>VZTA01029298.1:0-85429 GCA_013398855.1 Mohoua ochrocephala
GTTTGGTTTGGTTTGTTTTTTTGGATGGGACTATAAAAATACACCGTAGATGCTACTGGAAGCCTATGACTGAGAGAGGGAACTGCCTCCTTTTGCGTTTGGTTTTCATCTCTAAAGTGGAGATAATGCTTGCCAGCTTCTGTCAGTATTTTTTCTATCTATTCATTCTATAAACCAGAATACCAGGTATAGTCAGCAACTACAGCCTCTTCTCATAATTATTGTTCTTTCAGAGAGGAAAACAAAACAACCAAACAAATAAAACCAACAAAAGCATGTTTGTTCCAACCACAAATTAAACGTGGCCAAAAATAACACGAATTATGAGTTTTCAAAGTCACGATATTTAATTTTGTTTAGGAATTTGCTGTTTCGTGTGTCTCCTCTGATTATTTCTCTCAGAAGCAAAGCTGTGAACATTAAAATAAAAATTGATAAAGGTCACAGATTCTGGGACCTAAATTGTGAATTAGGATGTACGTGCTGTAATGATTAAGGCTATTTTCCTCTCAAGTGAGATGCTAGAAAGCTTATTTACAGAGTGCATCGCTTATCTATAAAGATCTTTAAAAAGAGGCATCCTGTTGGCAGAAAAATCAGCAGAGAAGTTGTTCAAATTAAATGGTTGGGAGGGAAAAAAAACTCAAATCACCACTCTTCTTGAAACTGAAGGCTTAATCTGCCCTTTTGAAGAGCTAGAAGCAATTGATGCTACATTATGTTAGAAGTCAGGAAAGAAAAAATCTTTAAACATACACAGGAATATCTCCTCAATCCTTTCACGTGTAAATATGAATAAACACAGGTGATTCAAGGAGAAGAGTTTTGTTAGGAGTGCACAAATCCTGTATCCCAGTGGAGGTGAAACTGTCGGAGCTGCACTCCAGCCTGCAGTGGGTCTGAGCAGGTGCTCTCAGTCCACACACAAAATAAACATCTATGTGCAAAATAAACATCTATAGATAAACACACTCCTGGGCCAGTCTGCACAAACAGAAACTCAGCACTGAGACACGCAAACAGCACCAGTGGGCTCATCCTGTAAACCTGTTACAGTTGAAGGTTTTTTAGTGGGAAATACAAAAACTTGTCAGAAGTTTTGCTGCAGCCTGGCTCTTTGCAATTAACTCTTTACAACTAACCACAAGTTTTCCTATCAATGGTGTAATTTTCCTTTAACAAATCTGTGTGTTGTTGAAAATTCAGTGAGCTAAGAACAGTTAGAGTTTATTTCTGCCTTCTTGGTGATGCTGCTTCTGTTATTTAACAGCACACTTCTTTGGTTATAACAATGGAAGTTGTCCTTCTTAGAAAAACATTGGAGATGGTATAAAACTGAGAGAGACAACAATACAACCTGTCTTTAAAATTTTCTTAGCAAGTGTCATCTGGATAAAATTCTTTAGTGACATACCAAAATCCAGGCATCTTTGGAATACTTAAGAGTAGATTAAAATCTCTGGTTTAGCCTGTTCCTTGATCCCTGCTACCTCAAATCACCTTTCTTCCCATTCTCTCCTCCCCATCCTTCTTATCCGTGGATTGCTTTCAAAGGCTCTCATTATAATTTCTTTTAATGAGCTGGGTTTCTAATTATAGGGGGAAGACAAGACAAGCTGCCACTGTATAAATGGACATGAAAAAAGGAATGCTGTTAAACCCTTAGCTTTAAAAACTTCTTTATTTTCAGGATGGCTCTAACACTAATAATGAAATATTACCTCCATGTTATCCTATTACTTCAAGGAATTTATATAGTTGCCCAAATTGATCTATGTTTAGTCCTTTCATTTAAAGTATGTAAATGGTTGAACCTTTTTTCCCACTGTTGTCATATAAACCATTTCAGCTTTTTCTTCACGCTTTAATGTTTTCTTCTGTCCTCTTTCTTTTCCTTTTCCTCTCACCAGAATTCTGTTTTGGACAGACTGGGATGCAAATTTCCCTCGCATCGAATCCGCTTCCATGAGCGGAGCAGAGAGGAAGATCATCTACAAGGACATGGATACTGGAGCCTGGCCCAACGGCCTGACTGTGGATCACTTTGAAAAAAGAATAGTGTGGACAGATGCCAGGTAAAGTGGTGACAGCATCCTTATTGCCACTGAGAAATCCTAATTCCTCCATCCAGAAACGTGAACTGCAGTAAGTGGAACGTGGTTATGGACATTATGGACATGAAGAGCCCTGGGCATGCACGTGTACAATATGTGCATTTATTTCATTGCCCTGCCAGCTGTGCTATATCACCCATGGTCCTGGCTCCCTGTGCCTTAGACAGCAGTTCCCAAATGTCCTCCCTGACACTCATCCATGGAAGGCCCAAGTTAGTTTGTTATTTTTTCTCTTAAGTTCATCTGAAAGAAAACTGAGTTTTCTGTTGTATTTCTCACAGCATGGAGGCAAATTAAAGCATTATACAAACCACTATTTCATATGTCTAGTTAAATAATTAATATGAATTAATCATCTATAAAGTTAATGACTGCACTGCAAAAATTCTTTGGTGTCACCACACTTACAGAGTAAGGTTTTTTACATGTTTTGCCCAATGTCATAATAGTCGTGTGATTTTTTATTTTATTGTTACGTAATCTTAAATTTGGGGTTGTCTTGTAGATCGGATGCCATTTATTCTGCATTGTATGATGGAACCAGCATGATAGAGATAATACGGGGTCACGAATATCTTTCTCACCCTTTTGCTGTTTCTTTGTATGGGAGTGAAGTATATTGGACAGATTGGAGGACCAATACCCTCGCCAAAGCCAATAAATGGACTGGCCAAAATGTCAGTGTAATACAAAAAACAAGCGCTCAGCCATTTGATCTCCAGATATATCATCCAAGTCGTCAGCCACAAGGTGAATTATTTATAGAATAATTTATTACTGAGGGGGGAAATAAGTATTCTTTTTATGTATAAATATCTGTATTATTTGTAGAATAATTGATTATTTCTCCTCTGAGGGGGAAAATCCATATTCTTTTCTATATCAATATCTGTATATGATTTTGCCTTGAGCTGTTGTATTCATCATTAGATGAAGTCAGGTGCATGCAGCCCATGTGGCAGAAGTTTTTGTGGGGTACGTACACATATATTTATAGATAGCTTAGGATGTACCATGCAAAACAGCAATGCTGAAAAAAAATCTTTTTTTTATTTTATTTTCTGAGATGTAACAAAAAACAATGATTCTTTTGTACATAAATATTGGAAAGTCAAAAATACCTCTGGAGGATGACCACCAATCGGGTATAGAATGTTCCATGTTCTGTGGATAAATTTTAACTTTCCTGGCAAGAAGTTGTTGTTAATAGAAACTGCTTTAGAATTCATCTCATTTATACTTGCTGTTGTTTGTTGGGTTTTTTTTTCTTTTTTTAATACTTAGAAAGGATATTTTGTTTTTCTTTTCATCCAGGGTTTGTAGTGCTCGGTAAGCCACTTAGACTTTTATGTTAGTGGGTTCTGAGCAATCTTGATTTGAAAACATCAAATCCTGACAATTTTGGATGGCTTTGTAAATGCATTGGAACCAAGTCCTGCATTAGTTATACATAGAAAACTAAGGCTAAAGCTCTACTGTAAATGGTACCAGCAAGTAAAATTCTCTCTGCACACGAGAAGGCAAAGGGTTTGAAGAATGTTCCCTAATAGCACATGGAAAAAAGGAAAAGCAATGAATACCACTCATTGTTTGTTAGTGTGTCACAGCGTGGTGACAACTGTGATCTCTCAATATGTGACACATATTGTCAGGATACATTTTCCTGATGATTTTATTTTAAAATAATAATGAATGTATATTGAAGATGAATGTTGCTGGTTTTCAGTGGATGCCAACTCTCTCGGACTTCATCACTTTCTGAAATAAGCCATTCATTTCCCTTACTCTTCAGAATTTACTTTTTGGGGCAGGATATTAGTCTAAAAAGCTGTCTGACTTCTACTGAAGGTAGTATGTATGCCAAGGCAGATAAAACAGGGGTGGAGTAAATATGCATCTCTGCGTCTATTTTTTCATTCATTTGTTTTTGTTTTGTTTTGTTTCAGGTTTTTGGGTGGGGTTTTTTTTGTTTTTTTTTTTTGCTTAGAGTTTTCTGGCAATTTTCTTTTAATTGGTCATCTCCTGAACTTTGGGATTTGAGGAGCTGTGTTCCATATTTGGTGTTTCTAGAGTAGCAGCAGAGTTGCTGTTTGCCTTTTCTTGCTGTCAGAAAAAGAACAACTCTCTTCAGTTTGGACTGGGGCCAGGCGGTGTCTGCGGAGGGATTCTGTAGCTTAGGGAGACATCAGTCAGTATTCCATGGCCACAGATATCTTGGCCTCCAGGCAAGCAAAAGCTGTAGAAGAGTCTTCAGTTGTTTTTTGCCAAAATCAAGAAGTTCAAGTATCAAGTTGTGTAATTGCAGCTTTTGTGATGTAGAAAACACTGGATTCTGATTTATTATTGGCCTTCTGGGTTTGCTCTAAATTATTTTCTCCCAGCAGAAGCAATTTCTTTCTCCAAATCTCCAGTACCTTTTTATTTGAGCTAAAGAAGTGATGATCCTGCCTGATTACTTGTTAATTTTTTTCCTTTGAATTGGTAGTTATTTTGCAATAAATGAGCAAGATAGCGTGCAGGTTAAAATCCCAAAATAAAATTAACAGTAGATTTCTGCTGCAAGGTGTCAGTTTGAATAGAGCACTGAAGGATGAACATTTTGTGGTTTCATCTCCACAGATCTACATCTGGGTCACCTATGTGGGTGAAAGTTTATTAGCTTTTAATATATATCAAGCAAGTTATTTTGATTGAAATGAAGTAGAGCAGAGCTAAATAAATTCTTGTAGCCTGAAGGCGCAGTTTTTGAGTCAATCTAGGACAGATGCTAATTTAAGGTAGCACAGTTAGAGTGAGATATTTGTATGGAGGATAAGTTCAGCTGTCAGTAAACCACAGGGGATTGTGGAAGGCTTCTTCCCTAATGCAGAATATTCTCTGGAATATGAGTTTGAGTCCCACTCATCTTCCCAGAACCAAAGCTGTTTGTCAGGAATGCTGTTATGGTGGCAAACACAGGGTTTCTAGGAAGATTTTTAATTTTATTTTTTTTTCAACTACCATTGTATTTTAAAAATCCCCTTGCTGCAAAGAACAAGGTCTATTTTAGTCACGAGAAGTTGTACCAGTGCACTACTGAGGATAGTGATAAGAGGGGGGTAAATATAGAGCATTGGAAGGATCACAGCTTGAAAACACTCACAAAGCTGTGAATTTCTCACACATTCCCCTTTTTTTTTTTTTTTGCATTTCTCCAGGGTATTAATTTGAATTAGAATTAAAAAACCAAACATGGCTATGGCATTATATTTCTTTATGCAGATGAATTTTTTATTTAAAAATCAGGACAAACAGTACAGTAACTGTTGAATATAAAGTATATTGGTACCATTGGGCTGTTTTGTAATTTAAAAAATGAAGAACATTTAACTTCATAGCATTGTTTTGTTACAATATTCTATTGGGGTCCAGATTGCCAGCTGTTTAAAATAAATAAATTGTTACAGAAATGTAGCTTAAGATGGGGAGATCTAAAAAATTTTATTAGTTTGAGATTTTATCTCAACCTTGTATACGTTCTTTTTACTTCAAAACTAGCAGAAAGTTTGGTATGTGTATTATAAATCATGCAAAATATATATACTAAAATATATATATTCTAATTTTACTTATATTAATATTATATATTTTTATTATATATATACTAAAATATATTTTTCTGACCTTCATCAAGAATTTTGCTAACTTTGTTCTAAGAATATTCTTCTTTAGTTCTGTGGTGAATACGTAATTTTATACTAATTTTTGAAATTAATGGTTAAAAACTGAAACAGAGTGGTCAAAGAAAATATTTACTTTAGAATTTACACATCTGATCTGTCCTAACCTGTAAATTTCAAAGATAAGTGCTAAAATAATCAGCTATAATCAGGCGATTTAAAGATTTCACTTGGCCGACAATACTTTGGCCTTAGGAAGAGCAATTCTATTGGAAGTATTGACAGCGAGCAGAGGATTAGATCTGTAACTGGTTTTAAATATGAGTGGGAATCGATTGTCAGCAATTTGAAAGGACCTTTTGATGTGACTGTGGTGCAGATATTTGGAGGTGCAGGCAGAATTTGAACACGCCGTGCACCATTAAAGTACAAGATCAAACTTTGTCTCCGAAATCTGGTGCCACGAAGGGACAAATCCGATAGGAAGTTAGTGCAGGGGATAAGTTGGCCCTAGGAAATGCATATTGAGAGGTTGTCAGAGTAAGTGTTCATTTGTCAGCTGGTGATGGAATGTCTGAGGGGGTTATTTTTAAGGGTTACTGGTCAAGAAAAATAAGCATTTTGTTTAAATGAAGTTTTGGAGAGCAGTCAAGAAGTAATGTGATGACAGTGACATGTGTATATCTGTGCACAGCACTGTGAGAGAAATAGATTGGCAAGCAATCAGCAGTGGAAATCAATTAAATAATGAAAAAGGCTGTCCACTCGGGGAAAATGCCAGTTCTGTGGCTAGCTGTGATCAAAAGGAAAATAGATTGGTGGAAATGATTAGGAAAGGAATAAAGCAGCACAGGTAGTGAACTGTGATGCTGTATAAATCCATATCACTCCCACAGCTTGGGTACTGTATACAGATCATATACAGCACGTCAAGAAAGCCTGACAGGCTGATCAAGAGTATGTGAAAGGTTCTGATCTGAGGACAGGTTGGCTGATGCTGCTTGAAACACCACTTATAGACAGGCTTCTGCATGGTGGCAGTCTGTGAAATCATACATGGCGTGGAAGGGTGAGTAACAAATTCATGTGAGGTTTTTCACGATAGAAGTGTTAGAATGAGCACAAGGAAATAAAAAAAGTCAAATTTTTGAGAGTCGGAGCAATAACAACAAGCCTTCGGGAGAATTAGTTTTTATTAGGAAGTAAAGAGCAGGCTTAGCTGTTATTCAGTGAAAGCAGTATGAATATGAAAGGAATATATAAATATGTGCTGCTAGAAGTAATGTTTAGATTATGGTTCTTTGCTCCTAGAGTTGTGCATTCATGTGGAAACAAACACATCTGCTTTATAACACCTTTTTTCCACCAATTTTGTGTTCTGTACGATATGGAGGGAGTTGTGATGTGAACAGTACATGAATTGGAGTGACTTCTCTTGGATGCTCAGAACACACTTGAACCACAACGCTATCCTTAAAATGATCATTAACCAACACACCTTTTATTTTTTTCTCCTATCTGTTCTTCTGTTTGAATTCCATACTCACATATAAACTTTGGTGGAGAAGAACAGAACACATGTCTCGCATGGAAAGACAGGATAGGGATTATTATTCTTAATCCAAAATAGATCCTTGTCACAGGGGGATGTATGCACACAGAGAGGCTGAAATTCCACAGAAATTACTGCTCTGTATTGGCAGGTAAATGAAAGGAAATGCTGTTCTACAAAACACATGACCAAATTTTTAGTCTCACAGCACCTGTGGAAAAAATGCCAAAAAAAATCACAGGAGGTTGAATCTCTAGCTGGTCTCCTGAGATCCCTTACAACATAAATGGTTCTGTGATCTTCTTCCCGATATTTTCAAAACTGTTAAGTTATGTTTCCTTTCTGATATATAGCTCATAGGGATAGATGACTTATATTTACTAACACTGCATTAATAATTGTCTGGGAAGGCTCCCTGAGCCTCGTTAACTTCTGTGTCTTTTCTTCAACTTCACATTCTTTTGTCTTCCACATGAAGTTGTGAACTCATTACAAGGTATCTCCCCAGATTTTCCCACAGTGTTACTACAGATACAGGAAAAGTGATGTTAAATAAACATTCCTCAGTTGTAGTTTCTGGGAAAGGCTGAGCGGCCTCCAGTGCTGCCAGTGCTTAAAAGGGGTAAATGGGATGACTTTATAGAAAATAGTAAAAGCCTGTGATTTTATCTGATAGAATGATAGCTACAATTTTAATTAACCTGTTTTTCCAAGATTTTGAACGTTTCGTTCTTCCCATAGTACTGTCTAGACAAGTAAGTAGTTAAAGGATTTAGGAATTGCTGGAAAAATTTAAGGAAGCATGCACTGGTGGATAAAAAGAATGGTTCAATGAAACAAACTTTGAGTTTGTCTTCAAATTGTAGTGCTTGAGTTTGAGCTAAATGTCTTTTGTAAGGAAATTCATACATCAGATTGCTCTGGTTATCTAATTACTCGTGCTGCAGCCTAGCACAATGTCAGAGGAATATATTCTACTCTAATTGGTTTTGTTAATTATAAGTTTGTCTTTGAGTCAGTCATTCCCACTTCCCTTTTCATCAATGTTAATTTTCAAAGGGTTTTTTTTTAGCAAGAGGAAGAGTCAACGTGACTTTCTGTTTATGCTTGAAATGTCTCTTCAGCAGCGCTCTGGAACTCTGGGGTATATAACAAGGAATGAAGATAATAAGAATGATTTCCAGGTTTTGTAAGACTAAGGGGTCTTCTCTGGTCAGCTTTCTTCCTGCTCTTTAAAGCAATTTTAGCACATCTTATTCAATCAGGGAGCTGTAGGGAGGTCCTTGTGGAAACCTATGCTTAGGAGAGGTTTTCTTTGAGAAAAGTAGAAATACTTTGCTGTGGGTTTTTTGGGGTTTTTTTGGTCATTTTGTTTGTTTTGTTTTGTTTTTATTTATTTTTCCCCTTTCAAATTATCTTTGTGCGTTAGATTTCCAACTAATATTCTAGTAGGGAAATCAAATTGAGAGGAAACATTGAATTCACAGTAGTTCATCTCATAATCTAAGCTTTGACTGTTGCTTTCACACAGTTAAATCTGGTTTTCAGGTCCTCATCATATTGATATTTTTTTTAATCCCACGTGTTTTGATTAGGAGTGTAAAACTCTATACATTTAAATCTTATGAATAGGCTGCAAAATTAATATCTCCCTGGGAAAATGATATCCAGTGGCTTCCTAAAGTTACAATTATCAATTGTGGCTGTATTAATAAAACAAATTAAATATGTATGTGTGTATATATGTATATATTATTGGACTGGAGTTCAATATTAGCCTACAAAAAACACTTAGAACACAATCCCAGTTAATCACTGAGATTGGGTTTGTCTTCAAACAGAATTTTTACCTCCTCACAACTGTTTGACAAACCTTAAGTCTAACAAGTGTTTTTACATCTTGTGTGTTTCAATCGTTCTGTTCCAGCCTCCAACCCGTGTGCTGCTAACGAGGGCAGAGGCCCCTGCTCTCACATGTGTCTGATCAATCACAACAGAAGTGCTGCTTGTGCCTGTCCACACCTGATGAAATTGTCTTCAGACAAAAAAACATGTTATGGTAAGTTTTCCTCCCACAGCCTGGCAATTGCATTGATTTTAGAATCAATGGGCAAATTAATCTCAAAAAAAAAATAAGATAAAAAAATCTCTACAGTGCTTTTTAATGGTGTATTTTAAAGGAGCATCAACTTTTCGAGAATCAATGGCTGATTCTAATAGTTGAGGTCTGTGGTACTTTGATATTTGCTGCCACAGCCATTTCTTTATGCTGCTGGTGTGTGCGATGTGTTCATAAAATTTATCTCTGCAAGACAGAAAGCTCTGTACTGAAACGTGCATCATGCCAACATTCCGAGTCAGGTAAGCTGAACAACAAAAAGGTGCTTGCTACCTTAAATCTCTACCTGCTCCAGAGTTGTCTTAGTTGCATTTTCAAGGATTAAAAAACAGAGTAAATATTAGAAGTGCATCCTTGAAGGGGAGTTTTATGAAAAACTGCAATACACACTTTTAAGCTCTAAAAGCCCTCGAAATGTCAAATAATTGTGTGTATTATCTATAAAACCATGTACTAAATTACTCTTTTCAATGTTGATTAATAACGTTCAGGAAATAAAAAAGAAAATAATATTTTGTCATGTCAAGGCTATTGCAGGGGAAAAAGTTACTTTTACTTTTCATTTGCAGGCATTTGCTCCAATCATTCAGAGATTACAAAGACAGCTCTGCTTTGCCTTTAATGTATCATCCTTTTTCACTAGTGGAGGTGTGAATTAGAACAACCAATTTGCCCTTTTTTTTTCCAGCTGTTTGCCTTTCACTGCTTGCACACACATTTGCTGTCGGCAAAACTTCCTTTTACAGTGAATCTGCTACCCTGAGATACCAAATGTTAATATCTGTTATGATGTGTAGGTGAAACAGGATTTGTTTTGAGTGGTAAGGAGGGTAAAATGTTTAAAATAACATTTAAAAGATTTTTTCTTGCACACTCATAAGACTGTATTGATTAGTGGCATGGGAACAATGTCCAGTATCCAGAATTCTTATATTTTTCCTGTGATTTTTAAGCTCTGTAACATTATTTCCCAAGTATCACTTGCCTGCAAGTTTTCTGGAGATGTTTAATCACTCATGGGAACGCCGTTCACACATTTGTAAAGTGATCTCAAGTGAGCGACTTTGATTTCTGTTAGAGATGTTGTGAAGAGGATGAGGAATGATGTTTTCCCTTTTTCTAACAGAAAGAAAGAAGTTTCTTCTTTATGCAAGGCGTTCAGAAATAAGAGGGGTGGACATAGAGAACCCATACTTCAACTTCATCACAGCCTTCACTGTTCCTGACATTGATGATGTGACAGTCATAGATTTCGATGCCGTTGAGGAACGTTTATACTGGACTGATGTGAAAACACAGACCATCAAACGTGCCTTCATTAACGGGACTGGCTTAGAAACCATTATTTCAAGAGGTAAATACAGAACTGAAGTAAAAATAATTCCTTCTAGGTAAATGTGTGACATGAGCATGCTAAAATAGGAACGTGCAAGTTCTTGATATGTGTACTTGCACTGGTATTGGATAATTGATCTAAACAATAAGCAAGCAGAATTTTCTTTAAGATTCTAGTTCACTTTATTGATTCATAATTCAATTTTATGTAAACAAATTGGGATGTAATTTCACATTGATTACGTACAAGATTGAAATGTGTAGTAAAAAAGGCAAATAATGTCTTCAGGGGGAAGGTAGAAACAGTAAAGATAAAAACCAGGAGAAGCACAGAGTCCTGATGATGCCATGATGGTTTTTGCCTTTTTTATATACCCCTTTTATACCCCTTTATATAGCCTTTTATACAGCTTTTATACATCCTTGGTGCTTTTAGCCCACACACTTGTAACTCCCTCAGTCTGACAGCCCATGTCCCGTTCAGCCAGGAGCCCAAACACCCTGGGAGCCGCTCCCGAGGGTCAGAGAGCCCCAGACACCAAGGTCCTCTCTAGAACACATCCTGTAAACTGAGATAGGCCCATCCAGGGGGGAGATTCCTCAGAATGGGGGATTCATTCCAGTCTCTCACTGGGGAATCTTTGATAGATGTGCTCATTTGCAAGGCCTGTGAGTTGCACACACGATCTATCGGGTGGGGGCATTCCGGGGGGCACTTGGGCGCGCTCCACTGGGACGGTGTGGGGCACCAAGGATCCTAAATAAAGACCGAGGTAAAAACCCATTTCCCTTTAACCATGTCTGGCTCTCGATTTTAAGACCAGGAAAAGGCACCCCTATCATAGCTTTGCATTGAAGAATTCCCTATGTCCTTTGACTACCTGTTTTGACCTAGCAATGAAATTGGCTCTGTCAGGGTCACTTTTTTCTTTCCAGTCCATGTAGATCTTTCAGCTTTGGCACCATTGGTGGAACCACAATATGGCAGCTTTGTAATTTTGATATTTGTAATGTGTTTTGATTTTTTTTTTCCTATGCAGAATAAGTACATGAGTACGGAAACTTAATGAATATAAAATCTATATCTAATTGCTTCAACCCTATTTCAGTAGCTCTGGTATTGAAGAGAAAACCATTTGTTGTCCTTGGTAACATTTGTTTCTTGTTTCCAACCACTGGCAGTTCCTCTCCTGGCAGCACATGTTGTTCTGCTTTGTAATGCACCTACCTGCTTGAAAATAGTTAAAAAGCCAATTATGTGAAAGCAAATTTTGCTAACTCTGGTTCCCCAACAATTAAATGAATGTTTGGTGGGGAAGAAGAAAAAAGAAATAGCTCAGTTGTGTAAGATCAGACCTTTTCTGACTTGGAGAACAAGTAAACCATATAGTTGATTATCTGGGGACTTTAGAAAATAATTAGTTCAAGCTCTGCCCCTCGTGTCACTTTAGAAGAAATTAGTTCTGTGTTTGCACATTTTGGGAGATGTTTGGACAAATAAGGCAATACTCCCATTTGGCTGTGTAGACTGTGAATTCATTTATTTTGTGTGGCTACTTTTTTGCTTTCCCCTGCTACCTCAGAGACAACTTTATGAACAATTAGATCTGGGTTTTGGTCCCAATAACGAGAACAAGGCTTAGAATGCCTCCTAGAGGTCTTTATATCAGGTATTTAGGTGCCCAACAAAGGGACTTGTTTCTTGGTTTTTTTTCAAATAGTAGTAGAATAAAAATATTGTTTATTATAGAAAAATCACTGAACTTGTCAAGGAACTTAATGAAACCAAAAGAAATATACTGTGTGTGAGTTTTTATCAGCATTCTTTCATATTCCTTTTTTTATGCTTCTGTGGTGGAGTTTTTTGTGTTTGGTGGTTTTGGTTTTTTGGTGGGTTTTGGGGGGTTTTTTGGTTTTATTTATTTTTTTTTTTTTTGTTCCAGATGTAATTTATTGTAGAAAGATTTGAGAAAATTACAACATTTTGGCACATCAAAACATTGTAAAGACTATTCATTATGTGTAAACTATCTCAATTGCTTACAGTTATATTTTTATACTTCTTCTAAGAACATAAGAAGCTTTGTAAGCACGTGCTGGTGGGATTCTCGTTGGGTGAAGTCTTCTGCCAATGCCACAAAGATGCCAAGTCATACTTTAATCTTTTTAGGAGTATGAAATGCTTATTTTCTAGTTCCTCCAACCAAAAAAACCCAGAAGGGCAGGGGATCAGTTTAAAATGGGTCAAGGACTATGTGTTTGGTGTCCTTTGTTGCATTCTGCGAGCTTGGCAAACTTCCTAATGCCCAATCACTGCTCAACCTTATGGACGTGCAAACCAGTCCACAGCCACATCCATGTCAGTTTGTCAAGGACAATAATCCTGTCAGTGGAAATTACCATGTTAAGCTGACAGAAGATGTGTCTAAACGATGAACTATAATGAAATCATTAAATCACCCTTGGCCTGCTTCCTTCTCGCCAAAGATGCCGGCCAATATGAACCAGTTCTGTCTCAGGGCAGGGGGGCGTGTTGGTATCTCGAGATGGAGCAGTGACTTTACACCCAGTGTTTCAGGCAGATATTAACACACATTGACATTTCTTTGAACACCTTGCTAAGGAAGACCATCAAGTTACCAAATCAGTCATGCCATATTCTTATTTTGCTGCCTCAGGTAATAAAGGTGCTGTAGGTGAACCCTCAGCCTCCCACATTCACCCTCCACAGTGGGATGGGGAAGAGAATCAGAAGGGTAAAAGTGAGAAGAGTCGTGGGTTTTGATAAAAACAACTTAATAGGAAAAGTAAAAGCCGTGTGCTCCAGCAATGCAAAATAAAGAATCCATTCAGTGCTTCCCATTGGCTGACAGATGTTTTGCCATATCCAAGAAGGCAGGGGAGTAACTTGGAGTCTTCAAAGCCTTCAAAAATAAAACCAGTAAACTTCTCTAGTGACACAACTCCTTATGAGCTACAGAACTATGCTATAGACCAGTGGTTTTAATTCAGATCCTCTGTACTGAGCCTTCATGGAGCTGAAGAAGGAGGAAGGCTTTTAAATTTCAGCATAACATTGTTTTAGAAAGCCACTATGCAATAAATGCTTTCTGAAGTAGAAAAATACAGCATCTCTGGTTATTATTTTTGGACAATAGGTTTCATGCTGTGAATATTCAGTGTGATTTTCATGTTCTTATTGTAAGTATATCAGGCCCAGGAAAAAAAAATAAAGATTATAAATTCTTGGCAACTAGTTAATAAAGCCATCTGAATAGAATATTGCACAGTATTGTTAACAAACTGTAGAATAAATTATTCTTTTTTCCCCCCCTCTAACAATGACAGTAATCCAGAATGAAAAATCAAAAGAACTGCTTTCCATTTTTGCAGATACTCAGAGTATCAGAGGTCTTGCAGTGGATTGGATATCGCGTAATTTATATTGGATTAGCTCGGAATTTGATGAAACACAAATTAACGTGGCACATTTAGATGGTTCCTTGAAAACCTCAATCATCCATGGAATCGATAAACCCCAGTGTCTTGCAGTTCACCCAGTAAAAGGGTAAGGTATTCATGGTTGTAATAAATAAACTGCAGTAAAGCTCATCAGAAGGTGGTTCTTCATTCATATTTTTAGTTTGGCCATTCTGCTTTCTCTCAAACTAAAAGTTAAAAGCATGATTTTTAAAGATTTTACTGAAAATATCTTAACTGAATACTTCTTTCCTTAGAAAGCTGCTGATTAAGTCATGTAACTATTAGCTGAGCCTTTTGTCTCCTAAATTGATGACTGTTTTCTCTACTGACTCATTGAAAACGCTGTGCACACAAAGCAATATTGTAAGTATGTTAATTCTCTCCTTCAGTAAGCTGTACTGGACGGATGGCAACACAATCAACATGGCAAACATGGATGGCAGCAACAGCAAAATACTCTTTCAGAATCAAAAAGACCCTGTTGGTAAACACCTTTTTTTCCTGTTTCTTTTTTAACTGATAGCGATTGATTATGGGCATTGTCTTGAACTGATATGTGAGTGTGCAATGATGTTTTCATCTGCAGTGATAAGAACAGGCATAAAGTCATGAACAACACTCCTGTTACTGTTGCGTTTCACAATTAAAGATATTTCTAGCCCATTCTAACTGAAATCGACTGTAGAATTAGTGGAGTATTATTAATTTCTAGGATTACAGTAGACTGAAGGAGAACCCACCTGTATTTCTTAATCTTTATATCGTGGTTAAAAAAATGTGGAGATCAGGGTTTTAGTAAGTTGTGGATATATGTGAGAGGGTGCTTTGGCTGCAAATGTGGATCCTTCCTCCCCAGAATCTCAGCTGCATCAAAAGATAAATTGGCCCTTAACTTTTCACACAGAGGAAAAAGCAACAGTTGAAGCATACTTTTCATATCATGACTTAGCCTCAGGTTTAGTATTTGGGAATTCATATAGTTGATGATAAATTAGAGCACTTTAAAAAAAAAAAAAAAAAGACTTTTTCTTTGCCCCTTTTTTGTTTTTGTTCAAGTCTCTTTTGGTAGATAATCTCATTTTTTAGAGTGTTAAAGTGGTTATGTCAATTGTTGCTGCCTTATTAATGGGCCATCAATAAAGTGATTATATTTTAAAGCATTTTTTTTTTTTATAACTGAATGCATTAAGCAAGCAGAAGTGAAAGTGATTTAAAGAAGTCAATAAATTTGACATAAGAGCAACATGACAAGCATTTTACACCCTAAATTCAATGAATTTTGTAGAAATTACTTGATAACTGTTTTACTGTTGATATGATTATCTGTCTATCCACTTGAAGAGACAATTACCTTTTTAGCTGGAGAAAAAAGAGTGGCAAACCCATTAATTTTAAGGTGAAGAACAAGCACTTTTAATAATATTAGAACAATATTAAGAAAGTTGTGTGCAACATTTCACACTGAATGTCTTGTGATCACAGGTCACAAGGTCCTAAATTGCAATGCTTTGGGTTTCCAATACCAAACTCTGAATTAAAATATATGCAAAATGCCAGTTTCAATGGTTTAAATTATTTTTTACCATTAGTGTTACATTCCCATGCTGAGAACAAGAAAACCCTTCGAAAGAGCCAGAAAGTAGCAGTCTTAAAACCTTAATGTAATATTTCATTTCTACCTGAGAAAACTGTCTTTGTCCATGAGTGAAACTCTAGTTCATGTAGTGCTAATTTTGAATGTTTGGGGAGTTCTCAGATAGACTGCTGAAACAGACAATCTGGCTTATTAAAATTGGATAACCTGGTAATTGATGAGGTGTTTAGTTACCTTGATGCATAACTTCAGAATTTGAAAAATGAGGGAGTTTTCCGGTCTGTGACCTGAAGTAAGCTGATGGATTTTTTTTTTCCCCTGTTTGAGTTCTATCCAAAGAAAGACACAATTTTTGAATTATAATATTTTCTATTATCGCCAAGAGTATTTGTAGTTTGGGAATTTTGGGAGCTGATACTGTTAGGATGACAGATGGTGCCTTTTATTTTTATCTTAACTAGTGCATACCAGCTATGGCTTGCTGGTCCATTCTGCAGTTCTGAAAGTCTCCAATGCTAACGCATGGATTGCTTGATATAAGAGCTGGTCAGTGGAACTGTATTCTTAGGAACTCAGAATTCATGCTTAATTTTAAGCTTTAGGCTCGTTTGAATTCCCCGAGACCAATACTGTGCAATCCTCATGCTCAGGTTTACTTTAGCAGGTAGGCTATAAGGTTTAAGCCAGTTACCCGCACTAGAGTGCATCATGAATATCTGTGATGTTTATGGCTAATAAACCACTTGTTTCATTAGTAAAACAGGACAATTCCTGAAAAAAAATCTCAATAAACATGCTCTGCCCACACTAGAAATAATGTATTTTTGCAAAGTTTGGTTACAGGTGGAAAGTATTTGGGGAAGAATAACGTGTAGAAGGAGATAGGAATGTTTTTCATGTCAGTTGCTGCTGTGTAATTGGAACACCTGTGTGTAGAGACACCAGATGAATGTCTGAAGTATGAAACCAGCCGAGACAGGACTGTAGTTGCTGCACAGCTTGTATTGGCAGCAGCCCCATAAGCAGATCCCATCTAGGTGCAATCTGTGGGCAGCTGGCCATGGCTGGGAGGTATGGCAAATACCAAATGCTGTCCATCTCAGAGCAGGGAACCCTTCACGCTGGTGTGTTCCCTTTTAGCCCACACTGCTATGCCCAGGGAAGTTCCCTGTGCTGGGCTAAGCCCTGTGAGTGATGCTTGTCTCCAGGATCCGTGGTGCTCCGTGCTCGGAGGGATGCTGGATGCACAAACATGAGAACGGGTGTGCAGAGACGCTGGGGGATGAGTCCCTCCTGAAGGCACAGCTCCACATCCTCTCTCCAGCATGTGTTGTTTCCTCCTGAGTGGAACATTTGCACAGAGGGAGGAAAGAAATACCAGTGCCTGCAAAGGGACTGGAAAGCTGTTTGTCAGAAGCTCAGAAAGCAGACACATTTTCTCTGCCATGTCAAATGTGCATAAAGAAGCAGTGACATGATGGCAGCTGTAAAAGCTGCAGCTCATGGCACTGCTTTCTCCTGTTGGGGTTTCCAAAATAGCTTTCCACGGGGAAGCAGTGGACAGGATGAAAAAGGCTACAGTACAATATCTAGAGGCTGACCCATGCAGTGAAATACAGTATTTTTTGGCAACTTGCTGCTGGATACTTAACATGAGTTCTGGGGAAGCTGGAGCACCAAAGCAAATTGTTATGGCGTGTATTGTTACCGTGCCAAGAATATTTCACTGTGGAAAATCTCCTGCTACCACTTCTTGAACATTTTTAAAGGATTATAGAAGTCTGAAATACATTATCTCCTAGTTCTTTGCTCTTACTTTCAGAAAACTATATACTTTAATCATTTAGTAGCTTATTTTGCAAGTATCTTTATTGTGACAGTTCTCTTGCTTCTAACTCCAAAGAACTGATTATGAGGTCAGTTCACTATGCAGCAAAATGAAAAGTAATACTATAAATTTATTCGGAGTTTGGATTAGATTTTGGTATTGCAGCATCCTAAGCAGGGAGAGAACAGACTTTTTATAGTTCTGAATCACAAAGTACCTTGTTTACTAAGTCTCTGTGTATTCGTAATTTGAGAATATAAATGATGGCTTCTGGTTTGCATTTACAAGTTGATAATGACCTTGCTTAGGACCTCAGCTTATTCAAGTAATTCTTCATTGCCAGATAATGCTCTTTCATCAGTCAGTCACCGATTTCTGTAACTGCTGAAAGAAGTAAAAGGCACAAATCTTTCTGAAAGCCTGGGTTTTTTTCATTGGAAATGACCAAGTTTGGTTTTCTCAATTTTTTTTTTTAAAGTGTAAGTAGATGAGTGAATAGATAACATAGTTTTTTGTGTGTGTGTATATATATATATATATATTTCCTAAATGCACTTTCATAATGAAAACAGCTTAACAGTAAATGCATATCCTCTATTAAAGCCACAGTTAAAGTTGTATGCATTAATTACAGGTTTATCAATAGATTATGGGGAGAACAAGCTTTACTGGATCAGTTCAGGAAATGGAACCATAAATAGATGCAATTTGGATGGTGGTAATCTTGAAATAATTGAATCAATGAAAGAAGACTTAACAAAAGCCACAGCTTTAACCATTATGGGTAAGTCCAGCGATAATAATTTTTTTTAATTATTCAAAACTAATTAATAATGAAATATAAAAAGCTTAGGGAAGCTATTGTTGTTGTTTTTATGTAAATAATACATACGGTACATTCACGAGTGAGACTGTGTTGTCTGTGAGAAGTTCTTTATATTTAATTGAACAGTTTACAATCTCTATTACAGGTATATTTCTGAATATAATCTTGCACATATATATGGAATGAAGGTAACAAATCGATGGCTTCTATTTCCTGTAGTCACATGTCACATGTAAAGCATGTTGGAAGGAGAAGGAGCTGTGTTATGCTCTTTATTACACAGAATTATCCATTACTTGTTTGCTCTGCTCAATTCTTCGTACGTAGTTCAGAGTATTCCTGGTTTGTTGGATTGGCTGGCATTTTGTGAAGACTTCTTTGGGTTATGAATTGATGATTGAGGATTTGGATTTCCAGATGTTTGCTCATATTCCATGTATTAAATTGGTTGAAAAAAAAATATTCTGTTTGTTACGTTCAAAAACATCTATCAGAAAACTCAAAAAAACAGTAGCATAAGGAAAAATTCCTAAAGAAAACCCAGCTAATTGCTGATCACTGAATATTATAAAAATGTGGCTTCAAATTGGCTTATTCTCATATACACCTTCAGCTCTTGGCTCCTGTTGTAGCTGGGACAGAGTGTGGTAAGAAATTCCAGTCTGACTCAGAATTTATGTTTATGCTTCTGTTTTTCTAGAGGTGACTTCAGAGCTTTCCATGTTTCCTACAAATTGCTGACCTCTGTTTTGGTTGATTTAAAAATTACTTACATTTATCGTGGATATTCAAAAAAAAAAGTTCAGTTGATAAACAGACTTTTGCTGGGATAGGTGGTTCATCAACTGCCAGCCTTTTCATGAACTATTTTATTTGATTGATTAATTATATAATAATTATGTACATATAGGTTGTGTGCTAGTGAAAATTAAATAAAATTCAATGATTTTTATACACATGGTGTAAATTGTGTCATATTTAAGCTGGTAATTACTAAATTAGATTTATTATACACATATTTGGCCGGTACTGAACTCTAAAGGCTGTCAGTATCTGTTGGAGGCAGGATGGTTTTATATGTGCATTCATAAACACAAGCAGGTTTGGTGTCAGAAGGAATCATGAATGTTAATTTGGACAAATTGTCTTTCATTGATTGGATTGTGACTGGAAATAGATTGAATAAATGGCCTTTCCTCTGGGGAGCTGTTGGAAGTCTTTAATAAGAGATGTAAAGAGTGTTTGTTCATACTGTCACTGAGTTGGTGGTGGTGTCAGGTCTTCATCTGTGATTCACAGAAGCTACAGCAGTGATGAACCCTCTGGGAATAGGGAATAAAGAGTTTATAGGCACCATGTAAAGAGGAGTGCGTGAAAGTAGCTGAATTTTTGCACACCTGGAGATGGAAAAATGTCTACAGTATAAGTTTTAAACACATGTACCTCTAATATTCATAGTTTGGGATGCTTTGTTTTTATGGGTGATGACAATTCTTCCTACCCAAACGTGGTGAACAAGACTTACAAAGAGTCTGGGGGTTTGTTTGTTTTGCTTTGGGGTTTTGGAGTCATAATTGTGCTAAACTGCAGCTTGATATTGCAGTGAGATTCCAGATATAAATCTGCTTGAGAAAAGCACAAGCACATACAGTTTTATCAGCAGTATTGCATGTGCTGATTGAAAAACATGGAAAGTTTCTGCATTCGTTCCTCTCGTAAGTTTTCATATTGTGGAACACACTGTGGTAATACAAATGCCATTTATTTTCCTAACGAGGGAGTGGCTGTACATCAGCTTCTAATAAGCGGGCTTTTGTGCATGTAAAGTGGGTCAGAACAGAAAATCCGATCCCACGTGAAGCAAGATAAGAGATCTCTAATTGATAAATGGCCATAACTAATAATATATGAATAAAGAAGAATGACTAATTTGTTCCAATGGGAGATTTAACACGATAGCGTGTGGAAATTTACTACCCCTGCTGATCTGTTTGCCTGCAAGTTTAAAAGGAGGTTTTAGCAGGTGAATCACGGTAATTGCAATGTTTATTGCATCATTTTTGCTCCTATTCCTAAATTTTCTTGACTGCTTTTATCTAAAAACACAGTAAACACAATAAAGCAACGTGAATGGAATGTTTCTCCTCTGTGAATATACTGAGCTATCTTTTTTTTTTTTTGCCATTTGAATTCATCAGTGACTGAAAAGAAGAGAGAGATGATACCTGTGCCCAAACCTTTAACTGCTTTGTAGGATTTAAATTCGGCTTACTGCTGGGGAGTCTTGTAATCTTCAGCTTTCTTTTGTATTATTCTGTCTTTTGCATTTAATGTCTTCCCAGCTAAAAGCAGTATTTTGGACAACTTGCTTTCTTTGTTGGTATATTTTGGTTTATGATCTTGTCCTATTGTTGGGTTATGTTTCCACTGAGGCAGAAAGAGGAGATAGAGTTTGGTGTTTTGAGGCTCCCTTTGTACAGCTGTGTCACCAGGTCATGCAGTTGGTCACTTGTTGATCACCAGGACCTTTATTGGACTGAGGAGCTGAAACAAGGGAACAGTGGAGGGACCCTCAGTGGATTGATGGGATGGGTGATGTGATCTGAGATGCCCTGGTTGCCATGCACCCGTTCCCTGCCAAGGCTAGGTGAGGTGCACTCAAAGAGAAAGACTTTTCAGAAAAATTGCTGAATTTCTAATAAATTTGCTGTACCAGTGATGTCTCTTTGAGCACCTCAGTTGTTGCTTCTGAAAGTTTCTTTAGCTGTTTTTGAAGCATCTTCCCCAGCCATCAGTCACCTTGTGAGAAAGCATGAGCTCAGAGACTCCCAAGGAGAACCCCACAGCCTGTGTCAAGAGCTAATGCCTTCCATGCCTTGTCTGGACAGCCTTTTGCACAGAAAACTCACAGAGCCGTCAGTTTCCAGTGGCTTTTGCTGCATCTTACACTTCACATTCCAGAAGAATGTTCAGAACTATAAAAAATGTGATGACTGGGAGAGGCTTGGCCCAACCAAGACTCTTTAGTCTTTAGACTAAAGACTTCTTTAGTTGGCCTTGGTAATCTCTGTGCTGTTCCGATCTCTCGAGTTTCTTGATCTTTGATTCTGTTAGTTTCAAAACTGGAATATAGAAGCAGTTAGGCACTCCATGGTTGTGTTCTGTGATACGAACTCACTGGACACTCCTGGTGAAGTCTGTAAAGTTATGGAGTGGTTCAGAGCTTCTCCAGCAATGACAATTCTCCTTTAGCATGACCCCTCAATCTCCCCATTGTTTTTATTGCTTTCAGTTCCTCTATTTTGGCGTTGCACTTGAGCTGTTGGAAACCATTTGGAAGTTACCATTTCTGTTTCAGATGTTTGCTGTTGTTTAGTCCTTTCCAGGTTCTGTTTAACATTTTCCTACAATTGCATTCTTTAGTGGGAGCTTATTGAAGGTAATGATAAGACATAAAAAATAATGTTAGTAAACAAGTTGGTGCCAAAGTAACTGTCAGGTTTATCCTTGAGGGAAATGGGAACAATATATAATTCACATCTTTCTGTATTTTGGGTCTTTCATTTATTGGTTTTCTACTCAGCAGTGTCAGTCATCTTGCTTTTTCAATATACTAAGCAAAACTCGTAGTCTTTTGGTGCCTGCTTTTGCTAAATCTTTTTGAGCATGATATAGGTGGGATGAAAACTATATTCCATTTGAAAGTAAAGCATTTGAATATATACCAAATTGCTATTTTTTCCATGCCTTTAGGCACATGAAAAAATATTTTTGCTGTTGCCATTCTGTATCACAAAGAAGGTGCTGTAAATCTGTGAAGTCATACTTTCTTTTCTACTCTTCCGACTTTTTCTTCAAATCCATATTCACTATGTGAGATGTCAGTGTCTGCCACATCAGCCATTTTTTTAGTTAATCTCTTAGTCAAAACTGCATGAATGAATGCTTTGTCTAGTACCTCCCACTGGTTATTGTCTTGCATTTGGTCAACAGCAATGTTTTTCTGCTACTATGTTAACTTTACGTTTTATTTTCTTCCAAGACCTCTGCTGTTTTTATTAGTCGTTTAGAACTTCATCTGTTTCACAGCATCCCATGCCCTACATAATTTTCAACACCTGCTGCTTGCACCATTTACAAATTGATAGCAAATATATCCGCTGTTCTGAGATTCAGGATGTTTCATGTGAGAGAATCTCTGAATTTCTCATATGGTACAGCAAAACTATTTTCAGCAATGGGAACATGCTTCCTATACCTGCCTTAAGGTTTGAGTTTAAAATATCATTCAATATCTGATTTTAGCTGTTTTCCTGGTAGCCTTTAGTGTCTTGAGTGGGGTCAAATGATAAAGATGTTTTTGGAATTCTGCGTACAGTGTCATTTCTTGCCTTCCAAGTTACTTAATGAAAATGGTTTCTTGGCTGTAATTGAAACAGGTTAGGAATTTACCTTTGTGGTGAGAACTGTATTTCTGGATTGGTGAGCAGAGTCATTACTCTACAAGATCTGAATTGCAGAGGAGCTCGCAGCCATATCTGACGTGTTTCCAAACTGGTGTGTTGTTTCTTGAATGATAAATGGCTCTGAATGAGAAACTGAGCAGTGCTAGAAAAGTATTGATTAGTTGCTGCAGGTCTGTAGCTGAGAAGAAAAGGATGCTGAAGGCTTCTGTCAGCAGTTTTGGTGGAGGCATTTGATTGGATTTTGTATCGGATCCTCACAGAAATACGATTTACACAAAACCACAAAATTCAGCTCATGTCTCTACAAAATAGGAATATAATGTGGATTGTGTAATGAGGATATAATTTGTTGTGCATTTGGTCTTTTTTTAGTATAAAATCGAGTAGCTCCATGTAGTGAATGATGTTATGTGTAAGTGCTATTTCTGTTGAAATTCATATTAAAAAAAATTCAATCAGCAGTATAACAAAATCAGATATACATAATAGCTTTTCAACGGGCTTTCAGATATTAGAAGAATGTCTTTTGAATAAAAACCGTGTATAAATATAGCCACCCAGTTGTATTATCAAGCAATCAAAACAGAAAGTAACCATTATAGTATTTCATTTTAGACAGAAAATGTAGGTTAATATTGCCAAAATATATTCACGCTCCCATTTACTTTCATCACGCATTAGATGATATATTGGTTATTTGATTTTTTGTTTCATCCTAAATAAAGTTTCAAAAATAACACCAGCATGCTCTCCTAGCAGCTCAGATGGTGGGAGCTGTGACTTTGCTGGATCTATTTGCAAAGTGAAAGGGGCTGCTTAGATCAGGAGACTTCAAACACATACACCTTAATTTTCCAAGTCATCGGTCTTCTAATTGCCGTAGCACCATTCATTACATTAGCATTAATATATGAAATGTATCTAGGCAATTTGCCCGGTTCTAAGTGCAGTACATAGTTGTCTTCCATAAATACTCCAACCACCATTAATGAAAACTAATGGCCCATCCAAATTTGCATTCAGAGTACTACTTGAAGTCTCCAAAGGACTGTCCACAATGCTAGGGTAGCAGTTCTTGGCATTTGAAGTTGCTGTTTCCCAATATGTTGCTGTGCTTAATGCTAATTACCCAACAGAATGGATAAATACAACAATTTTAATATATATTTTAACCTAATTTCAGCAACAAGATTGTAATTAGCGGTCGAGCAACACTCTTGTTAGCATAATCAAGCAAATAAATCACTTCAGCTGGATGTTTAAAGGTCCAAAATAGCATTTTCTCTTCCCTTGTGTGTGAAAGCAAGTTGTCTTTATGCTAAAGTGTTTTTTTGGTTTTTTTTTTGTAAAATCATCTACTATATTTTAAAATTAATATAGGAATAATTAGTTCATCCAGAATGGTAGAGATCATTGATGAGTTATCTACTGACAGAATATATGAGTAATGCAGAGAGAAACAGTCCAAATTTTGCTTAGAATTATGGACAAAATTAGCTGTGTAATTGGGGTTTTTTGTTTGTTTGACATGGCGGTGGTGTATGTTGGTCGCATAGTGCTTTCTGAAGAATTAAAGCATTTATTTTTTAGGTTTTTGGGGCATAACTGGCAAGTTTTTTTGGCAGGCAGTCATAAGAGGTTTGACCTCACAGTGTCTGTACTCCAGAATTTGTTGGTTGTTGGGGGGTTTTGGTTTGGTTTTTTAGATTGGTGGGCTGTTTTGATTTTTATGTTATTTTTTACCTCTTTTTTTTGAACTGTACTTGAAATGTCAGGATTTGTATGACTTGGTCAGCAAGTCAGACAAGGGCAGGTTTAGGAGGCTGTCGAAACCACAGCCAAAGTTGAGGTTTTGCACAAAATATTAAAGAAATGCCTAAAACGAGTTTGATGACTTCTTTGACATAAAGGATGGAAACACCAAAACCATATGGTTTTTGCTTCCTTCCTGTACCCCAGTCTTACAAAACAACTGATTTTTTTTGGGTTTGGATATGTAAAACAGTAAGTTTATGTTGCTAAGCACACGACACTAGTGATTACTAAAATGATTTAATGGCCTGTTCTGATTTGTGGTCACATAGAGGACGTGAAGAACAAAAACTCTTCTTCACACACAAACATTTCATTGAAAAAGTTAACCTAACCTTTAGGATTGTGGGTCGTTAACTAACAGGGAAAAAAAGTCCAATTCCCATTATTTCATATATGGATTGTAGCCCACAGTCACCCTTCCATTTTTAGCTTTCATGTGCCTTTTTCTTATAATTGACACGATCAAAATTGAGCAGAGGCACTTTTTGTTCTAAAGATTTTCTGATGAAAGTGTCCTCAGATGCGAGCTACTGTTGATTGATTGTTATTGCAGGATGATGTTTTGAATCAGTCAATTCTAGATTGACTAGTCAATGCATAAAATTATAGACTTTCTTTAAATTTTACCCAAATTTAAATAGAGTTCCATGTCTGTCTCCAAATCTTCATATTCAGAATATTTTTCATTCCATAGATTGTGGTCTTAGCATATACCTGTGGAGAGTATGTTTTGGTTTTTTTCCTATATATTTTATTTTTTGCTGTAACTTTTTGCACTTACCACAGTGGAAATTATTTTTCAGATCTGCAGTTTCTGTCATGAAACACTCAACTGTGCAGCTCTATAAATTAGTTATTTAAATATCAAAACTGCAGCATAGGCCAAAATTCATTTAACGGAAAAGAAAATTAGCTAAAAGTAAAGTTAATACACAGTATTTCTTGGGAAGGCAGTGTTCCTGAAGTTTAAAGGTTTTCAGTTTAAGCTTTTACTTTTGATTTCTCTGTTGTAGCAACCTTTTCTGTCTGAAATTAAGAACCCTGAGATCATCTCATTGTTCATCTGTTTGCACTCAAGGTGTGAGGACTCATGTGACAAGACAATCAGAAGATTAGCTTTGGTCTTCAGCCATTAGATCACTGAAGTTTGAGCTTGATATCAAAGCTGTTAAAATTTTAGTTCTGAAACATTGGGAGGCAGGGCCTGCTTTTCATTTTTTTTCATGATTTTTTAGTTACTGATTGTATTTTTTAAATTTTTTTTAAATGAAAGATGTGGTTTAGCATTATGAGAAATTTTGTTCAGTTGTGAAAATGAATTTCTTCCCTAGGGTACCACTAGAATTTCCACATAGATATGAAAAATGAGGCATTTTTTTTCTGTGGAGGTGCCTTAAAACAGCAGTTCTCACAGCAAAAGTGAAACTGGTGGAAACTGTTTTCATGTCTGCACAATCTCAAAAGCACAATTTCTTCAGATTTCCTCCATAACCTCTTTAAGCAACTTCCCTTAAAACTGATCTGAGAATTAACCTCAAAAGCTTTTTCCCACCTTAGGTCTCGAGCATATACAATTCAATAGCGATCCTCTTAATTTTTAAAACTTTTACAATTTTACAGATAAAAAGCTTTGGTGGGCAGACCAGAACTTGGCTCAGATCGGCACCTGTAATAAAAAAGACGGAAGAAATCCAACTGTGCTGCGAAACAAAACCGCAGGAGTTGTTCACATGAAAGTGTATGACAAAGCAGCACAGCAAGGTAAGGTAAATTTTAAGTATATTTAACCAACTTTTAGAGTGCACAGGATCTTTTCTCATGTTACTCTCCCAACGTGAAGAAAATAATATATGTATTTTATTGTAATTCACTGATAAAATACATTGTATTGTTAAAAATTCTTTAGTTTTGAATGAATTAGTGGGTGTAATAGGACAATTGAGTAAGCATATCTGCCTGATAAATTTCAGTTGATCAGATGTTTACACTAAAGTGAAGCTTGAAGTTCTTTTAGGGAGTTTAAATTTTTTAGTAAAAAAAAAAAGGTTTAGCATATGAACCTCTTGTCAAATTATTGAAATTTTAAGTGAACTATTATGAGAGAATTCATTAATATTCTTCATTATCTATTTTAAAAACACAGTTTAATCCATCTAACTTGACAGAAGTGACAGTAGTATAAATCAAAATTGAGGCAGCAGAAAAATGGGGGGAATATTGCTAATGCTGCCAAAACTGAGTTGGCACAGTGGAAGCAAAGATAATATCAAAAAGGTGTAATTTGGGGTCATGCAGTTTTATGAATTTGGAGACTGGTGATGAAAACATTTGTGAATTTCTTTAGAAAGAGTTTAATTGAGATTCCAGTTGAAAAGTGATGAGGATGAGACCTAAGTGAAACAAATGATTTCATTTCATTGTGGACTCTCCATCCCTGGCCATGTCCAAGGCCAGGCTGGATGGGGCTTGGAGCAACCTGGGATAGTGGAAGGTGTCCCTCCCTATGGCAAGGGGTTGGAACAAGAACAAGATGATCTTAAAAGTCCCTTCCAACCCAAACCATTCTGGGATTTTGTGGAGAAGCTTCCAAAAGAACACAGTGTGGTTTGTGCAATAAGTAGCCTTCATAAGGAGCACATTAATTTGGTTCCACATTAACCATTTCTGGGAACTCTTGCCATTTTACCTAATGCAGGAAACACCAAAGGTGCTTTGCCAGCCTGTCCCTTTGTTGTAAGTGTGGTGGAGCAGCAAGTAACAAAAATTTTGGTGTTCAATGAAGTTTCTATCATTTTAAAATTCTTTAACTCCCTACATGGAGATAAACAGGTTACCTCCTGAGTGCTCAGACTTTAGCAGTGTTTGGTGTCTGCTGCATCATTATAAAATTTCTCTGACTTTAGGTGAATAAATGCTTTCTACTTCAAAATTAGGAATGTGAAAATAAATGTGACAAGTAGTGCTCTGATTTTTGTAGGCTTGGTAACTTGTAATCAACTAATTCCTTGAATATTTTAGTGGATTTAAATGTTTCTTCATGAAGCTTCAAATTTCTGAGATGTGTTTAGTTTAGTGTGTGTAATGTTTATTATAAATCTTATTAAAATACGTTCATTCGTTACCTAAAAGTAAATATTTTATTAATTAAGCAGTTAGGAAGAGCATGGATTTGTGAGATTACTCTGGACTATATCTTAAATACAGTAAAAAAAGGCCGGTTCATGACGATAACAAGGTTAATATAACATTTGATGAATGAATAATATACAATGAATTATTTGTTCATGGTCTGGAATAAGATGCACTAATGTCAGTAAGATTTCATCATTAACATAGAATTTTCAGGTTTTTCAGATGCTTTTACTTTAAAATAGGCAGATTTTTCAGAAAACAAAATTATTCTGAGGGGCAATGTGTGGTTGAAATTCTGCAGGAGCGAAGCATGGAAAGGTATATGAATATATGGTATATTTAGTGCATATCTCAATTTTTCGAATAAGTTACTTGAACAAAATTTGGAAATAATAATAATATATCGATAACAGCACTCATTTTTAGCCAGTTGTGCTCACGTTTTGCTTTCTCTTTTTCTTCTCCCATCGTGTCATAGGCAGCAATTCCTGTCAGTTAAACAACGGGGGATGCTCCCAGCTGTGTTTGCCAACATCAGAAACCACCAGAACTTGTGTGTGCACAGTCGGCTACAACCTCCAAAAAAACCGCATGTCCTGCAAAGGTAAAATGGCTTTCAGTATTTATTTTAACCAACTGAAGTTCTAGGGGAATATTGCAATGAGTAAATAAACTTACTTTAGTCAGTTAAATAACTTTGCCTGATATGCTTGATTGAAGCAGTAACACAGAAATGTCTGTCGTGCTTAAGTTAGGACAGAATTAAATTTAGCTTTTCATTGAATTATTCGAATACATAAATTTCTGTGGAAACTCTGAGGAATTTTTTTGTCTGAGGTTTTTTTGTTGGTTTGTTTTTTGTTAATGTAGACAGAAAAGCAGGCCATCCAAACCATCGTTAATAGCAGTAAATATTTGTTCAAGCTCATATTCCTTATCTTTAAGCTAAATTGTAGCTACAAGTATCTGAATGGTTTGGTATCTCATCCTATTGTATTGCACTTAATATAAAATAAAACCAATTTTTTTCCTTAAATCTTTTTCTATTTAAGTTGGCAAAGATCAGAACATAGCTTGCAGCCAAAGTCTTACTCTTTGCCTGAATAATGCAAAACAGCCTTATGGTCAAGGTGCCTTATAGTTTTATAAATTTAATATTATTTATCACTATTAATTAGGACTAAGTAATTCCTGAGAATTACTGCATAAGAAGACCTCTACAGAGTAGAATTTATTCCTACTTAACAGAAATAGGTGCATTTGGAGTGTGATCAATCTAACACAAAAGTAGGCATTTAAAATGCATCAACTGTGCACAGTTTGGTCAAAACTGCATTTTTCTCTCTCTTGTCTGTGAAGGAAATGTGCATAACTGAGGTGAGATGAATCCTGTACCTCAAAAGAGTTTACTGTCCCATTTTCCACAAGTTCTTTAAAATTATCTCTTGCTGAATATGTTCACAAAGCACAGATGTGCACTGAAAATATTCTTAAATTCCTCATAATTCAAAACTGTTTTTTTCCTAAATTTCATTAATTCATTTTTCTTAACTAATTAGTAGTAATGAAAGTTAGCTGTAAGGTGGTGTTTGAAAAGGACAATGATTCCCTTCTCTTTATAAGACCACATTTGTAATTTAATTAGAAATACGCTGTAATAACTTGTGGATATTTTTTCAAAGAGCTGGACTTGTCACTCTGAAAAACTATGGAGCACTATTGGAAAATTATGTCTAGTACATGTTAGCTCCTCAAGCCTTGGAAAGTGGGAAAGTTTCCACTTTGCTCTCAGTGGCTGCTTTATCTTTCCCGTAGGTATTGAATCATTTCTCATGTACTCTGTTCATGAGGGAATTAGAGGAATTCCTCTGGATCCAAATGATAAAATGGATGCTTTAATGCCAATATCTGGGACTTCATTTGCTGTGGGCATAGACTTCCATGCAGGTAAATGTTATGAACAGTTTATTGTATATATGGTAAAAATTGTAAAGTCTTCTTGTAAATGAAATTGCCCCTTGTTTTCAAACCTTCTAAGTAATTGCAACTGCATTTAGAGGAATTGGAAATGGATCATGTTACAGAGTTAAGCTCTCCCTTTAATATTTACAGTAAATAGAAAAACCTTTATTGTGCACGTGTCAATTGTTCTGGCAGCAGCAGCTGCTCTTTTTTGGTGGAGTCATCACTGAGAGCTCGATTAGGAAACTGGTGGTTTTACAGAAGGTGTTCATCAAGGAAAAAGTCCTGTTCCTGCTGTGACACTTTTTCCATGGAATTTTCTTAGTTCTATGTGGTGTTGCACCTAACAGGTGGCTTTGACAGCATGAGTGGGACAGTTTTCTCCCTGTCCAGCGCAACTCAGCCACTTCCCTGCAGGGCACAGGCCAAATCTGGATCTTCTTCTTCCTTCTGGAAGGTTCTCTGACAGCCTGCAGAGCAGGCACATCCACCTGGAGTACACTACGTACCTTTCCACCGTATATACAGAAATAGTTTTTAGTTTACGCAGCCTCACAAACTTCCTACAAAATTAGGAGGTTTCAATTTTCACAAGCATGTGAAAGAAGGTGGGGAAAAAATTGAAGATCAGATTCTAAAAGTGATTGGATACATCTCCCAATGGTGTTTGGGTATCTTCAAACATGTTAGCAATTTTTGATTCGTAAATAAGTGGAAAATAAGTAATCTCTGATGTAGTGACCTGAAAAATATCCAGACTCTCTATATTTTTAACCCATCAACTCTTCGAGCAAGCTTCCTTTGAGACTCGTTTTGTTACCCGTTGAGTTTACAAACGGGCAGTCTAGAAATAAAATCTTAAGCTGTCTATGTTATATAAACACAGACACTGCCTTCTTGAAACATACAATTATTTTGTCATACTCCATTGGGTTTTTTTTATTTTGACGTAGATTCTGCCTGGGAATTCAGCATTAAGAGATCCTAATTTTTTTGCTTAAGTGTATGTTAATAATTGCCTTGTTATTGAAATCAGGCCTGTTTCTGTTGCTTCTGTTGGATTACTTCATCACACAAATATCACTAATCTCTCGTTAACAAGATAGAAGTTAAATTCATTAAATCTTCTCCTTTTTTGACTTGCTTCTTCACTGATGCTCTTGCATCTCTGCCTAGAAAAATTTCAAGTTCTCTCAACATTTTACAGTGCCCTCATACTTGTATATTTTGCTTTCAAATCAGTGACAGGTGATGTTCAGAGCTTTTCTCATATCATGGGTATAGTTCAGTTATAGTCTCCAGAGACATAAAAGTCACTTAAAAGCCAGTGCCTTTGTACACACACCTGAGATGGGAAAGACTCTGATACTGAAATTTAATCTATTCCTGGAAAGACACGGGAAGAAAGAGGAGTGGTAACTCCACATGTTCATGACGGAGAGTACTAAAACAGTGCAATTGGGTTTTCTAGGGTTTATATTTTTCTATTATAATATCTTTTTTTTTTAAATTTAAATTATACAAACTTTACAAAATTATGATGTCTAATACAGAAGACCATAATTTGACCTTTTCAATTTAAAATTCCAGTACTAGGGTTTTATTGGCTATTTTGCATCTCATGTTTTTTGGTTTGGGATTTTTATTAGCATAGTCGTGAGATATGCTAGCTCCTCCTTTAGAGAATTTTATGTGGACTTAGCTAATAAATATCAAATTAATTTTTTGGAAGAATGAGATTTTTGGCTTTTTGGAGAAATGAGATTTGAGGCTGGATGAAGTAGAGTCAGGTTCTCCAACTTGGCTGATGATCAGTTCCAGCACAGGGAACATGAGTGCAATTGGCAGTGACAAATGCATTGGAAAAGATAAATATGAATGGTGTGCAGCAGTGAAATCACAAGGGGATAGTGCCTTATAAAAAAGTTACAGCGCAGCTTTCAACTGCATTTCAGCTTCAAAAACAGCTGTTTTTCTCATTTCGGTACCTTACATTGAATTTTATAAATTCATTTCTAAAAGCTACGTGCATCAAATATGATTCAGAAAGCAAGTGAAGGTAGTTGCAGATTTCATCTTGTTTTTTTTATTTTCCACTTAGTGAGTGTTGCTTGCATTTCACTCTTATTTGGGAAGGATTCCCAAATTTTGATGTTTTCTCAGTAATGTTTAGGTATACAAAGTGGATAAAATACATTTACACACGCTGGTAGCACAGTGTATCATAATTAAAAGTCTAATGACAATGTCTTTTGCAGACATGAACAAGCTAGAGGATGCATGCACCTTTTCTCTCCCTGGGTTTTGATACTTCTAAATTCTAATTAGCAAATAACTAGCAAAATGCATGACTCTCATATTTGTTTTGACTACTTGAAGTCAGAATTGTCATTTGTTTAATTGGTGGTGTGGTAAGATTCTTGAGCATACCAATATTGTATGGTCACAAATAACTCCATTATTTTATAAATATGTTTATCTATCTACACAAATATTTACACGCACATCCATGTGTATAGATAGATGTGGATGTAGATGTAGATATAAAATATTTATATTTTTAGATAGATAATATTTCTGTACTGTATCTAGAAATACATATTCTATAAATACACACACTATTATGGAATTAAAAGCAGATACACAAAGTATGAAAAAAAAATTATGAAGGAACAAATATTATTTAATATCTCCAAGCAGTGTCTTTCCCAAAGGAAACATCTCACTCAGAAGATCACCAGCTCATTGCTTTGCAAGCACAGTGTTGGTTGCAGCTTCCCTGCAGAACCGTGTCAGTGGAAATAGAGACAGTTCTGCTTGAGGGATGTTCTCACTTTATTTACCCCATTACTTTTTTGAGGTTATTATGTGCAACAGAGGGGAGTTTGTGTCTGTTCTTGGGCCACTTCAAATTCTCGGCCTGGCTGTTGAGTTAAAATGATCGAAGTTGTCCCTTTTTTTCCATTTTATGGACAATCACTGCAGCAGATAGGCTGGGAAGACAGCTGAGATGTCTTGAAACACCAAAAAAAAAGACTTAGTGGAAGCTTGTCAGGACATTTAAAATAAAAGCTGAATTGTGGATGGAATATATTTTTTTATTCTTTTGTCAGCATATCACTCTCAAGTGTCACTTTTTATTTCCCTAGTTAATTTTTTTTTTCCTTATACTGTCAAAATTCAGTGTCTGATTACTGAAGGAAAAGATTGTATAAGCAGTTTCATACTGTAGCTTTTCAGACTGCTAAATATTTTGGAATGGTGATAAACAAAATTGTATGTTTTTGAAGCATTTATTCCATTAGGGAAAAGGAAAAGACAGCCTATTTATTGTGATTTTTAACAGGGGTGGTAGCTCCCATCTGCTGTCACAGCCCTGTTGTGCTACATGTGCTGTACTAAACAACCTAGAACTCTGACAGAATTATTTTAGACAAAATTTAAGAAAAGGAAAAGGAATGTGGAATTAAAGCTGATCATTTTGGTACTTAATCCATATTAACGAAGCTATAACTGGCAATATTTACAGTTGCCAGTGCAGATACTTGGACTGAAGTAAGTGAATTAATCTGAGAATCACTGGCACGTGTTTTATAGGAAATGATACAATATATTGGACAGACATGGGTTTCAACAAAATTAGCAGAGCTAAGCGAGACCAAACCTGGAAAGAAGACATTGTCACCAATGGTTTGGGGAGAGTTGAAGGCATTGCAGTGGACTGGATAGCGGGTAAGTCTGAGCCTGCCCCAGGACTTGTCTTCATTTCTGAGGGTGCACTCCTGCCTCTTCAGCCCAAGGTTAAATAACTTGGTTTCCTTTCAGCTCTGATTTCTAGTATTGCAAATATCTGGAAATTATTTCCATGTCTTGGGTGGCACTTCTCAGATGAACAATTTCACTACCAGTTTATGCTCTAAAAAGGCTGGATAGGACTATAAATTACAAATATAACATCCATGCAAATGAAAATACAGCAGCTGGTTTCTGGTTCTGACTTACACACTTTTCAAGCAGTCTTTCCTTCATGCAGTGACTTCCAGGTGTTTTTCCCAGGTAACATCTATTGGACGGATCACGGCTTCAACCTGATCGAAGTGGCCCGGCTGAACGGCTCGTTCCGATACGTGGTGATCTCCCAGGGGCTGGACCAGCCACGCTCTATCGCGGTACACCCAGAGAAAGGGTAACCTGTGATTCCTAACCTACACAGAGCTTTGGCCTTGCTCTCTGTAGTTGTGGCATGCTGTGATTCCTCTGCAAAATAGGTTTAATTTTCTAAGGAAACCGTTTCACCTGAAGTTTAGACATTGCTTGGAAGCGTGCTTCAATCTGATGCTCCCAGCAAATCCAAGGAAGCCACATTAGCTCATGAAGGACCTTATGATGAAACCCCAGAGCAGTGTAATCCCTGGTAGCTATAAACTCCAGGATCATGTAACATCTCAGTGCAACGACCAGGGAGCCTGTCCAGGGTAGCTGGAAGTCATGTGGGATGAAGGTTATGGATTGGAGAGTAAGGGTTGGCAAAACTGACATCTGTATTCACCCAGCTGATTGCTGAAGGCAGGGACAGCATTAACAGAAGCAGGGAATGTACCATCCCCTGCCACCTCCAGAACTCCTTGTGGAATCCCCATCCCTGGAGTTGTTCAAGGCCAGGCTGGACTGGGCTCTGAGTAAACCTGGCCTAGTGCAAGGTGTCCCTGCCCATGGCTGGGGGTTGTTTAGGATACTTAAGGGGACTGAGAGGGCCACAGATTACGCTGCTCTACCAGACCTGTGTAACAATTAGTGTCTTCTGTGAAGGAAGGAAAGCTTCATCTATTTTATAATATTGTGCCACAAAATATAACTTGAGATATCTCCACTCAGTTCCTCCAGGAGAAGCACAGCAGCGTTTGGCTAGGGAAGTACAGGTCTGCCTTTCTGTGGGAAGATTAATGCCTTTTTACCCTTTGCATTATTGTTACATCTCTTCCCCTTTTCGAGGCGAAAGTTTCAAAAGTGTTCTTCCCTCCCCTTGCCCTGACTTCACATTCTTCATTTCTCTGGAAGCTGGAGTTGACAGCTGTAAGAACAGAGAAGAAAATAGCAGTTATTAGAGCTCGTTGAATCTGCCAGTTATGCCAAGATGGGAAGCAGGCAGCATTCAGCTGGTTGGTGACATTATTTATTGTCACTGAGGACAAAGTGAGGAATGTGTAGCCCAACAAAAGGGTATCTTGGTCCCTCATTAGGTATATTTATTCATATGATATATTTTGGCAGCTATTCATGGTTTCCTTTGGAGGATTTTAGATTCATTTTACCTGTTAATTATGGGGTTTGTTTGTTGATTTTGTTGGGTTTTTTTTTTCTCATCAGAGTAACTGGTTTAAGGAAAGTTTAATTTGAGTGTATTGAATGTCTGCTTTCCTGTGGTCAACATTTAGTTCACATCCTGTGTTAAGAAAGTCTCAAATAACTCTGTGACCTCTGACCAGATGCCTGAAAGCAATTTCAGTTCTATTTAGAGGTGCTGTTAAGAATCTGGTTAAAGTTGCTTTAAGCTTAGGTAGTGATTGTTAAAATCCAGCTGAATAATACTGCCTATTGTAACATTCCTCAACATATTTTTAATTTAAGCCATGTTGTAGTTCAGTTTCCTAGTCTGCAGGAGTTTTATCGTTAGTATAAATGCTATTGTTTGTTATATCAAGAACTATGAGAACAGGTTCATTTTTCCTAGAGCCAGAAAGCTCTACAAGGAGAGCCAAAGTGGGTTGTTTCAGAAGCTGAATTTGATGAGCAAATTATAGGATTCATATTTTCTTCACCCTTATCACATTATTATCCCTCATTATTTCACATATCCGCAGTCATCTAGTCAAATACAGCTGCTTGACAGCAGATTGGTGTAAAGATGTCACCAGGCACAGGGGCAGAACTGTTTAGAAATGCCCAGAAGACTTTTGTAAGCTTTAAAAACTGTCTAGCACACACATTCCATAGAGAGGAAAGCCATAGAGAATGGTTTTGTATGTTCAGTTTGCTTTGTGTGCGGCTTATCACTAAGAAAAGTTTTTGTGTTCTATGAATATTTGCTATGAAAATCCTTCTCTTCAGGCAATTCATATTCCAGCCTCAATCATATTGTCTTAGAGATTTCTTCCTCACAATATGTGTTATTTTGTGTGTTTATAACATATTTTAACACAGATGTACATGCAAACATTTCCATTTGTAGAGTATGTAGATATTCCCACAAAGCTCTGCCGTAGGTTACTGTTCACAAAGGAAGTGCTCTGTGTAGGTTAAGTGGCCTCATTTTGCTACACCTGAAGTAACAGACTGAGAACTTTGTCAAGGCAGAAGTTTGACCTTAGCATCTTATCCTAAATTAGTGATGCATAGTGAGAAGTATACAGGAGCGTGAGATTGGGTAAGTAAGATTCAGATTGTTCCCATGAGGCATTTGGCAGAATCTGAAAAATATTTTCCTCTCAAATAAAGCCCCTTTGCTCTACCATTTTCCACAGTGCTTCTCACTGCTTCGTAATTAAAACATTTTTAAGTTAAGCATCACAACATTTGTTAGTGATTAGATGCAAGGGCTTCTGTTCCACTATTTTTTCTTCTTTTTTAATTTGCTTTTATTTTTCCAGGTACAAAGCTGAATTCTTTAAGGAATACAATTGCTTATTGACTACTAGAAAACAGTTTTAAGAATTTCTTCCTTTACGTCATTTGAAAACAATATCTTAACAAAGTGTTCTGTTAAACAAGCATTATGACACATTTAATTTCTTAGGATTCTTTAGAGCCACGAGCCTTATGTTTTTAAGTGCCCATTTAATGGTAATAGTTTTCTTTGGTAATGGTAATAATTTTGTTTGCAATTTTAATTGGTGATTTCTACAACATTCTAGGTATTTATTTTGGACAGAGTGGGGACAGACCCCTTGCATAGGCAGAGCACACTTGGATGGCTCTGAGAAGGTTGTCCTTGTGAGCCTGGGGATTGCATGGCCTAACGGGATTTCCATCGATTATGAGGTTGGTCCCTCTGTCTTCCAGTGTACCTTAAAATGTACATTATTTGTTATGTTTCATTAAAGCCAGCTGGTGTTCCACCTTGATGTAATCTTAATAACTCTTAATTAAATACTTGGGCAAGCCTGTTGACGTTTCCTTTGAAATTAATCTTTAGGAAAATAAATTGTATTGGTGTGATGCTCGTACCGACAAGATAGAAAGAATTGACCTTGAGAGTGGAGGGAATCGGGAGATTGTGCTGTCAGGGAGCAATGTGGATATGTTTTCAGTTGCGGTGTTCGGAGCTTACATCTACTGGTCTGACAGGTAATTTATTTTTCATAAGTATTTTAAATCTCAAAACGTTATTTCGGTGCCAGGTGCTTGACCTTTGTAGGATTAGCCGTTCCTTAGCGAGGTCACAGGCGGGATGGCGGAATCCCGCGCAGTTTCCAAGGAGAGGGCGTTCCGATGCTGAAAGCTCAAAGTGCCTCGGTGCCGTAGATGAGAACAGGCTTCTCCACCTCCTGTTAAGCGAACTCTCCACTGCTCTCGAGTCATTTGTTGGGTGTGAATTAGTTGAGGATTGTTGATGAGACATCTTCAACTTTTTTGGCAGAGCACATGCAAATGGCTCTATTAGAAGAGGCCACAAGAATGAGGCCACGGATGCTGTGACCATGAGGACTGGCCTTGGAATAAACCTGAAGGAAGTGAAAGTCTTTAATAGAGCACGAGAGAAAGGTTGGCTGTTCTTAAGGATGCTATTGATTGTTTTAATATCACCTGCTACTTTTGCTGTATGTTAAAGCATACCAAAAATTAAGTAATCCATGACTTTACCTCCACTTTTTGCTCTTGAAGTACTTTTTTTTTTTAAATTAAAATTAATGTACTAAAGAAAACATATAGTACCAATCCTACTAAAATTCTTCAGAGTGGTTCAAAGAGAAAACCTAAAACCAAAACACTTCCTATCATTCCAGGTTTGATGGTTTTTGTTTTGTTTTTCTTAAAAAACACTCTTAGGATTGAGAGACCTTGATTTGTGCTTTACAGAGCCTGAATCTCAGGCAGTTTCAGATTTGATTTCAATTGGAAAGCAAACCAGAATTTTTTTCTTATTAGAAATTCCCAGCCTCTGTGTCTCAATATTTATTTGCTGAAATTACTTGGGTTTGAGTCTCTTTTTACTTTTTTTTTCCCTTCTTCTTCTGTGGGAAGAGACCTTGAAAATAATCAGATTACCTTTAAATTCAATTAGTTTAGCAAACTCAAGAGACAATAGTTATTATAGACTCTCTGTGATTTATGGTACTGATGGTTAAACTTTATTCTCCACTACCTGACTAAGAATAATCTTGCTTTTTAACTGTCTTTCTACTTCTAAAATTCTGGTTTTGACAAGACCTTGAAAAACTTGTTTTAGTGAGTAAAATTGGTTAGATGTCTACCAAAAATGATGATGATTTCCTCAGAAAAAACTACTACTGGGTAATCCAGACAAAATTTTCTAAAAATGTGTTCAAACAGAGAGGACAAATATTTCTGGTGTTGGTAGCACTCAAAATTTGCTTTAATCACAGCATTATATATCCAAAGATCCTGTTTCTTCTACATACGTCTTTCCTAAATAAGTGCATTAAATATGACATGTTAAATAAATCTGCATTTTGAAAGAAAACATATTAATGAAGAAGAAAACCTCTTTTCTAAAATTTTAAATATTTTTGAGAAAAAATAATTTGCAAACATATAAGCATATTTATTTTACTAAGGATTTCTGCATGCAATTTGAGAGCATCATATTTCGTGGATAAAAATAAAAGCCACACCAAAATCTATCTCTTTTAACTAGGCTAGAAATTGTTAATGTCTGCTGGCTTGGAAGGGCTTGATATTATAGAATTAGGAAAATAGAACAGTGGGATAAACCAATGCTTCTTTATGTGTAATTTTTATGGATATCTTTATAAACTTGATCACATAAGGAATGGAAGAAATGGTTACTGAGGCTAAAAATCGACTGATGTTAGTTTGAAAAACATACCTGAATGATTTTTTAATATGTTTTTCAAATTTTACTAGGGTACAAATGGTTAATGTCATTGGGAGGGGATGTCAGTGAGCCAGAAGGACAAAAGGGAAAAAAACAGGTGAAAAATGTTTTTGGAATATTTTTCTATCTCACACTATTATATATATATTTTTTAAGTTTATTGAACTAGAAGTAGTTAACTGTTTAAAAAACCCCAATGTAATTAAATAGTTTCCAGACCTTTTGTTATTAAAACAACCCCCCAAACCAAAAACACCACCAAAAATCCCAACACCCCAACGAGCTGTGCTGATTGTGATTAATGCTTTTTTTTCAAACACCTGTTTTACCCTTTCTGATGAGCCAGTCCTGCAGGGGGACTTGCAAAGATTCCCATCCTTCAGGGCAATTTTACAGGTGTGCAAGGACATGCCCTGACCACACTGGCTTCAGAACTGGCCGGTTTTAAAGATATTTACAGCTGGTGAACCATGGAAGCATTGAAGTTTTCCAAGAGATTTTAGAAGCTTGAGGATCTTTTTCATATATTTTCTTTTTTTTTTCTTCTCGGCCTCTCATCCTTCCAAACAGATATTAACTTTTCTAGCCTAATAAAACTTTTAAAGAATCTTTTTAAGCAAACTGAATGTAAAAATGTGTATAGCTGAATCTCCACAAGTTTTACATAACTTCAGAGGACTACGTCTCACAGAGTTTTTCCTAGGAACACAAAATTCAATATTTCTGCTTTTAAGAGCAAGTTACCTCTCATTTCCCATGATTTTTTTTTATTAAATGGATTTTCAGCTTGAAATGTAGCAGTTAAAGAATTCAATTAAGAGTACTTTCAGACACTGCATATTCCCCAACAATTACAGTTTTGTACCTGAAAACATTCTATTTAAGTGTTTTGTTCGCCTTCATTATGTGGAAAACTTTCAGAAATGGGAAAATGACTATACTGAAAGAGCTGAGTTGTTACATGGAAAGAGCTGTCAGAAACTGTATTATCTTAACTAACTATAATAATAATTCATAGATTGTCCAAAATAAAAAAGAAAAAGACAAATAGCTCCCAATTATTGATGATTACTGTTATTTTAAATATTGCTTGCAACAACTGTAGTTAATAATTTGCCAATGATTCCTTAATGGTGTGCAATTGTCAAGGAGTAAGTTTTTGAAGTCAGGTTTTAAATTAAATTAGAACAAAATGTTAGGAAATGTCTTCATTAGAACAAGGAACTGGATTCACACAGTTTTTACCAGTCAATAAATATGTATTTAATTTGGTAGAAAATATCTAAAAGCAGTACTGTATTCTGATGGTAGCTAAGTTTGACTTTTTGCCAGTAACAGGTGTTTTAAAAAAAATTTAAAGCTCAAAGCACTTGAAACATTTTCTAAGTCTCCAGCTGGAAGAATAACCCATTTTATCTTTTTCTATTAATAAAATTTATACTGTTTTGAATTGAAAAGGGTATTAATTGTATTTGCTCATTAAGTGTGTGCTTTAAAATTATCTTTAGGTTGTGGTTAAAGGTGCATTATTTACTGTTTTAGCCTTTGTTTTCCTTGTGAGCATAGTACAAATAATTTTTAACAGGAGAATTCTCAGAACACATAAAATTTTATTTCTATTTAAGTTAGCTAAGTATATTTTTATTTACAGAAGACCGGTTTCATTATGCTTTTTGCAGGTACCAATGTCTGTGCCAAGAACAACGGGGGATGTCACCAGCTCTGCCTTTACCGCGGGAACGCCCGGAGAACCTGTGCCTGCGCTCACGGGTACCTGGCAGAGGATGGCATCAGCTGCCTCAGGCACGAGGGCTACCTGCTCTACTCGGGAAGGACAATATTAAAAAGCATACACCTCTCAGATGAGACCAACCTGAATTCTCCTGTAAGGCCCTACGAAAACCCGGAGTACTTCAAAAATGTCATCGCTCTGGCCTTTGACTACAGCCTGAAGGGAAGGGGCACCAATCGCATATTCTTCAGCGATGCCCACTATGGAAACATCCAAGTGATTAAAGACAACTGGGCTGGCAGGAAAGTGCTAATTGAAAGTAAGTAAAAAAACCAAAAAAATTCCCAAAATACGTGTTTTATTTCAGTAAACTTTATTGAGTGAAGAGTTGGTGATCACTTTGCTTTATAGAGTAAAAAAAGTCAATGAAGTTTTACCATAATTAATTATTATATTTTATGCCTATAAGATACATTTAAACATTAACCACTTCAAAATAATTTGTCTTAAGGCTTATGAGGCGTGAAGCATATTCACAAAAAACAGAAGTGATGGTGGCAATGCTTAACTTATATTACTGTGATTTTAAGGGGCAGTGCTGTTGAAACAAAACTTCATTGTGCATTGCGTGGAAATGAAACTATTTGGTTGTTAATTTTCCAGTAAGTGAGGGTGAACTCTCTGTTGTGGCCATTTCCCTGTATAAAATTGTAAGACCTTGGTCAGTGTGTTCAGTTGATTCGCCCTTCTTGCAGTGAAGCCCAAGAAAGAGATTTGTGCTCAGTGATAATCAGAGGCAAATTCCGACCCACAAAAATGGTTTGGTTTTAATAGAGGCTCACTTGGTAATGTACTCATTTACTCCTCTTGTTTACTATGCCTTCATTCACCACAGTAGTAGAGGAATTTCTGAAATGTGACATGTTTTGAGCCTTTGAAACTTGTAGCTTGGCACTGCTATCAAGATATTGCTGCCAGCATCTTCACCAAAGTCTTCAGGAGAAGACAAACCATATTTTGCGGATGAGGTCTCAATAAAATCTGAGTATGTGGCAATAAAATGTTTGTCAGCAAAGTCTGACATAAATTTAGTACGAGGTGTATGTAGGAAGGTACCAGGTTTCTCGTGGTAAAATTTGAATTTAAGGAAAATGTGAATGTGAATACGTGAGGAATACGTCCTTAATGCTAAGCATCCATAAATCTGTATGACAAAAGTGTTAATTTTAAAATTTTCTGCTGTCGTTCATTTCTGTTCCACTTAATTTGTTCTTAAATATGCAACAAACCACATTCATCTGTAGTCAGTTATCAGATGCAGGTACTTAATTTGTTTGTTCTCTTACTTGTCCTTTTTCAGAACTGTCTGGTTTTTTTGAAGCCTGCAATTTCAGTAATTGTTTTCCAAAATGTTTGAAATGCTGTACAGTATTTGCTCCTTAAGTTGTGGATAAATCTCATATGAATTTCTACTGTTTTATGCTATGTTGCCTAAATTTAGCTATTTGTTTGGGTCAGTGTAATAACAAAAGCAGAGTGATGAGGAAAAATGGAAATTTGTTTGATGTATCACCTTTTGCTGTTGCATGTTAATGGGAATATATTTTAGAAAAGAAAAAAGGTAAACAGTTGCAAACTGACAAAAATATTATTCCACAACTGAAATTGGACAGTTGTTATATGTTCTGCCTCTGCTCTGGGGTTCTGGGGAGTCATTTGTGGTTATGAAAACAGTTGGGAAAGCATTTTTAAAATATTTTTAAACTGAAAGAGGGTAGATTTAGATGATGATTTAAGGAAGAAATTCTTCACTATGATAATGGTGAGGCCCTGGCATGGGTTGCCCACAGAAGCTGTGGCTGCCCCATTCCTGGAAGTGCCCAAGGCCAGGTTGGATGCAGCTTGGAGCAACCTGGGCTAGTGGAAGGTGTCCCTACCCATGGCAGGGGCTGGAATGGGATGATCTTTTAGGTTCCCTTCCAAACCAAACCATACCGTGATTATATAGGACACAAGGTGTTTGGGTTTATTTCCGTTGCTTTCCTGTGTGTGCATGTCTTAGAGGAATTCCTGATATCTGTATTAAGACATGTTAAAGCTAAACTAAGCAATGTCGTCAGGATGTTCCCATTACTCCCAGAAAAGCATTAAACCCAAGGATTCAGAGCTGAGCTCAGCGGCACGAGAGACACGGCTCACAGAAACGTGCAGCGGTCACATGGAAGCGCAATTTCAACCCTGGTGGTTTAAGAAGAGATTAAAAGTATCATATGAAAAGCCATTGGAATTTTCAGCATTTAAAACAGACAAAGAAGAGAAATAAATACCGGGGAAGCACTAATGCGCATAGAAATTGGTTTTTAAAAGAACAATAAAGTATTCCTCATTACTTCATAATAGGTTGCTCTACAAGAGCTAAAGATATTCCATAAAGCATAGCTGGGAATTATAGTTTTAAGAAATTGTTAGGAAGTGTTTCGACTCGTAGCTTAATATGCCAGATTTCATTTTTCATTAGCAGAGTCAGCACTCTGAATAATTGAATGTCAGATGAAATTTCGTATCCTTGCAAAAGCATTCGCTGTACCTGCACGGGATGTACGTGTGAACTACGGAGTTTTGTGGAAATACTTCTCTGCTATTCTCTAGAAATGCTTCTTTGTAAATGAGAAGGGACATAACATCCCAGAATGTGTTTATTGCTCTCTTTCATGTGTTTTAAACCTCTTCAGTTTACGTTGAGTCATTCTTTTTCAGCTGGTATTTTTGTAGCCTTCCATCCCACAGTCTGCATGTGATTTTTCTCTCACTGTAAACAGGAGACATTCATGAGGCTGCTTGATATAATGGAAATATTTGATCAACCTCCACCTATAGTGAGAAAAGCAGTAGTAAGATGGTTGACAGCACTAATTCCATTCACTGGAAGACATAAAATTCCCAAATGTTCTCATTTCCAAGTTAAGAACCTGTGATTACATAGAAATTATTGAATGGAATCCAGCTGAAAAATTTTAGTAATAATGTTTAATTTCAGGATTGAAAAATAACATCTTTGACATTAATTTTGCTACTTCTTCCTCCAAAATTATTAGAATGCATCTGTAGGAAGTTTTGCTTTATTAGGAAGAGATTCAAAACCACACTGGAAGCACCTAGTGTGGTTATATGAGTTCTACAACCTTTTTCTACCTCGTTAAGTTGAAGTCTACAAATAGCTTAAACCTTTACTCAGTAATTGACTTTAGTAGAGAAAATAGGGTCCGTTACACACAAGGCACGGCTGTCCCAGATCTTTGGTTCACTGAATGTAAATCTGCTCATAAAGGATCTATTACCAGATGGATCTCTACCTCCCCGAAATCAGATGTGCCACTCAAATCTATGAGATCTGTGAACTTTTCTGCACACCAAAACCACTTAAGACACATAGAGCTCTTTGTTAAACAGGTTTCCAGCTCACTAAAAACAGATTTACAACTCAGGAGCAGCCCATTATCTAACATGTTTTTAGCTCACTGAGAACAGATTTACTACCCAGAAACAACCCATTATCTAACATGTTTCCAGTTCACTGGAAACAGATTTACAACCCATACGCAAGCTATTATCTAACATAGTTCCGACTCACTGAATATTGATTTAGAATTCATAAACAACCCATTATCTGACAAATTTTCACCTCACTGAACAGATTTGCAACTCATAAACAACCCATTAGCTAACACATTTTCGGCTCAGGGAAAGTAGATTTACAGCATATAAACAACTTTATCTGACTTGTTCCAGTTCACTAAAAACAGATTCAAAACTCACCAAGAATCCTGTACCTGGTGGGGTCCTGTCTTCAGCAGGAGGAAACAATGACAACAACAACAACAAACCAGTCCAGGATGTGCATAGTGTGCCATGCCCTGACACCTTTATTATTAGTGCAATGTAGGGTTTTTTTGGAGGGGATTCTTTCACATCTCTAAACTCTCCCTTGGTCAATCAGCATTCTCTTTCTTATTTTTCCAAGTAATTTTATCAGGTTGATCTTTCTTATTCCCACTTTTTTAAAAAAGTGTACCTTGTTCTTGGCCCGTGATTTCCCACAAATATTCTTTTGGCTGTTCTAAGTTGTTTCAATGCTTATGTTTATACAAAGAAGCCTTTTTAGAAGAAAAACATTAAGTTTTTTGGCTATTAGTGCCTTTTTTTAAATTTACTTATCGTAGGTAGAAGCCTGAAGTAATATATTCATTAACCAAAGCCTTCCTCAGTGTACGTAGGAAAAACAGTGCAGTGTTCAAATAGGTTTAATACAGTAGTACAACAGTAGACAGAAGACCAAGGAGCAAGTTAAAAATTGAAGAAAAAAGGTGGGGGCAAGGAAAAACAAATAAAAAAACAAACAAGAAGGAGGGAAAAGTATTAAGATGAGCCACACTCGGTGAGCTGTTTTTTTTTTCTCCTGCCTGTGTAAACAATGGCACTGAGACATTTTGCCAGTGTAGTGTCTTTCCCAGCACAAAAGGGAAATGTTATGTGAAAAAAAACACTCCTGTTTTGAACCTGAGGCACTCATGCCCATGGAACGCCAAAATCTTTTCACTGCTAACATAAAGTGTCAGATCCTGTGATGTATTGTAAGGCTTTTTACAGTCTGAATCTTTTAAAGGTGTTCCAATGTGTGCTACTATTCTTCCTAACTAAATGGGTCCAATTTAACTGTCAAAAAGGCATTTATGTTCCCATTTCTCTTACAGAGCATTACATTTTGTACATTGTGTGAGATCCCTTTAGTTTTGGAGCTTTCTTCGCTGGGAAAGAACTTTTTAATCTGTTAAAAATAAATACTTGAATATTGCTGCTTTTTATTTCATAAATGAAGGGGATTCATTATAACTGTTTATGTTGGAATAGAGGTCCAGTGATTTTCCCTTTTTAAAGGAGGGAAAGGGAGGGGCCGTTGCTAAGTCTAGGATATTTAAATAGTAACACATAGTATTTATTATTACAATGCCAGCCTTGTTAGAGGAAAACAAAGTGTCTGTTTTGTCAGTGTAATTTTTTCTGCGTGTTGCTGCATGTTAGAGAATCAGACAGTCACGGAATGTTTTGGTTGTAAGGGACTTTAAAGATCATCTTCCAACACCCTGCCAGGAAAGGGACACCTTCCACTAGACTGAGGTTAGTGGGTAAAATCTATGAGTTGCCGTTATGGGTGGGTGAAGGTTACTAATTTTATATTAAGCTGTTTTGGGTTTTTTTCCAAAGTTTAGAAATATGTATTCCTGCACATTCCATGCTTTGTTTAGGTGTTCCTGGTGTGAAACTCTGAACTATATTAATGATGGGAGCTGCCTCACACTGGTCTTTTAGTTTGGTGCATCCTGAGCATTCCCAACCTCAGTACTGAGGAAAGGTGTTTCTGCCTACTGCACTTGAGATTGTTCATGAAGAATTAATGATGTCTGTGACTGATTCAACTTTAAACATTGCCATTAAATTTATATTGATGTACATATTTTCTAAATTTTTTCCTTCAGCAGCTGTGACTTAGTTGCATAAAATGTAAAAATATGTTTGGTGAATTGTCAGGAAAAAGCTGCCCAGAGGAACATCCCTCAAATTTCAGTTTTGCTTTGTTTTGTTTTCTATAGAGTAATATGATCCAGCAAATATTACCAGATTATGAGGCTATTCTGTCATTAATGCCTCAAATAGCTCTTTTTCAAGAGTAACAGTAAAATGTGTGATTATACATATTTATTGGAAGGCTTGTTAGAATAGTCTTGGTCTTGTTCGGAAGGTGGTAAGGGTGAATAGTTTGTTGGGTTTTTTTAGAGTCAGCATGTAATGCATCAAAAGATGATATGAGCTTCTGTAATTAGGAAAACATTTCTTCCATGACAGTTGTTGAGATTTTTAATAATCTAGTAAAATACTTCCATCTCTATAGGTTAGCTTTCCCTTCTAGATCTCTTTCTGCTTTTAAAACCTCTTTTATATGGATCTGTTTAACTACGTTGAAGTTAGATATTATAACACTTGCTTAACTAGTAATGACTTGTTGAACCATACTGGGAGGGTTCCAGTAACAGTTTTACAAAATACTATTGGTTTTCTAAATTGTTGAGTTCCCTGCATTTCCGTAAGTTTGTGATGTATCATCCTTTGTTACGTTATTCCTGCTGACCCTAAGACAATCCCTAAATTTAATAACGGAGTAAATTATATATCAGATAATGAAGGACAGAGTGTTGCAGGTTTGCATCTCTTGTGATTTTCCCTGGGAGATAATCAGGGAACATTTGTGGAAGGGCTCTATCCATTGTGTAGAAAAATATTAATTGAAGGTACATATAGATTTTGTCATAAAAAAGCTGTAGATTATTATGGAAGAGACCAAATGTTTTGCTAGATATGAGATTTCATTATTAGACTTTCCACAAAAAAAATCTCAAAAGATTTAGGGGTTTTTTCTGCTTTTAGAATAGTCCTATATTTCTTTACATCATTCCCAACAAATGTTTATTCTTTCCAGTATTGTCTCAGGAATTTTGAAGTAGTGATAAGGTCACATCCATGGAGATGTTTGTAGTGTCTTGGACTTAAACTAATTGTTACCCTGAAGAACCCAAAGCCTTTGTTTATGCTGTCTTATTGCATTTAATAATCTTTGATGTGGGATGGCTTATAGCATGGGTTTATTTTTTCGGGATAGAGGAGAAGGGTACATATGTGTGCTGATTCTTGGTATAATTTTAGCAAACTTTACATCTGCTCTGAAATCAAATTATATTCTCAGGCTAAATAGAACGATGGCATAATTGGTTATTGCGGTTTATTATAAACTCACTACTGTCTAAGAACTTTTGTTTAGCAAAAGGCTTCCTGGTACTCAAAGAGCAAAGTGAGGGTGAGAATTGTGTAAAGTTCTGATTGTGCAGTCGGCGAGAGATGTGAATATAAACGCTTCCCTTCAGGCACTGTGAGGCTCTGCCTTCACCCCGGATCACACGGTGACCACCTGTTACCTATCACCATAATCCCACACAAACAGAGTGACAGAAACCACGGCCCCCTCCTGCGACCAGCCTGCTGTAACAATCCACGGGCTGGATCCTGAAAGGGAAATTACAAAAGCCTGCTCAGAGAATGAATAAAGATCAAGCAGGTGTTTCACTACTGATCATTAAAGCCATCTCCAATGTTCTGATATCAAAGGGTTGTTTATGCTCAATTTATTACTTTGATGGCTTTTCAGTGTTTAAAAAAATGATGATGTTGACAGTTGTTCTTGCTTTACATCATTGTTAAAGAAAAAGAGTTGGTTAAAATAGGAAATTAAAGGGAAAAAGGTAATTGAAGTGGTGCAACTGGAAAAGTTTTGACTGTAAACTTTCTAGATAGTTTTAAAAACAGAAGATAAGAGGTAAAAATCTAGGAAATGGAGAACTAATATGTGTGTGTGTGTATATATATATATATATATATATAGCCAAAATCAGTGGCAACTATTATTGGATTACTTAAACCTTGCCCATTATTATTTTAATTTTCCGGTCGCAACAATAAGGGAGCGTATTCTGAGTTCTTCAGTTATTGATTTGTTGCTTGTCTGTTCCCCGAGAAAGTCAGATGAAGATCAGCATGACAGTATTTATAGGCTGCATCTCATCTGTGGGATGCAATCTATCTTCGTTAACTTCAGTAAAAGTGATAGATAGCATTTGGCAACGTAATGATGTGATCACTCTAGCATTGCCTTTGTAAATCATAAGCTGTTGCATTCTCTTGTGTAGATATTTAATCAGTTATACACCCCATTACTGATTTAATTCAGAACGTCAGTGGCAGGTGAATAATGTGAGTATTTGTATATTAATATCATATTGTATTAATGTTCTTTTCATTTAAGTATGCTATTCATGTGAAAATCATAAACTGTTGCTTCATGGCTAGAATAAATTTAATCAGTGCTGTAGGCATCTAATGCCATCAGTGTTTTAATTCAATATGTCAGTGAAACGAATGGGATTCTTTTCATTTCCAGTTTCTTTATGCTTTACCAATTCAGAATATTACATGATGCTGCAAAAATATGAAGCTTAGAGTAAACAAATTGCTAATTTTCAACCTGTCAGTGGCATTTGGGACTAAATCCCCCAACTGTAGCACCAGAGAGGACAAGTACAGATTTCCCATGTATTTTATAGTAACTGAATATCTAATGATAAATTAAACTTAAGAAAAAAAGTGCTCTAGAATATTCTTTAAAGGAGTATGAAATAAGTAAATATAAAACAATATCTATGCAAGCCAGTAATGATATAACATCGAAATGCAGTTGCTCAGGAATCTTCTCCAGTGTCCTGTCTTTAGCAATATGAAGTTGCTGGAAGGTTTTAGTTTTAAGGCACAGCCTAAAAGTCTAGAGGACCATTTCTAGGACAATTCCTGTCCTTGGTCACTGTTCTATCACTGATAAAAGATTTACAGGAATTTAGAGATTCATCAATAACCTCTAAACAACAACAACAACAAAAAAAATGAAAATAAAACAAGACAACCCTAGAAACATATAAACTAACCAAAAAAAAGTTGTACTAGCAGTGAGAAATTCTTATCCTGAAGATTTGCCTGAATGCTGCCCTGCTGGCACATCCAGCTCACACCACAGGTTAACAAAAACAAAGAAGACATTGGAAGAATTTATCTAAAAGTCGTATCACTCTCTAAATCTTATGCCCTTGACTTTAAAGCCACCTTATTTATAGATTTCTAAAGCTATTAAATGAGTCACTTCTGTATTGGTGGAGTTCTCAATTCCGTGAGTACGGAACATGATAAAACTAAGAGTTTATTAGCAAATGAAAGAGTGTGCCTGGTGTAAATCCTTCAGAATTAATACATTTGGTGGAGTTAAGAAAATGCACTTGGTGTGTGTTTGCAGCAGTTAGTTTTCTATTTAATTAATATTTTTTTTTTTCTTGTCTTGTAGCAGTTTAATCACTCTGATTTGGTTTTTTTTTTTTAAGAGCCTATTTTTTTGCTCTGAGTTTTTCTGTGTGAATTAGTTATGAAACAATTGTCATCCACAGGTTTGTCACCTGAACCTTTTCTTTGGAACAGTGGTTTGTAGATTGCTTTCTTTTAACTCTGCTCCACTGAGAACACATGTATATGTATGGCAAAGGGAGTTTTTTTGCAAAACTCTGTATTTTAGGTATTTTAATAAAATGTTTTTCATCTGTATGCTATATGTTTGCTTGTCTCCATACATGCCATGACATTCCATGTAGCTGTTCTCTAAAAACTTAGAAATTGCCATTTTATGAATAGTAACTTGGATTTAAACCTTCTTCTGTCACCATTGACAGGCCTAAATGTGGAACTGCACTATGATGTGTTCGTGCCATGTAGTAAGAAGGGGAAACTTTGCTTTCTGATACCTGTGGGAAAATTCAGGTCTCCTCTTTAGTACAGAAATTACTCATAAAACAACAAATCTGGCATTGAAGAGCACTTTCATCCTTGTAGTTGCGTTTTAGTTGGTCACATCTCGCTGTGACAGGAGCAACATCATTACCTTTTGTCTGCCACAGAAGAGTTTTGGGCCATGTTGTGTAATCAGTTTGCTCTCAAATTTCTTGACAGATTCAGACAGAAAACAAAGCTAAAGTTGATAGAAATTCAAGAGGTTACACAAGGAAAATGTTTTGGGTTTTTTTTCCTGTTAACTTACAAATGAAGAGCAATGAATGCTCTGATGGTTCATTCATTTCAAATACAGTGTAGAATTGGTCAGAAAATGTCAATAAATTTGTTATTTTTTAATAGAATCACAGAATATCTGAGTTGGAAGGGACCCAAGAGCACCATAGAGACCAAGCTGTGATTCCACACAGGGAAACCCAGTAGTTAAACCACATATCTCAGAATATTTGTTTTAGTTCAGAGAATTGTGTGTAGTGGCAAATTTGGATTCAGCATATAATTTTAAGGTAAATCTCTGTCATGATATTTGAAAGAATTGATTATCTTTGAATTTCAATTGGTGATTTCTGAAACCTTCACTGTATTTCAATATTTTTAGTTACTTGTAGGTGAGCTGAAGATGCATGGTTTTTTGGGGTTTTTTCATAAATTCTGTTTCATAAGTTGGCGAACTGTTTTTACATCTATTCACCTCCCTTTAGGAGTGTCATCTCATTTAGTTTTTTGATTGTTTCTTCTTGAATGCAAGTCACTGATACTTCTCCACAGATACGTTACAAAATGTAGTCAGGTGGCCAAATGCTTTAACAAGAGGGATGCAAAAAACTGATTAATAATTATTTGTCTCATAGTTTTGATTTATTTGCCTCAAAGTTTTGATTCCGCATTTGCTCTTTCAATGTGATCAAACTCTTTGGGACTCGCTGTTTTGTGTATACGAATTGCACAGGAAAAATTACATCTTTCCTGAAGCCCAATGTAAATTGGAATAGCCAACATAATGTAATCCTAATTATATTTCTAGATTTTTGCCTTCTGTAGCTCATTAATAAGCCGCATGAAGCTTCTGGTTGAAAAATATTTGTTTCTAGCAAAATAATGAGTGAAGTTATCAACATACATATTTCTGTAGTAATTAAAATATAATGGTAGAGAATAATTATTGCTATTTCTCACAGTCTGTCACTTTTACATATTGGGGCAAAATACAATTTATCTTTCCAGGGCATTAAGTATATCTTTTAGTTGCTTATTAATTTATTTTTTTTCTAGCTCACAGATTTTTGTGTTGAATGAATGAGTGTGGTGTCATGGCTTATTAAAATTATATATTGATGCTGAGACCTTCAGAGTTGATATTTCTTCAGTATCTTTCAGGTGTTTAACAAAAGGCAATACAGTTAATAGCAACAGGGCACTTTGATCCCTATTAATGCAACGTGTGAGTGTTACAAAATGCATTGAGAGATGGTGCTAAACAACACAATCAACTAGTGAAAAAATGCCAAGACTTGGTTTAAATGATATTGGAAGAAGAGGCTAAATAATCATTGTGTTGAATAAATGTTTGTTATTTCAAATGTGTTATCTGGGGACACTGCAGTGGTAATATTAGTTTAGTGATTGTTAGAATTGACCAATACAGTAAAGGTTTATTAACAGAGGTCTTGCACTCTTTTTTTTGGGTTTTTTTCATTTAAATTTACAAAAAGAAAATTACAAGATTTTGATTCCAATGACAATAAACAGCAGAAATGATAAAAGCAACAACAGGGTCTGGCAGCTGAAATAGCTGAACCCTGTGAGTCTGCAAGGTCAACTCCGGTGAAAAATAAAACCAAACGTCCCGTTAGCAGGAGTTTTATTTGCTCTGTCTGTCACCGTGTCTTGCAGATGTCGGGTCAGTGGAGGGCCTGGCTTATCACAGAGCTTGGGACACTCTGTACTGGACCAGCTCCACCACGTCCTCCATCACCAGGCACACCGTGGACCAGCGGCGCCGCGGGGCGTTCAACCGCGAGGCCGTGATCACCATGGCTGAGGATGACCATCCCCACGTGCTGGCCCTGGATGAATGCCAAAAGTATGTGTCAGACCTCTCCTACAACATCCTATTTCTTGTAAAACACGCTCCTTCATTTTAGTCAGTCAATATTGCTGAAGCCTACGAAGGTTGATTAGATTTCAACTTTTAGGAGATAAATGTTAACACATTTTGTTGTCGGTATCTTTTATTGTCTTCCTCTTATAAAGGAGTTGCAGAATTAAGATTCAACATTTTATAGGCTTTTACGTTTCAGATCAAAAAATCATTGAATTTTCACGGAATGTTAAGGAATTCAAGCCGCTTTTCTTAAGAGTGAGCTAAATGCAAATCATTGAGTGGTCGTTTTCTCAGACGTGTTACTCTTATTGCTTAAGTGAAAAATAACATTAATTTAAGCACTTACAAAAAAAAGTCTGAGTTTCTTGTATGCAAAATAGAGTCCCATGTGTCTATCACAGAAATCAGCGTTGTATAAAAGTGTGTAACAATGGACAAAATCCTGCTAAAAGTCTAATTTAGTTCCTTCCCGCCACTCTCAAAAATACTGTTTTAGTGAGAGGATTTTTATTTTTACTTTAGTGTCTTACACACTTGAGGTACTTTAATTTTCTCCGTTAATTCTAGGAGAAAGGCAACCAGCTTTTTCTCCTTCTTGTAACTGTCTCTCTCTTTTGGGGGAGGTCGGGGACCATTTCTGCCACATTAAAGTCTATTTTTACTTTGTGGTAGCTGAATGTACAAAGCTGCACGAGTGGTGGAGCTTATTTCCATGTGTGACTTCATGTCCTGTTAATGCAAATCAAGAGTTTATGCTGTATTGTAAAATGCAATTACCAAGGTATTGTAAATAAATGAGAGGAGGGGCAGGTTCTGATCAGTCTGTGAATTGGAATTACATCCACAGCCCAGTCCATAACATTTGTCATTATTAACAGCAACAAGGGGCTGACTGAGCCTCCTGTGGAGCACATTTGAGGTCCTTTTCTTCCCATTATCAACTTTCTGCACACCAGCCCTTTGGTCTCTATCACAGCTCTAATATGGGAGAAGCCGCAGATTAATTTCGCTGTTAAAGATTACTAATACACACATTAGCAGAATTAAGTTTCTATCATTACACAGCTTGTATCTCTCTGTAATGGTAAATTACTATAGAGACAAGATCAGGGCTGAAGAGATCTGTAAAAGAAAAAAATCTGTACTCCTATACAGATTAATGAACTAGGAAACGGCTATGATTTATATATATAATTTATTTATAGGCTATTACATTTTCCTATTCACCATTGATTATAAAAATTACTTATAGATGCCATTCAGAATTGTTTATGAAGGCATTTGTTTTGTTTTTTTTTCTCTATTGCTCATTTCATAGAGAATTAAATTATAAAATGTATCTTATGGTTTTATTTGTTATTTTGATTTTAATACAGCTTAATGTTTTGGACTAACTGGAATGAGCAGCTCCCAAGCATCATGAGATCCACCCTCTCGGGCAAAAATGCCCAGGTTATCATTAGCACTGATATTCTGACACCAAATGGACTCACCATTGATCACAGGGCAGAGAAACTTTACTTTTCAGATGGCAGCTTGGGAAAAATTGAGAGGTGTGAATACGATGGATCACAGAGATATGTAAGTAAACCAAAAACCCTGAACATACTCATTGTACATTTGTTTGCATTCATTAGCATCTCCAAAGTGAAATTGTTACAGAAAGATTATTAATTGCCTAAATTTCTCCTAATAATAGTTATATGTTAGATTTAAAACTGAAAACTATTGTAATACAAATAATGCTCAGTTTGCTCAGAATTTCTTTTGTGTAAAGCTTGAGCGTTACTCGACAAATCTTATTTCTAATATTTTCTAACAATACATTTTCAGATATTGAACTCTCTCCATTACTCTTTCATCATAATATATTTTTGGTCCTTAAACACTCTTTTAGTTTCAGCTCAAGCAGATCTTTTACGAGGAATGTGCTGAAGGCAGTTGATCTGTGCTCGTGGTTTTGTTACATCTTTAGCACTACATTTCTCATATTTCATGAAATCTTCTTTTCAGGGATTTTGTACCTCCCAAAGTTCAGGATAAAATGAATGAAGGGCATGTTCTGGCTTGTATTCAATTCCCAGCTTTACAAGAGAGTGCACATCATCTCACTTTGATATCTATTAACTTTTTAAAAGTGCCTCATATGCAATGTATGAGCTTTGAAATATTTTTTCATTTTAAATGAAAATTGCGTGGTTTTTTGGAATCTTATCCAGAAGTTCCCCACACTATTTTTAGACCAAATTTTTGCAGAGTGAAATAGGAGGGCCAAGCTTGTAAGAGCAGAACTGAAGTGCAGTCACCATGGTTAGGCATGTGCTTTTCCTTTTTCCATTTGTTTTCTTTTTATATAAATAAACCACAGCTCTCTAATGCTTTCAGATATCTATGCAGTAACTATATCAGAAACTGGGTAAACCAAAGCCAAATAGATTCTGGAGTTTTCAGTCTCTGACTATATACTCAGTAAAACAAAACTGAAGTACAATGTAATTAGCCAAGTACAAGGTAATTAGTAGGTTGTGATTAAACATTTTATCTTTGCATAAGGTATAATAAAATAAGCATGAAATAGGACATGATGTTACTTAGTTACAGAAACCATTACTAAAATGTCACTTTTTTTATCGGGCCTTTGGCTTTCACTTTGCATCAGCAAGAAAAAAAGGATCATTCAGTTTTCTCAGCAGTTGAACACTGAAACTTCCAATTTTTCTGATTATCTTGTATCTTGGTTTGGCTTCCTGACAACTCAACTCTTCTTCCCCACTGCAGTAAACAATAAAGTTCCTGAACGCAATAATCTGAGTCCATCACGCTCTTCTGAAGGGTTTTTGGGAGCTCTAGGGTGTTACACCAACACCTGTTGTGGGATAATCAGCTAATTCTATTGTCAGAAATACTGATCTGGGTTCTCACTGTTCCTGTATTACTTAGGTGAGGATTGTCACACGAGAAGGAAAAGCCCAGCAGGCTGCTTGGCCTCCCTAGCACCACTTCAGTGGAGTGGCTGATCATGCTGCAGATGCATTTTTATTGATACGAGCAATGCCAAAATCCAACCTGATAACTGTGTTATTGATCCAGTGAAAAATAACACTTCCAGGGCAGGTGTTTTACTTTGTTCATATGCTGTCCAGCTGGGTGAGATCCCTGATTTCTGTGACATTAATGCAAGTAATGATTGTTCTGCTGATCTCAGATTCTTTGGGGTGTTTCAGTCATCAACCACCTGTCAAAAACAGTTTAAAGAGATTACCCTTTTCCCCACTATCTCTGCTTCATTGCTCTCTAGTTTCAGGTAGGTTAACAAGGGTAGAAATTGGGTAGTAGAACATGAAAGGCTAATGGTAACGTAATGAATTTTCTTCCAGATAGCAGCTTCTTTCTTGATTGTGCTCACCACAATAATCTAGTACAATGAATTAGTAGAAAATCATTTAGCGATATTGAACTGACTCTTTAAAGTGGATTGTAAGAGTTTATTGATTTCTGTGTTGAGCCGATATTTTAATACTAGTATTTGGTTTCTGGAACACTCTTTCAAGTTTGGAAGCTTTTTTGTTACTTTTGTTCCTTTGTATTAGAAGATATTAAGTTTGTTGGGGTTTGGCTTTTTAACATTTTTTGTTCTGTTCTGTCAGATTTTCCGGTTTAAAATACAGAAGTGGCAATTATGTTTTTCACAACTCTTCCCCATTTTCTTCCATTTTTGTTCCTGCCCTTACTTAGATTTAATATTGTGGCCACAGCTGGTTTTTGCTGCTTAGCGCCTCAATTATAACATTTTTTTCATGAACGCAGAAACTGAGCCAACAGCAAATAAAGCTGACTTCAAGTTTTGGACTTTTTTTCCCAATAAATCATGACCTACTTGGATTTATTTTTTCCTTTTCTTCTTCTTCTAAGTATTTAGTAACATTTTACATGTGAAAAACTAGAAATATTTTCAACTTCCTGTAAACAGTTATTTTTTTTAACTTCCAGGCTGGGATGTTTTGGTCTCAGTTATGGTTTTGTAGGCCTGTGGGTGTGATTGGTGAAATCAATATGGGTTTAGAGGTGTTTCTGGTAATCAAACCTTCATGTAATTGCAACCTGGCAGTAATTGTGCCTTTCAGTTTCTAGGATGTCTGTTTTTATTCTGTCGAATTTCTGTATTAAGGCAATTAAAGAAGCCTCATAGTTGGTGTTCAACTTCTGCTTTATTCAGTAACATTTTATCAGCTATCTTCTTCAGTCCACAGCAGAAGTGCAAGCTTTAGTTTTGGCTGTGCATTTAAGAAAAAAACTGAGTTTATGATTGACCTCTAAAATTACTTTCCATGTGTGTTGTTATATTTATTTGAAATACAAGTATCTTTGAGGACAGCGGAATAATTTTGGCCAGTTCTGGGAAGGTCTTCATGATGACATCAATGTCACCCTGAGAGTGACCAAATAACTCACTAAAGCAGGATAAAAGTGAGATCAGCCAAGGTAGCTAGAACACAGAGAAATTATGCAAAATATGAGCAATTTGAAATGTAGAATGTCTAACTCCATTAAAATAAGAATGTGCTAAAAAGCATTAGAAGAGCTTCTCACCAAGATCTGAGTATTAGCAATTAAAAATTATGCAAGTCCTGCATGTGATTCCGTGTTGAACAATCTCATTGCTGTATTCTCTATGTACAAATAAATATTCAGACAGAAAAACTAACCCAAAGGAAAATAATGTCAACTAGAAAGCAGATATTTTAATTAGCTCTGGTGGTTGGTCTAGGCAAAAAAATAAAATTGAGCCTACTTTCATAGAGAAATTACTTCATCAGTTTCTGTGGTTTCTCTGTAATTATTTTGAATGGCACTGGAAACAATAATAGTAGAGAAACAAGAAAGGCCAGTAAAAAATGTTGGTTTTAGCACAATATGTACAATTTACTACGTTGACGTTTAAGTTCACCATGGTTTGCTTCCAATTTCCCCCTGTTATGATTGTTAGGGGAGCAAGAGTTATGTTCTGGGCTTTTTAATCAATTCTTCTCTCTGTGTTTGAAAAGCAGCTTGAATAGTGAAGATATTCTTGGCAGTTAATGGCCCTAGAAGGGAAGTTGTGGATTTCTTAATTTTCTCTGTCCAGCAATATAAATATAGTAGTTGTAGCAGGAGTGTTCTATCCTTGAGTCTTTTCTCTCACAAATATAAAAAATAATGAATTTTTGTTTCTCAACTTTTCAAATGTCCATGTTTCCCTTCAATATTCATTTGAAGAAGCCCAAAAACCAATAGAAAGAGTGAAAGACCCACTCCCTGCTTTAATTAGTGGTTTTTCTGAGGAGTTCTCCCCATTGACATTGACGAGTTGCTTTTTCTTAGTAGTTCTGTAAAAAAGTGCTAAGCTTGAACCTAATGAAAGTTATTCCCCAGGCAAAGGCAGTAAAATCCTCTAATCCCTGTGAGGCAGGTACCTGGTTGAGACAGAGCCAACATTTTGAGTTTGGGACTGTTCACTGAAATACCTTGATGTCCAGTGTTGGTAGCCTGGTAGAAATTAACTTAAAGAAGGAATTAATGAACAGGTAAAACTAATCTCAAAAGCTATGCAGAACAAGATTATTTATAATACCTCAAGATCCAACAAAATTCTAGGAGATTGAAGTAAATCTAGATGAAGTTGTCATTGTCATTTATTGAGTTGAAAATAATTATCATGGGATTAATAAGCATGCAGTTCCAAAGAACCTGGTTAATATAATAGTGGCTGGCAGAGCTGTGTGCTTTCATTTCCATGGCACTGAAAAGTACAGGGCTTTTACAAACAGTTGCCTAATCTATCATTCAGCTGAACTGCAAACTAAGGAGCAGCTGGAACTCTGCACATTCAGCACTGAAGTTTGGTTTGCAGTGTCTTAGACGTTCGTTGCTAACATGGAGAAACAGAAATGAATTGTTGAAGAGGAAGCACTTCTGATTTTGTTACATTGTGGGTAGAAAATTCCACTCAAACATGATCTTGCTGTTCTTGGCAAGCGTGGTCTTCTAGTATGTCCTTTGTATCCTTTTCTATAATTCAAGTTATTTAGAAGGTAAAAGTGAAAAATAAATTAAATGAAAGGAGAATTCTTGCATTAAAGCTTGTTGAAAATAGTCTTCATTCAAACCAATCAACAAAGAGCATCACAACAAACACAATCAGGAGTTTCATCTCAATGTACTTTTGTTGGTAAATAAATCAAATACATAAAAGTTATCGCTTAAATTATTTCATTTTCCCCCATCTGTGCAACAGGTATTTCTGTCTCATGTAATTTTTTTTCTATAGATTCCTCTTCTATAATCTTTTAAAATCACTATTCATAACTTAACAATAAGTATGGGATATTATTTTATATCTTTCATTTTAAACAATACAATTAATAACATTGACTAATGTGGTGTTCTGTATAAGTCAGTTCTGTCAGATTTTTTATTCATCTAAAATGTTACTTATTTTTAAACCACTGATACCACTTTATGGTTGTATAATGATTTTATTATGCAATTGAGTTTAAATGGTCGGTATTTTTAAGCTTTTTAAGTGTAGTTTTGTGTACTAGAATTGTTATTCTGCTTTAGACCTCAAAGTAGGTTTGGGTATCTTTAGAAAAGCGACGAACTCTTAAGAAACATTTAGAAGCTTTTTTAGATAGCACTGCCCATTTATTAAGCATTCTGAAAGAGAAGTATTATTAATAATCCATTCATTAGAGTTAAAATACTTACAAAAAAAAGAGTAAATCATATTTTAAGCTGGTGCATTAACTTTATGCACTCATCTTTTTAAAAAAAAAAAACCAGTATTTCTATAAAAGCTTAGTGTTGTCATGATAAGAATCATTGAGTCTGGTTCCTACTGACAATCTAATAAGAGTTTTCTATAAATCATCAAAATTATAGTATTCTGTCAGAAATGCTTCTCTGCCTGACATGTCTACTTGGCTGGCTCCTTTGCTTTTTCAGTCATGTTTTTTTGGAGAAACTGCTATACAGATCTCAAATTAGAGCTGTTACATGCTAAACCAAAAGATTTCTGGACAACTTATCAAAAAAGAATGGATCACAGTTAAAATTAAATTGTTTTTCAACTTCTGACATCTCCCAGCCCCTACTCTCCTCACCACTTCACACAGAAAACTTTTTATGTAACTCAAGGCTTGAAATATTTGCTGTAACTGAATGTTGGTATCATTTAGTATTAAAACATGGGATGTGCTCTTGGACGTATCTGACTTCCACTCTTGCAGGTGGAAGGGATGGTAGGGATGTCTTTTCATAATTCCTTAAAGTTTTAAAATTGTACTTGGGTTGTTGCAATTTTTGGTATAAATTCAGACTTAAAAAAATAGAAATAAAAAACTGTCACAACTTTCAGTGTTATTCTATAAATTAGAATGTTTAAAGGGCTGTAACGCTGGCCAAAAGCTGATAGAAATATGAACTCTTTATTTTGATTGCTTGAATAAAACCAGTGTCCTTGGATAGGGCCGTGACATAATACAGACACTCCAGGAAATGAAATACAATGAGCAACAGTGAAAAAAATGTTTGATTTTGTGGCACTTTATTTGGTTCTCAGCTCTCCCAAGGTTGAACAGCAAGGATCAGCTCTGTAATGAATTTACATTCTATTGTTACAATCTGAGATAAATTATGACAGTGCTACTCAACACAGAAAGCTGAGCAGGGCAGTGCTTTAGCATTGCTTGTAACAATAAAATCTTTCCAACTGGGACAGTTTCACACTATCACAGAAAAGAATATGGGGCTGCAAAATCTGCATGGCCAGATTTCATACAGATCTTTTAGAAACATACATGATTTTTTATTTTTTTCCCTGTGATGTCTCAGTATGAACAGTGCAGGCTTTTAAGAGTGTTTTATGAAAAGTGTCTTACTGTAAATGTGCACAATTAGAGAAGAAATCTTTTGCCATTAATATATTCCCATTTATCTTTTAATACTTTTAGTTCTGGAAAAAGGTTGGTTAGAGAAAAGTTGTCCTCTCGGGACATTTATCACTGGGAAAAAAATCTTTCCTGGAAAAAAGGATTTGCTGTCCAACCCTCTCTAAAATATGCAGAAATACATGATGTGCATAATGAAGCAGCATTTGTTATAATTATCTGATTAATGTAAGTAATTTTGACATTCTGTCTGTAAAAGTGAATTTAAACATGGACAGGAATGCTCCTGTGCCCAGGACTGGAATTATTTATGTTAGCAGGTTGTTGAGAAACCCTGGGCAATGAACTGGCACGGATGGGAACAAACCTGGAGCATCCCTTGGCGTTGAATCCTGCAGAGTTGGGGCACCTCCTTAGTCTCCAAGGCATAGCTGTAGTACCAAAATTGGGGGCTTTTGTTTCACAAAATGAAACGTGGATGTTCTGTATATTAGGTGCACACGTTATATGGAGAGAAAGACTTCCCACACCCCCACAATGACTTATTTAATAATTAAATATGGGATTGATTATTACTACTCCTTTCTCATTACAGCATTTTTAAGGAGCTGTCCCACAGCATCCCCTTGAAAGCACAAAGGGCTCAGATCCATCAGATGTGCTGGTTCGTGGAGATTTCCATGAAATCTCATTGTTGTTACAAACTCCATCTGGGAAAGGGGATAAAGCACACAAAACAGATGGAAAACCATGGTGATCTAAGTGGAGATATGTTAAAGGATATTATTTTTCTGGTTTTATCCGAATTTCCCTATGATAAGTAGCATATAGACACAGATTTTTATTTTTTTTTTTTTTCCTAGCCTGGGTCAGAATGGATCCCACTTTATAAATATACATAAGCTACCATTTTTTTTTTCCTTAGAAACCTGGAATATAATTCAATAAAAATATTAAAGAGTATTACTTATCTCCATTATCCAATGGAGAAATATTAACCCCCTTCCAGTAATTCTGTTCAGCCAGAATTAATCTTTCAACTAAAAACTTGATTAAAAAATTGTCAGATTCTTCAGAAAAGAAACTGTTAAGGTGAAATTTTTAATTCTGATACCTGGAAAGAAAGACCATATGCAAATATTTTTCAGGAGCTGTGATTTGGATTGGGATCAAATTCATTGTATTTCTAGAATTTTCTTTCAAACCTTCCTATATAGGGAACTGCAATTCATTTTTTCCTTCTAAGTTTTAAATTGATTATTACTATGGTGAGATTTTTTTTGTTTTTCCTGAACTGGGAAACATGAAACATTTACTGTCTTGGGTTCAAGTTTCTAATGTGATGATGTGGTGAGCACTCTTCAGTTCTAAAACTCTTCAAATAAAATGAGAAAGTAAAGACTGAATTTTTAGACTTTCAGCCATGCTGAAAGAACCTCTTCTCTTTTCTGCTGGAGCTATTAAGCAGGTAGAGTGTTGAGTAGGTATTTTTACAGGCACATTTAGATAAACTGTGATTTTTTTAATTAAGGAGCAGATGCTTGGTTTTCTGAAATTTGGATGCCTGCAGCACCCTTTTAACACATTTTAAATGCTGTTATCTCATTTCCCCAGGTGCTGGAGGTATAAAAGTATTAAGTGTTTTGTGTGAAAGTGATGGGAGCCGCAGTTTGCTCTTTAAGAACTTCTCATTCAGTGACGGCTTTTCTTCTCCTGTTTCTCTTCTGCACTTTTGCATTTTAGGTCATCGTAAAGTCTGGCCCAGGCACCTTCCTCAGCCTGGCTGTGTACGATGAGTACATCTTCTGGTCAGATGGAGTGAGGAGAGCCATCCTGCGCTCCAGTAAATACACGGGAGGAGACACCAAAGTTCTCCGTTCCGATATCCCGCACCAGCCAATGGGAATTATTGCTGTTGCCAATGACACCAACAGTTGTAAGCTACAAAGCAGTTTTCTTAATGCCAATATCATTCATTTCAGGAATTTTATTTCGTTTTAGCCAAGTTAAAAGATTATATGGTGTTCCATAAATTCTTTTGTTAAGAAAAGATGGGGTATAACCTTTTCCCAAGTAAATAAGTATTATTCAGAGTTTTCTGCTATGGGCGTTGAGCTCAATGGATAGCAGTTAAATATTTTCCTGTCAAATTTCAGCAGTTTTGTATGGTGCAGGTTTTTAAAATTGTTATTTTCCAGCTGTTTGTTTATTTTTAGCATGCCGGCATCTGAGGCATGCAGACATTTTCATCCGACTGATAAAGCCCGAATCAATTGCCCGTGAATCTGAGATATGGTGATCTTTGCTCTCTCAAAGACATTGGCCATTGAAGCAAATTTAATGAAACAGAGTTCATCCCTTGTCATTCGTTTTTCAGGTGAGTTATCTCCCTGTGCACAAATGAATGGAGGCTGCCATGATTTATGCCTTCTGACGCCTGATGGACGAGTGAACTGCTCGTGCAGAGGGGACAGAGTCCTGATAGATGATAACAGATGTGTGAGTAAGTAATGGTAGCTGACACCATGCTTTTCTGTGCTGTGAGGCAGTTGGCTTTCATAAGACAGTTGGCCCAAGCCATTCATTTTATTTCTTCTATGTACTGTAAAAATTGATCTGGCAATGCAGCAAAACCAGGCTTTTAATTCTTTTGAATTGTAGGTCTTTGTAAGTCTTTTGGGGGGTTAAAAAGCGTTAATACTCTCTTTAAACTCCTATTATGGTAGTGGGATACTGATTCTTCTTAATAATTAGAATTTTTTACATATCTATCACAATTACTGTTGAGATAGATAGAAACATCTGTATGTATCCTTCTCTAGGGTTATGTGGGACAAGTTACTGAAGTCGACCCTTAATCAAAGCACTTTTTCTCACCTATCCCTTTATGTTGTCAAACCAATGATTGGCAGTGGAAGTGAGAGAGATTCAGCCGATAAATTCACGTGCCTAATAATGGTATTTTCTAATAATTAGATGGCATTTATATTTTCCAAATGCATCGCAACTCTTAAAATTGCTCTTAGGTAAAACCATGTTTAAATTGTCATCTAGAACGTGATGTAAGATTTAATCTTCTAAATTATTCTGTAGAATATTTGCAGGAAATGTTGCTCTGAGCTATTAGGAAAAAAAAATAAAATGAGAAAGGCATTAAATGTTGGGGTTGAGTAGCACAGAAAGGGCGGAAGCAAGACAGACTTTAGTTGTGAGATCAAAAGTTTCTTTCTTCGTAGCTCACTTGAAAGGGATACTCAATAAAATTGAAAGTTAGCAATTCCAGCTGAGAAAAGGAATTAACTGTCCTTTCACAGTGTAATTAGGCTGTATAACTTCCTGCCAGTCAAGAGTCCTGAGACAAAGCTTCAGTGAAATTCAAAGAGGGAGAGATGATGATATGGGTAATGACTACTCCGACTACTCACTTGTCATCAAAGAAACCGTTTGAAAGGCATTAAAATGCTTTGTTTCTGCAAGATGGAGTTTGAAGCAGTCTCTACGAGGGTGTCCAGTTGGACTTGAACTGAGGGCAGATTATCCTATACATACTTTTTTCTTTTTCATTTTTTTCTGAAGATTGCAGTCTAAGATGCTGAACTAGATGAACTACAAATGTAATTGAGAATTCCTTTCTCTAAGTTCTTACAATGCTAGAAAATGGAGGGAAAAGAGATAAAAAAGTTAAATTAAATTTAAAGGACTATATAAATCATTTTTAAGACCAGATCTCACCTTGTCCAGAATCTACATTTTCCTTCATGTTTGAATGAAATCAAGAAAAGCTTTCGATTTATATTGGCTTGACTATTGCATAAAGCAGACCTTGGTTCTTCCTGAGATTGTGCTGAAGTGATTATAATGGAAACAAGAAAGAATCATAAGAATTGGGTATCATTTTTCCTTTGTTCTGCTTGAGTTGTCCTAAATACTCCTCTTTTCTCTCACTTTGATAGTCTGTTTAGAACCATGCTCACGAAACAGATGTGTGACCTATCATGAAGTTCATGATCAAACTGTTGTGTCCAATTCATGACATGTTTTAGTTTCTTAAGTAAAAGAGTAAAAATTTTAAATATGCGCCTTGTTTTCTTCTAAAATAAAAAATAAAACATCCTCTAGAGGAGAAGGGGAGGGTTTCTGTGAATAAAATAAATAAGTAAAATGGAAGCAGCAGGTTTTCCGCATTGGGGTTTAGGCTGTATCATTAAAGCCGGGAGTTGGAAAACCATGAGTGAGTAGAAGGAAGCTGAGCAAAGTTCTTATCTTGTCAGAATCGGTGCCTCTGAGTTGTTTCACTACATCTTCCTTCATGGATATTTGTCAATGTATTTTCTTTTACAGGTTCTCTCTGTAGAAGCTTTTAAGTTCTGATGCCATGGTGTGTTTTACTGTTTTGTACTTAGGTTTTCAAAATTCACGTAGGTCAAATTTGAAACTCAGCCAGCATTCTTTCTCATTTTCACTAGTTGTAAAAGCTGTTAAAAATTACGTGTTAATGTGTTTTATTTTTAGGTAAAAATTCTACTTGCAACATGTATTCGGAGTTTGAATGTGGGAATGGGGAATGCATTGATTATCAGCTGACTTGCGATGGCATTGCTCACTGTAAGGACAAGTCTGATGAGAAACTTTTCTACTGTGGTGGGTATTTCCAGATCTTTCACCTTCCTGTTGTAATTTTGGTGTCATACCTGTTTAGATTGCTTCCTCTGTGACTTTCCTATTAATTCACCCCAACCGCTCAGCCAAGATGCACAGGGAGGAAATGGCAACAAGCATTAAGGAAACCCTGACATGACATGGAGAAAATTACCTGAAAATATTTTTTATTGCAAACTTCATGGATTAACTGACATATTTACTAAAAAGCATCTCAAATGTTTTCGTGTTTCTGTCTCTAAAATAAAAGTGAGGAAAACATGGCTAGCTGCTTTTTTAAAGGTGGAAGATACTTATTCTGCAATACCAAAAAAATATATGAATGGCAGTTTATAAATTTCTAAATGGATTTATAAACACAAGATCTGTTGCCCAGAGAAGCTGTGGCTGCCTCATCTCTGAAGTGTCCAAGGTCAGGTTGGAGCTTGGAGCAACCTGGGCTAGTGGAAGGTGTCCCTGCCCATGGCAGGGGGTGGAAGGAGATGGTTTTTAAGGTCCTTTCCAACCTATTCCATGATTCTGTGTTTCTGAGAGCCATCAATTTGTCTTTCCATGGATTTGCCACAGAATTTTATGACGGAAATTATATTAATTTGCAGTGTCAGTGAACATTTTGCCTCATTAAATCAACAGTACCAAATTTTTGCTACACATTAAAAATAAAAAAAAGCTGGAAGAACTGGGGTTCTGTGATGCACTAGGTCATATCCAGTGTGTGGCTTTCTGAATCTGATAAAGAACAGGATGCTGGACTCATTCTTGTTGATTAACTAATGATGTGAACATTATTATTGTGACTTCTGCAATAATTAGGGCTTTAGTAAATCAGTCCTGAATTTTCAAACACATCCTTATGTAAAATTCATTCACTCTTCTTGAGTGTTCTTGAGCAGAATGCTGTTGGTGCTGGTGCTCAGAAATCCAGAAACCTCTCTGCTAATATTTGTTGTTATTTTATTCTCCATTTATTCCTATTTTGGTTTAGGCCGAATTTGGTATGCTTCATTCTATATGATCATGATATTGATGCCATATGCAGACATTCTCCCCAAAAAAGTATCTCAAAACAAAGGCATTTAAAGTACATGGGCTTTTTGTACCACTAGATAATGAAAACTGGGAATTGGGCTTCCCTTTTGCTTTTTTTGGTCATTCTTTCTTAACATGCTTTCATTTATTTTTCTTCATCCCTTTATCAGTCCAAGTTCTGCTGCATAATAGATGAACAATTTCTGAGGTTTTTTTTTTCCTGTAGCTTTGAATGTATTATCAATTAAAATATTTTTCTGGGATGTTTGTTTGGATTGAGTGTGAGGCTGTTTTCATTAGATGTCAATCAAATCAAGTATTTGTATTTAACTTTCCAGAAAACAGAGGCTGTCGGAAGGGTTTCAAGCCGTGCTCCAATCGCCGCTGTGTTCCCAGTGACAAAGTCTGTGATGGTGCAAATGACTGTGGTGACAACTCTGATGAATTTGACTGTAAAGGTAAATGGCAGTAATTTCCAAGGTGATTTCGGAATATTGCTTTGTAAATACTTATTATGCAAATAGGAGTAGCTGGAAAATAACGTGTGATTTAATCATATGATGGGACTGAAATAAGGGCTGATTTTGGTTTGCACCTACAGTCTTCTAGAAGGAGAGTGGTTTGGGCTATAAAAGAAAATATCAAATATACATATGCATTATATAATAGTTTATATGTATAAAATATAAAATACAGGTGCAGTTTCTTCTGTACAGTAAGGAGAGAGTAACATTACTGCAGACAGGTTGAAAGATGGGTGATTTCTTCTCTGCATCTGCTCCTTCTTTGAAGCAGCAAATGCTCTGTTTCTCTGCTTCTCAGATGCATGGCAATGTCTGTGTCCTTTGCAAAGCTTCCTAGAATTGTTCTCCTTTTTATATCAGAATTGGTTTTTGGTTTTTGGTTTTTGTCTTACAACATGAATATTTATATCTGTGCATCAACCAATGCATGAAGACCGGCTAGCAGGCAACACAAATCCTTAGTAACAACTCAGAAAGGTTGGAGGGGATATTATTCCACAAGAGATATAACTAAAAAGCTAGAGATCTGTAGTAATTAGCATTTTTTGAAGGCACCAAATAATTTTTAGTCATTTACCTAAGTATAAGTAGAGGGAAAAATATATAGGCAAGAACCCCACCTGATTTTACCTAAAATAAACCTGAGAGATTCATGGACGGTCCTGAAAATGCTTCTTCCTTCTTTCCTTCCATTGATTATCTCAAAATTAATTGAATGATGTAGAGACACTTTTGATGCCTTAGGTTTTAACTTTTATATTTTCCAAATCCTGCACTGCCTGGTGTGTGACTCTGCAGTTCCTTGTGCCCTGGGAGCTGCTGTTCTCTCCTGCTGCTCACACACAACAAACCTCTGCAGGTTCCACTCCAAGGACACCGGGCCCAAAATGTGTAAACTAAAAGCCCCAAGAGGGGGGCAAACTTGGGGTAATTCCATCATGAACTGAGGTTATAATTGGAGAATTAACCTTGATATGCAAATGAACCAAACTTATAAAAGTGTGAAGAACCCGAGACCCATCTTGGGTCATCCGAGGGTCCATCTTGGGGGTCCATCTTGGGTGTCCATCTAGGGTGGAGCCTCTGGACTGCCCAGGGTGTGCCTTTGAAGGCCCTTCAAATAAATACCTTCCTTTATTCTCTTATTCTTGTTTGGGTTTTGTGTTTTGAGTGGCCACATAAGACATCACTTTCAGGCTAAAAAAATAAATTAAAAAATTAGAAACTTGTAAGGGGTAATAAACTCAAAATCGTATGTCTGCTGGAAGGTACGGGGTGTTCTGAATGCCTCCTTCTGAAAGGCAGAAGGCTTAAACATCGTCCTATGTACAATGTGCATCTGAAGAGTCTGTTTAGCACACAAATTTACGTCCTTTATAACCATATGTTCCAGACTCAGCGTGCGCCTCGACAGAATTCCGCTGTGCAGATGGGGTTTGCATCGGGAAATCAGCGCAGTGCAACCAGATCATTGACTGTGCAGATGCCTCGGATGAAAAGAACTGCAGTGAGTTTGTGTTTGTGCTCCCTCGCAGCATCTGCTCCGTGATTATTCCTTGTTATGTAGCGGTTAATTCCTGGGCATTGCTGCTTGGGGTACCAAACACCTGCGTGGTCTCCTCGAGCTCAACGTGAAAATTAAACTGTGAGGTGCTCGGTCTGTGTTAGGTGTGTGTGGTAATTTGCTGTCTCTTTCCAGATAATACAAACTGTGCTTACTTCTATAAACTTGGGATAAAGTCTTCAGGATTTATCAGCTGTAATTCGACTTCCCTCTGTATACTGCCAGAATGGATTTGTGATGGATCTAATGACTGCGGGGATTATACAGATGAGCTGAAATGCCCAGGTAACTGTGAAAAAATAAAAAAAAAAACCTAAAAAACAAACAAAAAACACCCGTTAATTTACTTTTAAAAAAAGAAAAAGTCCTGTTTCTGGGGGGGAGAGCGTTTCTCATTGTGTTGCAAAATGTTTATTCAGTCAATACTGGTTTATTTAACATAGAGATTAATATAATGCTGAATGCAGTTTATTCACCTTTTTTTTTATGTTTCATGGGATTATACAAATTATTACAAATGAATACTGTTGGGGGTTTTTTTTTGTCTGAAACAAACTTTAATGTCTAGCTTTCTATTTCCTCCAGGTTAGGCTTGTCATTTATCATTTTTATTTAAGTAAAACATGAGTCATTAAAATGTCAAGCTCATCAAGCATCAGCATAATCACTCAGGAACTTTTATTAGCTACTGCTTTAGTGGGTGGTATTTCTTTTCTTGCTGACTTGTTTTACTTTCTCTTTTATTTGGTTGAGGTCCTTGGAATAGGCTGCCAGGGTTGAATCCAGGGTTATTGCTTTTGTGATAGTTCTGGTCTTCAGCCAGGAGAAAGGGATCGTGAAAATTTGAGCCTCAGACTTGAGACTGAGGTTATTGCTCGATATTTAATGTTAACTTGTGAATTATTCACAATATCCAATTCTAACCTAATGAAGAATTATGTACATTTATGTGTTTGCTCCATTTTTATCCAGAACCCCTCATCTGAGTTTGAGGATATTAAGTACAAAATGTACTTAACATTTTTTATTTGTTTGGTTTTATAATTGATTTATCCTAGAGTGAAACTCACCTCCTGTTACCATTAACTCTCCCCTCTAAGAATAAGCACTTATTAAAAGGAAATATTTCCTAAATAATAAATTTTATTACTTTGTAAAATTAAAACCTCTAATTTTATGTTGTTCAGTGCCATCAAATTTTTGCCTTGTAGTGGACATAACCTGATTATTTCCATTTAATATTCTCTTTTTCTGTGTAATAATCCCGTTATGTTACCAGGAGTTTCTATTAGAATTCTCATATAGGTTGTGCCAAATGTATTGATGAAAATATTACCAGGATCCAGAGAAACCTGGGACTTCAGCAGTACTGTCAGCCAACCTGACATTAAGAACTTTCATCAATCCTATAGAATAGATGCATGTTAAGTTAGAGTTTCCATTCCAGTCTCTACATTCTCCAGATTATCTCTTAATTATGTAAATTTATTGTATATAACCCTTCATTAAGCTCAAAATAGCCTAGATTTGCTGTATTTCCATGCAAAGAAAGGGAGTTTTTCCATACCAAGGAAAATTTTGAGGGCAGTGTGCTACAGCTTCAGTAAACTAATGTTGCATAAGTACACTAATGTGCATTTTATTCCATTGTCCATTTATTTGTATTACTTCTCTCTGAATTCCAAATGGGTGCCAAAACATTCCATCATGTTAATGTGTGACTAATTGCCTGGATCATTCCTCCCTTTACTTGGAAGCAATGCCATTCCCACCATGTGATTTCCTTTGCCATTTCATTCAAAACTGACCGACTCTGGCACATTAAGTTTTGGAGTGTTGTTTCTATTACGAATATTGCAATTCCCATTAGCAGTTTGGTTCAGTTCATTGTTCTTACAGAAAATTACAGCAAAATACTCATGTAGGGTAGCTGTACTTAGAGACTCCTTCATATCTACCAGGTCATCACAGATGCCCCACTTCTTTCTTTATTCTTTTTTTTTTTTCTTTCATTCATACGGCTGTAGAAGCCATAAATGTTTACTTTAACTTTCCTTTTAAAAGAGAGGAGGCTGAAAACAAATCCAGTACACTGAGGGAATAATGAAAACCATGGCAGAGAGTTTCAGTGGTCTCCAGTGCCTGGAACTCCTGGGTGTTCCCAGGACCTTGCTTAAGATTTTGAAAATAAGCTGTTGTTAGACTAATATTTGTGCTTGCATCATGAAACTCGATATGTGGCATGTTTTCTCTCCTCACACCTGGTTTCTAAGCACTCATAAAAGTCAGATTTGAAATTACTTTCTGGGTCTACAAAATGAAATAGACAAGGGAGAACTTTTTAAATTTCTGACCAAGTCTCAACCTCTGGCTCCAGCATCGCTGGTGTAGCTCCTGTCAGTCAGTGCATGCATCAGATTTCTGGCTTCTCCCAGTGACAAGAATAATGACACAATTAGATTTTCTTGTAAATGACAGCAGAAAGATCAGAAGGGCAATTTCTTCAGCTGGTGTAAAACAACAAGCAATGTTGACCTGTCTGACCTCAAAAACAGTAAACTGAACTACTTTCCTCTGTAGGCCTTTTAATTTAGTTTGAAGTTGTGCTCTGATTCTTTAAAAATATAAAAAAAATAACTATTTCAGCTCCCTAAACTAATTAGCTATCACTTCTTTTTTTTTTAAGTTTTATGAACACAAATTATTTACTTTTTTTTTCTCATTTTTAGACATAAACCCTTTGTCCATCAGTATTCAGAAATTTAGCAGAAATGTATTAGGCTCCTAATCATACTAGTAGAGACCATTTTACATTACATTCTTTATTTTATCACAGTTCAAAACAAACCCACATGTGAAGAAAATTATTTTGGTTGTCCTAGTGGAAGATGTATTCTGACCACCTGGCTTTGTGATGGGCAGAAAGACTGTGAGGACGGAGTAGATGAATTGCACTGTGGTGAGCATTTTGTCTTACTTGTGTTTCTCTGGTCACTAATGCACTTTGGAAACAAAGAAGTGTGCATTATATAAAAAGATTATATAAAAAGTTCTTTGATGCTGTATTTTCAGATTCAGCTCTGATACTTCACGCTGTCAATACCTTAAATTCTATTTCATGCCAGAATGAAAGCCCCTGAATTTATTTTTTTCTCTCTTAAGGATATATTTGCATACAGAGTTTTCTATTATTTTAGTATTTAACAATTTCACTAATTCTTCACAACTCCTCATTAGAAGAGTTTTATAGATACAATGAATTAGAATAAGTATCTAGACCCCAACAGGAACTACCCAAACATCAAAGTAGACATTCCTTTGCATCAGAGGCCATGCAGATAGAATTATTTAAAGTAATGACAGAAGTGATGTAAATAAAATACAGCACGGACTGTGACCTGGGTTAAGGGTCTGTTCTGTCTCAGATCTTTTAGGATTCTTAAATTCTACCTAACTGAGGCACAAAGCAGGTTGGCTTTACTCCTAGTGAGAGCTGGTCTTTCAGTTTGTATGGATTACCTGAATGGATTATTTTTGTAATGAAATTGTACCAGAATAGCAAAAAGCAGTGTCAAATTTTCCTATTCCCTATTTAAATAAAACCTGAATTTTGGAGGGTTTTTTTTTAGTTTTTGTGCTTTTTTTGCTTTACTTCTTACCATGACTGAACATTTTATATTACTCTCTTCATGACCCAATTCTCGTTAACGTGCTTCCTTATTTGCTTTGCAGTTTACGTTGTATATTTTTATCTTATAACTTCAAAATTAGGAACTGCGGTGACAATCAGAATCTTTTCTGTTGGCCACACTTGTCAAGCATAACTTGGTGTTTACATTTCCAGGTTTTATTCACTTGTGTACAGTATTGTAAAATGAATTATTTTTGTGGGCAAAAGGGGAGGGGGTCAAGTCAAGTCTACTTTCCCCATTGATTGCTCTTACCCAGTTTGAGATACCTGTTACCATGCTCTTCTTTAAATTCAGATTTCATTACCTAAAATTCTTTTTAATGTTAATGTTAAAATTTGTTGTCATCAGTAGCAACAAAATAAACTTTATTCTTAAAGAAAGAAGCCTGGGAAACATGAAAGACCTGAAATTTTCAGAAAAGAATGACATTGATTTAGGACAGTTGTGCAATCTGATTTTGAGATGCAGAAGGTCTTATTTTCAATGTATAGCAAAGTGCAAATGGGATAAAGCAAACACACAGCAATTTTTCTTGTGAGAGAAAATAACATGAAATCTTTTAAAGATGGACTTAAATACTGGAATACCAGGAGAAAGGCTGGGTTGGAAAATGTGGACTGTGCCCTCTCTGCCCTACTACCTAAATAAAGCAGTTCACTGTAGCTGAAGCATCTATGTTAAAGATGCAAACCAGTCTTCAGTTTTCAAAGTGTTTATCCTCTTCCCACTAAAAAAATATTTGAAAATATTGGAATGTGTTTGCAATGCTTCACTGGGGTTTTTTTTATAAACGTGTTGGTGAATGCAAACTCTGAGACAAACTGATGACATGCTGAATAACAAGATTAGGATTTTACTGTGTTGGAGTGTTTTGATACATGGAAACTGGGAGGGGAGAAAGGAGCAGTGCAAAAAAATCCTGAACTGTGCTGGAAACTGCGGGGAACGCAGTGATGTTGTGAACCTAACAAATGCAGTGCCTGGTGTCGTCCCCAGATTCGTCCTGCTCGTGGAATCAATTTGCTTGCTCTGCAAGCAAGTGCATCTCCAAGCAGTGGACCTGTGACGGTGAGGACGACTGCGGAGATGGGTTAGACGAGAGCGACGCTATTTGTGGTGAGTGGGATCCTCGCAGGTCTGTGTCGTGTCGGATCAGGCACGGTGAGAGAGGCCACGTGGTGCAAGGAGAGGCTGGGAAGGGAACAAGGACAGGATCTCCCAAGGGTGTGAGGGGTCTCCTCCCTCAGCCCCCTCCAACCAGCAGATAGGTTCCTTTTTATGGGAGCTATATGATTTGTGTGAATTTTATCAGTAGAGTTATGAATGGCAAAGCATTCAACAGGACAGCCAACCTTTTCTCCAACTCCTATCCTTGACAAAAAACTCCTGTTAGAATTTTACATTTCAGTGCTTGAAGACCCTAAAGTTGTTGTGTTCTGGTTTGGGGATTTTTTTCCTAGCTCTTTTTTCCATTCCCTCTATAATTTTCTATGCCATAAGCATATATTGCCTGATCTTTCTCTCACATTCCCAAACCCTTCAAGGTGCATAAGGAATTGGAAATTTTGTTTTCCTTCTGTTGCTCAGTGGACTAGAAATGCGTTAGTGAATTCTTTTCAAAAGGAAAATCACATTGTGTCAAGTCATGCTGTCACAATTTAGTGATTTTATACATCGGTTCCGTCATTCTCTGTGTTTTAAGTTTCTTTTTAAAATTTCAGCTTTTAACTCTTAAATAAATGGTCCTTTTCAAAAATCCTCTTACATAAAGTCCATTCAACAAAGAGTATTTATTCCGTATTTCCAGTGTGTTATCACAGCAAAAATATTGTTGCTAAGTGAAAGTATTAAGTAGGCAGAGAAGAAATCGGGTTTGTTAAAGTAGTTGCTTACTCAAACACAGATGGAGAAATGCCATCAAATGAAAAGGATGGAGGTGGAACTTATACTGTTCTAATATGGTAAAATATGAATTATTTAGGACACTAACTTCTCTCAAAGAGGGAAAAATCTGCACTGGTTATGAAGAAGGGAGAGTTAAAGCTTCTACTTAGGAACAGGTGTTGGATCTGAATTGCAAGGAGAAAAGAGATCAAAATGACTTCAGATTTTTCAGTGTTAAAAAATCAATATTTATTCAACAATGAAGTTCAATTCCAGAAATACCAAAAAAATGGCAAATGAGTATAAGTAAACAAAAGTTGCCCTTTTTGCATAAGTCGGACCGAAAATATTTTTAAAAAATATTTTAATATTTTATTAATTTCTAATTAAAACTAGTAGAAAATACAGTGTCCTTTTTAGTGAAGTATATTTAACTTATCTAAGAATACATTTAGTGATGGATTGCACAAAAATTTACTTCCAAATGGAGTAAGTTTAATCCTAGGATATAATATTATCTAAAGAATAGCCAAGAAAAAAACTAGTCAGGTAAACAATATGTTGAGTTAGTTGGATGAGAACTCTCAGATATTTTTTAATCCCGCTACTGTTGTACTTGGTACACATTGTTTTCTTTTCTGTGGGACTGATTAATAAAGGTTTTGAGTGCCTTTGGCTTCCATAGAGTTTGGTGATGCAGGGATTACGTGGTTTGTAAGATCCGTTCCTTTGTTCTGTCAGTCCAAATGTGCAGTCAAACCTACTGACCAAAACTGGTTCGAAAAATTATTCTGCTGGATGATTTTCGTAAAATGTGGGAAATTTAGAGTCTGAATAGGTGAAAAGAATGGAAGAAATAGCAGATGGTCAAAATTTGACTGTAAAACAATCCTAGCCAGTAGGTTTATCATAATGTGCAGAACAAAGTCATGTTTTAAAATAAACCCCTTTGGTCATTACCCGTCCCCATAAAAACGTAGGTTAGGATGTTCCAGCTGGGGATGTGGGATGGTTCAATGCTGAGGGCTCCCATGCCGTGTTTCCCCAGGCTCAGTGACCTGTGCTGCAGACACCTTCAGCTGCCTGGGCTCCCACGCCTGCGTCCCCCAGCACTGGCTCTGTGACGGGGAGCGGGACTGTCCCAATGGAAGTGACGAGCTGTCCACAGCAGGCTGCGGTAGGTTTGCATGTCAAAAAAAATATTATTTCCGTGCTGCTTTTACCTTTGTAACGTCCACTTTGCTGGTGAAGATTGCTGCCCACGTGTGAGCACACGGAGCAGAATCCTTCCACTTTTTAACCAGGCTGACACCTCCAGGCTCTGCTCGCACACAGCGAGGCAGCCCAGCTGAGGATCAGGGTGTGTGGCACGTCACAGGCATTATGCAGCATGTTTACCAGTGAAAATTAGCACATCAGTGACTAGGCAGTTTTATTGCTCTTCCTGAAGAAAATGCTGCTGCTCACGTCAGGGAGGTTGTGCATCAAGAAGGGAGATGAAAGTTCTGTCTTCAGTTTATTCTGGCTAATTGTTCAAATCCTGAAATCTCTTGCCCTGTAAAATATTACTTCCAGTCTCCCGAGACACGTTTCTGTTAACAATGTCAGGAGTTCAGTAATAGTTTCATTGGAGGGGATTGGTTTTTATTAATGTATAAAAATGGTACATAAATATATTCTATGTATTTTGAGTGTTTATGAACTTTAAAAGAGCATTTGTTCAGGAGCAGACCAATATAAGGACATCTCTTCTTCCCAAATGTTCTTTTCTTCAGAGCCAGACCTTCGTTTAGTCATAGACGGCATCAACTTCTGCAGCTTTTCTGTCTTGGATTACAAGAGATTTCAGCTATCTTTACTTCTGTAGCTTTCTTTGTGATGAATAGGTTTTTCTGGTATTGAATTGTGCGATGCTTTTTATCTGACTAAAAAGTTATGGTTATTTCCATTGAATTCACTCAAATTCACTTCTCGTTTCGCCTTTGTGTAAGAAAATGGGCTGTATATCTGATTGTTCTCAATTTCTTTCTTTTTTTTTTTTTATTTTGTGCTGTGTTCTCCTTAGCTCCCAATAACACCTGTGACGAGAATGCTTTCATGTGCCATAACAAAGTCTGCATTCCCAAGCAGTTTGTTTGTGACCACGACGATGACTGTGGAGATGGATCAGATGAATCCCTGGAATGTGGCAAGTATAACAAAAATAGAGTAAATAGAACAATTCCAGACTCTTAACTGTAAGGTATTCTTCAGGGTCTATTACTTGAAGGCAATAATGAAGAAGAAAGCTCTTCATTTTTTAAAATTGTTTTCATTCTCGCTTTTAAATTATGCATTAATTAATACATCTTGGGATTAACTTGGATCTGGGGCTACAGTGACAAATTATTTCCTATAGTGTCTTAAAGTTGATTTAAGAGAATTTTAAAAGTATGTTCTAGAATTTCCTGTTTAACAAATATGTCTTTATTATATGTATTTTTGTCTTTGTCTCTCTGTTTTTTTTCTATCAAATAATGAAACACATCTGTCATGATTGTCACTGCAGTTAAATGCTTTCAACGATAACCATATTTGAATGTTCAATTTTCGCCATTCACATGGATTTAGGCTTTCTTATATTATCTGAATGTCTGTACAGTGTGTCTGGGCCATACTCAGAAACATTAATCTATATAAATAATATTTATCGAAAATGTAGAGCAAATATTTCCTCCAAAAGGGCAAATTGGTGATTATCACACTGTTACAATCTGTACTGGTTATTTACTCTTAGATTTGCTTTAGAAATGAGAGCCACAACAGAAAATAGCTAGAAAATATCTGTATATTATAGATGTCTTTATTGTGCACACCCCCTGAAGGGGGTATGTGCGTAAATGGTGAGAGTTGATGCCCAAAGATTCTGAGAAAAAGATTGCTTATTGATTTATTAATGGCAGACAATTAACAGGAAATCTGTGAATTACATGTTCAGTATCATCAGCAGCAACATAGCGGGCAAATCACAGCTGCAAAATTTATAGATCTTGGGGGTTTTCAAACACCCTTTTATAATTAGTCCCAAAAGGTTCTGAGCACACAGACACAGAGCAGTTGTGTGCACCTCCTGCCCCAGCCCGGTCTTCAGTACCTGAATAACCATTTAAAACTAAACAGTCACAAACTTTGGAAATTGCCTTTTTTTCTTCGTGCTTATAATTTCCTGCTGGTGTATTTAATTTATTTTCTGTAGCATTATGCACACACACACACACACGCTAAAACTACACATGCCCCTCAAAATACCGACAAATAAAGAGTGTTATTTTGTCAGACTTTTGGAAAGAGACAGAAGGAGGGAACAGCAAAAGGAGCAGGAGATTTACAAAGTCCTAATCCGATTGTAGTATGGACCTGCCTTCAGGCCCTGGCTCTATTTAATTTCTGCTGGGGAAACTGAACTCTGCAGCAATGTTTGTGCCACGCTGCTTCAATGCAATTTTCTGTGAACTGGTAATCAAATACACACCTCGGTGTGTGACTGGTGTGGTAAAACTCCCATACTGCCATTTTAGGGAAAGGGCTGTGTTCTTTTATGGGAAAGGGAACTGCTTGTAAAGAGTAGGAGTCAAATTCCAAAACACACTTTCCAAAGTGCTGTTGGGATTTAAAATTAAACCCCATAATTCCTCGGGATTTTAAACGTGTGGTTTCTGATTTGACTGCCAGCTAGAGAGCCTGACCAAAGCTCTGTTGGATTGTAGAGCTAAACCTTTTCCATCCTGAGAGCCAGAACAACCCAGGTACTCTTCAGCCACCAGTCTACTGACCTGATGTGAAATTTGGTTTGAAATGTATTCCTAAAAGCTGAATTAATGGAATACATTTTAAAATGTAGGCTTTTAAAAAAAATTTAGTTGGTTTTATTTTTCTGTTTGTAAAATTGAAAGGTATATTTTCTTGTTTTTTTGTAGAGTACTGTTCAGAAATAATATAAAAATGGAACTGGTGATTGAAGCAAACAATATTTTTATTTTTTTTAAAGTTCACGATCATTCTATTCCTTGAAAATTTCTTTGATGCAAGTTTTGAGTCCATTGTATAAGCCTGTCTTTTTAATGAAATCTTAATAATTAATTACTTAAAATTGAACAGAAAAAACTATATTTTTGATGACTTTTCTAAATTTTTCTACTGCTTTGTCGGTTTTAGAACTCTCAGTTAAATCACTGTGTTCTAAGAAGCACATGCCTGTTTGTGGTTTATTTACTTCATTCCGTTTTGGGGTTTTTTTGTTGGAAATCAACTTTTACTTTGAAAATTTATCCATTCTATATGTATTGATTTAGTGGCCATCTTAGAAAATGTGTGTTTAGTGTGTTTAAAAGGGAACACACACAGCCATAAGCACACCACAAAAATGTTAAGCTATTTCCTAACAGGAATAAATGAAACAACACCAAAAAGAAAAGATATTTATGACTGAGAGCTGCATAAATGTTTCACATCTGTGTGAATTATATCATGACTATGGTGTTGCATAAGAGAATTTTGATTTCTCTCTTTGTTTGTAGACACTCACGCATAAGCACACAGCACTCTGCATCTCTTTATGGAGCAACTTTTCTTAAAGCAATATTTTCTTTGCATTGCCTCAAATATGCAGAATTTTATGTTGAAATTATGAGAGAAAACACTAGGTGATTGGTTTCTGGTTTTATAGGGTATCGTCGCTGTCGTCCTGGAGAGTTCACCTGTGCTGATGGACGGTGCCTCTTGAATTCCCAGTGGCAGTGCGATGGGGATTTTGACTGCCCAGACCACTCTGATGAAGCACCCATCAACACCAAGTGCAAAAGTTCAGGTTTGTGTGTAATTTTTCTGAAGAACAGGTGTGACCTTTCTTTTTTGAGAGCGATGGTTTAGGGTTTTAAGTCAGAAAATGTAAAACCTCAGAGCTTAAATTTCCAGTGCTTTCTGGTGATACTGCTCATGACTTGCAAGGAGAAAGTGTTCCGAGCATCCAAAACTTCAGTTCACAAAGTTCCAGCCACCAGTTCCTATGGGATAAGACAGCAGATAGTTCCTTAAAACATCAATCCTGCTAATACTCAAATAAGATGATATTAATACAGTAATTTCCAAAGTTTCTAGCTTGCCTTAGAATGTTTATGGTGTTCCAGATACTCATCACACAGAAGGAGGTCATACAAAAGGGGATGTAAAGTTGCTCCCACTCTAAATAATAAACACTGCTTTAATTTTACCAGTAAAATATTGACCAAATGATCTTGATTTTATTGATGTTTTCTGCTTGCATTAATAAGTTGGATGAGATCTAACTGGTTTTTGAGAGGGAAATTAGTTTTGGTCTGCATATGTTGTTCTATTCTGTGGCTTTTTGAAAGACCAATTCTTCTGTCTAGACCTTAGGATTTCATTGCTCTGTAGCCAGGTTCTTTATACCAATTTTTATGGAAAACACTCATCTGCTGTGAGGTGTGGCAGCATGCCTACCTTTTATTTATTTCAATGTTTCAATTGTTATTTGAAGGATCTGAATGTAGCTGAAATGGTGTATTCAAGTTTTGCCAAACAGGGAAAAACATATGTGCAGGTCATTAGTCAAGGAATGCATCAGAATTCAGTCAGTTGTGTTCCTAAACACCTCAGCATCCACGGGGTGGAAAACCTCTGGTTTTTAACTTTTGGAAACTGTAGAAGTGTATTTTGTGTAGAGATGATGTGAAGGATTCTCCATTATATAAGCCCAAATATATAGGAGAGTTATGAGTTGATGTTTCCCACGTTTTTCCAGGAGAGGAATAACCTTTAAAGACACTGAAAAGTGAAAAGTGATTACAATGCTGTCAATAAGAATTAAATATTCAATTGTCACTCAATTCTTTCCTTTCATGTGCACACAGCAGTTGATCCATGAGAAAACTAATTCCAAATACTAATAGATGACACCAAGTTGTGTTTTCTTTTTTGTTTTCCAGAGCAGTCATGTAACAGCTCTTTTTTTATGTGCAAAAATGGCAAGTGCATTCCTCAAAGCGAGGTTTGTGATAACAAAGAAGATTGCAGTGATGGGTCTGATGAGAAAAGCTGCCACGTTAATGAATGCCTCAGCAAGAAAGTCAGTGGCTGTTCCCAAGATTGTCAGGACCTTCCTGTTGGATACAAGGTGAATGATTGCAGCATGTGGTGTAATATAATGCAAGTTTTTAGTTCTTAAGGGTTTAACTACTGCATGATTCTAATAAAGCCCCACTGGATGGTACCTCCTTGCAGTGAAGTAGTTTTGGTGCCATAATAAGAACATTCAAATTTTTGTTTCCTGTAAGCAAACAATTGCCAATTGTATTTAAAATATGGTACAGTACATGCTTTAAACCTGTGGAAAAGATCATGCAAAGCTTTAAACACAACAAATCATACTGGTCTATACAGAGCACTGAAAATCAAAGAGTAAAAATTTTACAATGCATAGGAAGGAACAGCAGAAATAGTGGTTTTCTCCATTTTTTTTTTTTCCCCAAGACAGAGACTCTTACAGAAATATTTAAACAAAGTAATATCACCTTAGTAGCAGAATAAAACTGTTCGTTATCTGCATGTGAGGATGTTTTTTGAATCACCTGAATCTGCTTTGACCTTGACAAGTAGAGAGGAGCAGACTGCAGTAGCCTGTAAATAGTAGCTAAAAATAGAAGAAAGACTTTTTTCAGGGTTTTAACTCTGAAGTAACCCGAACTGCACTCCCAAATTTTCATCTTTTCAGCTGAACATTGGCCCACTGAGAACTAAATAAAATCTGTGCAGCATGGCTTAGATCTGCACGTGTTCAGCCCTCTGGAACTGAGAGGGTTGAGACAGAGACTCAGGAGCTGTTGGGTTCAACAAAAACCTTGTTGAAGTGGTGGAGAAAGCACACCCTGGATCTCTGCAGAGAGAAGTAGAGGGTGTAGGAGGGAACATGACACAAAGTCTTCTGTAGATAAAATTTATGCCCCTGTTTCAAAACCCCTCTGGCCAGCTGTATTTTGCATCTTTCACATTGCATGTGATAAACTTGCCAGGAACATCATCAGACCCAAATAAAAGTCAGAGGAACAGAGAATATTCTCAGTTAGAAGGGATCCACAAGAATTGTCCATGTCGAGCTCCTAATCAGCCTCAAGAGTTCTCATTCACATCGATGTGTTGGTTACACAGATTGCTAGGTGATAGCAATGATTCCAGGGAAAATAATTAAAACCTTTCTACCTTTCCCAAAAAACACATGTATAATTGAAAATGAAGAACTCCAAAGGGTCCATCCATCATTATTTTCAAGGAAAAATCCTTTCTATATTTTTGAAAAGGTGTGCTTTTCTTTTTCTTCAGTTAAAGTAGAAAGAATAATTACTCATTCGACAGGGTTTTCTTTGGGTTTTTCTGGAGGAAATGGTGCTTAGGATTACATGAGTAACATTTGAAAAGAAAAGTAGATATGCCTTCTGTAAACCATACAAGGAACAAAGTAATTAAGATGTTACTTGAAAAAATGAGATACATAAAAAGTTTATGATGCTAACATATTCAAAAGAAAGTACACACAGATGATAAACAGAATTAAAAATGAATGTATTTGGTTTTCTTTCCCAGTGCAAATGCTGGCCTGGATTCCTCCTGAAGGATGATGGCAAAACGTGTGTAGATATTGATGAATGTTCTACTGGATTTCCCTGTAGCCAGCAATGCATCAATACCTACGGAACCTACAAATGTTTGTGTGCAGAAGGGTATGAAACACAGCCTGATAACCCAAATGGCTGCAAATCCCTTTCAGGTATTACTATTTAATGTTTTTATAATCCACAGCTGTATCCAAATAATTTGTGAAAAAACCCTTAGCCCCAAGGTGTGTGTTACCTTTCTATGCAAGCTAAAAACAGAGTTCCTTTGAATCTGCTATTTCTTCAATATAAAATAGGAATGTGATTGTGTCTGAATGTAATAATAAGTTATATTTTTAGTGTGTATTGTCCTCAGCTCATTTGCAGTAAATAGATATAGTGGTTTTTGAAAGTTTGAATTAGTAAGTTTATTAGGAAAGGTATTAGGAAAATTAAAATACATCACTTAGTTCTACTCCTGAGTCACATGATAATAGCATGGTTATGATGAGCTTTCATCACCTTTAGAATACTAGAATGTGCATCAAACTTCCTCATCTGAAAAGGAGGAACAGGAAAAAATGATAGAAAATGCAAACTCTGTTATTGCTATGGCATAATAAATCCTCCAGTCTTACATGTATTACACAAGATATGTGAGAGCATTGGTTGTCTCCTCACACCTCCGATGTTGTTTTCACGTGCTCCAGTGGGTGGGGTTGGCTCGATCAGTGAAAGGAGCAGAAACCCTTTTGCTGTGTTCTGCTGAGTTTCCTTCACAGCCCAGGCAAGCTTTCAGTTTTCTTTCCAAATGACAAGAAGGCTGGGACCTCTGTCTGCCTCGTATTCCAGCCTCGGGTGCTTCCCTGGGTAACCAGAGGAGACACGGCAGAGGGCAGGAATCCAGCAGCTGGATTTGCTTCATTCCTGTCCCCCCCTGCCCAAGCCCACCTGCACATTTGGAAGCCGTGGATCACTCGGAGGAGGAGGGGAGCTGGAGCACAGCAGAGCTGTTTGTCAGAGGTGCAATAAATCAAACTTCAGACGAGACCGTGGCAAAGCCGTGGTGCTGAGACAGGGGTGGCTCTGCTGCCCAAAGGGGCCAACATGAGGACGTTTGGCCTAATGCTGATTTTTTTTGCATAATTTGCTTTAAAGGCTTTTACAAGAAAGCAGAGCATTGCAGCCCTTCTCCACAGGCCACAAGTCAGGGCTGAGGATGAGACCTCAAGTAATTTTTGGACTGGAGAATGTCTTAAGAGTTGAACATAAAATGCAAATGTGTTCAGTGCAGGAGCAGAGTAGGCTGGACAACACATTACATTCTAGAGTGTGTGAGCAGCAGACACAAAGCCTTTAATACATTTTTAATTATCACTGGTAATTTTTTTTTTTTAAATTTAGTTGAGGTCACTCCTAACAGAGCTAAAATAAAGACAGCTTTTAAAAAAAAATTACTGTTTTTTAAAATTACTTATTTATTTGTTATTTTAAAGTCTGTCACTCGCAGAGATATTTCGGTGATGTCATGAATGAGTCTCTGAAAGTAAATATATTTTATAAACTAGAAGACCAGGGTTAAAAAAAATCAAATCTGGCTTTCAGTTCAGAATTAGACAATCAAGGGTTTTTATAAACAGCTGTTTCTTTATCACTGTCCTGTTCAGAATATTGAAATCTCAAAAAGCAATGGTCAAAACATGCTTGGTTTGCAATCATAACAATTAATAGTCAGTGTTGTTTGAAAGGAAGTGTTGAAATTAAAACATATGGAATGAAATATATTTCCCATTTAATCTCTGACATTAAATTAGAATAAAATACAGTGTGGTTCCCATATTGCAAAGGCAAAAGAATTAAATTGCATTGAAAGATATACTAATTGATTGCTTTGTTCATTTTTATACTGCATCATTGATCTTTCTTGGAGCATTTGAATGTTTTAAATATTTCTTTCATCCATAACATTGATCAGAGCATGTAACATTTATTTTTCAAACCATCTGTATTTCAGCATTGTATTCCTGATTTTCCATAAATTAACGTAAAAGCTAGTCTAATATATTCTTTCTCCCGGGGTTTAGATGAGGAACCTTTCTTAATTCTGGCTGATCATCATGAAATAAGAAAAATTAGCACTGATGGATCCAACTACACTTTGTTGAAACAGGTATAACCATAGTACCATGCTCTAAGTTTAACTCAATACTTTTATTTTTTTCTAAAGTTTGCAACTGACAGAAACATCATCCTACAATTGGCGTTGTGTGCACCACAGAACAACTGCAGTACCTTCAGAGTTATCACGATACTTCAAATTGACTATTTTGTCTGGATTTGACATGATTAAAGCTCAGGCAGTTGTTTCGTCAGTCACTCTGATGTACTAAAAAAATTATGTTATTTGTGATCCTCTTCCATCACAATATGTTTTGTGCAATTTGTCTATTTCAGTTAAAAAACAAACAAAAATCACCACCTATTTGGCCATGTATTATTTGGGCTACTTACTGTCATAATCTAAACCTATTTTCAGACAGACAATCCCAATATTTACGGTATTACAAAACATGAACTTTTATCTTGGTGTAAATCTAATTTTGAAAGTAATTGCTCTAAATTATTATAACAGAGGAAAAAAAAAAGTGAAAAACTGCAAAAATAGAAAGTCACCCGGTAAATACAGAGCTGCTGTTTTTAGCAGTGTCTGCTCTCCTTCTATGCTTCACCTAAGTGTAGTTACTTGCCTCAGATTAGATTTCCAAAATATGTTTTAATAAAAATATTGATTTCCTTGAATACTAAATGGATCAATTGTAGTAGGACTAGGAAATTATTTACTGCCCATCAATATCGTTAAGGCTTTTTGTAAGTTCTTGTGTCACTGTGCACCTTAATGTCACAAGAGAGGTGCTCAGGCCTTCCCAACAGTAATTATGAAATTAACCACCTTGAATGAAACATTGGCTTTATTTAAGCTTAGCAAGCATTATGAAAGTCTGTCTGTCCTCCTGAAATCCTTCTGACTCCCTCTCATTCCCATCTCCCTGCCTCTCTCCTCTTTTGCTGGTGTGCCTGTTCACAGAAGCCTGTGAAAAGAGGGGAGCAACAGGAAATTTTCTTCGTGGTTGGTGCTGACAGATGGTCAGAGCTTCCTCGGTCCTGAATTCATGGGCTCCTCTTCGGTGTGTTACAGACCGAGCAGCTCCAGCCATTGAACAAAATCTGTGTTTTCCATATCGCATTAATTCACTGGGCTGATAAATGCCTCTGCCATTGAGCCTACTGGTCTTTGCTCCTACAAAGGCAGCATCGATTGGAAAGCCAAAGAGGGAGCTTTACCAGCAGAACAGGGGGGTTATGTCCCTCATAAGGACATCCTTGAGTCCTTGCAGTGTTATGATGGATTTGGCTCTTCCCTGCACGTCTACAAGATGATGGCAAACACCAGAGTGGCTCTGGCAGAGGAGCAAACCCACCCTTCTCTCTGTGTATTTGATCTGTGATTACCATTCTAACAGTTGTTCATATAAACTCAGAATAAAGGACCTGAAAGTAGGAGCTCCTTCAGTCTTCTCTGAGTTATGTGCCAGCTTTTTCCTCTGTTTTCTTTTTCTTTTCTTTTCTTTTTTCCAAATACACATGAACAGTACAACTGTTTGAATCGTGTCTCATGTATCTTCTTTGCTTTCCATTTCCTTCACTCCTAGTCATCAAAATCCTTAGGGTTTCATTAGGGGGGAGTAGATAATCTTCCTCCTCATTATTTGTGATTTTTATCTCCATGTTTTTAAGTGGGGCGCCATGGGAACGCAAATCACAGCCAAGGATATATTGTGTGCTGTGTGTAACAGAAACAAACCCACAGGTTTAAGATGAGAGACTGAGGCAGCTGATGCCATTTGAAATCTTCCCTACTCCTTCTAAAAAGCAAATTATGTGTGAAATGACAAAGAATTATGCTAGGAGGGCTTAAGTGAAATATGTCTATAATAAAGAGAAAATGATGTCTGGACAGAGAACTCTGTTACAGATGTACAGACATATTTTACCTGCAGTTGATGTTCTGATAAAAATTGAAATTAAACTGGCCCAAAATAAAACACTTGAAACCAAAGATGTGCAGGCAGTCAATTCTCTGCTTTGGTCTTGATCCGTAGGAAACTTTTGCAGTGTTGTGGAATATAGAAAGATAAGGCCTTTTTTTTTTTTTTTTT
>VZTA01029298.1:85435-136809 GCA_013398855.1 Mohoua ochrocephala
TTGCAGACTTTGATTTATAGAATGTTATAAAATTGTATTAAATAGTATTTTGTATTCATTGACCTGTTGCCTCCTTGGTTAAGAATTTGGGATGGGGGGTTCTCTGTAGATGCAATTATACTAACAGTAGAAAAAGAGACAGGAAAAGTGTTTTACAGCCCGGATATGGCAGAGCTGCACTTGGCTTTGTGAAAAGTGTGTGCATGCAGATGATATTTTTGAAAAATGAGAGTGGTCCTCCTACACCGAATTGTTTCAGGCTTCCTTTAATGATGATTTGTGCAGCCTAACTACTCTTTCCCTCTGCATTTTGATCCAAAGGTAGATTTACAGTAATTACACAGCAGTAGATGGCAGATAAGCCGTGTATCAGTTTCTGTACAATTAGATGTTGTTGTCCTTAGTTGTTTACCTTAGAGCTGGCTGGTCCAGCACAGCCCTTCACAGCAATGAATTCCACTAACGAGGGAGGCTGCTGATCTACCTGAGAGCAGGATGGCACTGGGCTGATAAGGGAATTGATTAACTGACCTTGCCTTTTTAAAGAGGGTACAAACCACATCTGTTCCTTTTACCGCTGCAGTTCCGTGTTTCATGGATAACAACAACCTGGCATATTAAGAATAATTGTGATTTCACTGCATATCAGAACGTTCAGCAGGTTATGGGGCAGATAAGGAAATAAGAGCCATCATCTGAATGCAATCCCCTCCTTCCTTATCCGCCATTTGGGATGAAAAGCCATTTTTGTAGGATTGCTCCTCCCATCCTATTGGAGTACCTCAGAGATAATCACCACTCTTTCTCAAAATGTATTGACTTCATAATTGGAGCCATAGGAGACTCCCAGGTGCCTGCTGGATCTCCAGCTTTCACACTTTTTGTATCTGCCACCTCTGTGTCTGTGTGTATTCACACACATATATATATAAATATATAAATATATGTATTTATACTTAGACATTTATATATACAGTACCTATAATATAGCATCTAAGAAGTCAAAACCTCCTCATCCAGGAATTAAGATTAATGTCTTTTTGCACACCACCATTTTGAATTCCTGATTAATTTATATTGCTGAGGAAATTTTTTCATTATTTAAATATCCTAAACATTATACCATTTTTGATTCCCCCAACTAGTTTGCCAAAGAAATGCCAAAGGTAGTAATCAGCAGTGAAACTGAGCAAAAGTTAGAAGTATTTACTGCTAAATTTCATTTAAATAAGAGTATGGGAAAACACAGAAGCCTCACTTAGTTTCATACATCATCTGCATTTTTGAAGTGAGACAGTTAATTTTTCACCATATTTATTTCTGTTACAGCCTTTGTCTTATTCTGTTTAAAAATAATGTATGGAAAAGAGAGGGAAGTGCTTCAGAAACATGCAGACAGTAAAATAAAGCGTTAGGAATATTAACTGTGTTTTGCATTCTGAATGCTATCCAGCAGTTTGTGTTCAAACATTTGAATAAATGGACTTTTTTTTTTTCTATTTTTAGGGGCTGAACAATGTGATTGCAGTAGACTTTGACTACAGAGAAGAGTTCATTTATTGGATTGATTCCAGCAGGCCAAATGGCAGTCGCATAAACAGAATGTCTTTAAATGGAAGTGACATCAAGGTAATTTGGGATTAATAATGTCACTACTCGAATTAAATTTTTGGAGTGTTTTGGGAAATGCTCCTTAGTACTTTTAACCCAGATGGTGAGGCTTTGGTGTATGAATACAAGCACAGCGTGAGCTAGCAAGTCCTAGTAAAATTTAATTGCATTTCTATCTTATTTGATTTAAAGGCAGGGACTAGGAGAACTGTATTTAGGACCTAAATTCCTCATGACTTATCTGACAGTTTACTGAAATTGGCAGTTCCACGTGGTTTCCAGGATGCCAAAGACAAAAAAGAGCTATAATTAGGTGTAAGCTGTGTAAATACACTGGCGTGTTGCTTCTTCCTATAAAATTTCCTGTGATCTTCAGTTTGCTTTTGTTTCACCTCCACTACATTGATAATTAAAATAACTCAGTGTCTTTGCTGTGAAGGGTAAAAGTGCACTCCCATTTCTGCACTGCCTGTCTGCTATGCCTCCACAGTGGGTTAAGTTCACAAATCCACTATTAAGCCGGTTGGTTAACGTATGTGAGCATTTTCCTAGAACTGGTGATAAGCAGTAAGGAATTCTTTGTTTATTCTGTTATGTCTGACCTTCTGAAACATGGAGTTAAATAAGCAGTAACATATCCTGTGAAGTTTGTTCCCTCATTGCTCACCAGGAAATATGCAGAGAGAAAAGATTTGTGTTTTTCATTCATTCGTGCCCGGGCTGACACATCCTCAGAGCACGTCAGCTTTGGCCTTTATGAGCTAGGGTTTGAAACTCACTGGCCTCAGTGAACCTTGTTAGCATCCTTCACACCAAAATAATTGTACTTTAAAAAGAAAAAAAGCAAGTGGCTAAGTAACTTATGGCACTCTGATGGCTTTGGGGTAAAACTCAAACCCAGCGTGCCCTCAAAAGTTTTCCCTGGGAAGGGGAAAAAAATAGAAGGCAGGCAAGTGTGGGGTTCAAAATTCATTAAATCCTTGAAACATATTTATTGTCTTTAAACAGTTTCCAAAGCGTCGTCCTCAGCTTCTGTCCCTTCTGGATGATTCAGTATTATATAAGGGCTGGGGATTACTCAGACTCTTTATTTCTAATCTTAACTATTTCAAGAAGAACAAAGAATTTTTCCCAGTCAAAAAAGTTCTAATAACCAGGTAGAAGAATACAAAAAAAGTTCCTTTCTAATGATTCATTAATAATTTCATTTTTAAAGAAAAAGTTTCAGAAAGTTGAACAACAGTAGAAGAAAATTAGGATGACGACATGGAGGGTATTTTGTTTTTCCATCATTAATAATTTGCAATTTGCACAAGAAGTGTCATGTTGATGAAAATTTTGCTCATATAGGATGCCATATTCAAAGCAAAAATCATGAAAATAAGTCCATTTAATTTTCATACAAAAAACTGTTTTTTCTCTGAAAACCTTGATTTGGCCTCTAAAAGCTAAAAAAAAAAAAAGGTGAAAAAATTAGCAAGAATTATATATTGTAGCTGTCTCATAGTCTGTCAGTAACCTTTAATCCAGTGCCAAATTTTTATGGCTCTTTGACTTTTTATAAAGTTCCCATAGGACATACTTAATGACTGACATTATTAAAAATTAAATTATTTCAAATGAAGTTATTGTGATTATTTATTTAATTATTTAAATGCTGTTTTTATTATTTATTATCCAGCAAACCTTTTTACATGTTTTAATGGGGGGGGTTTTGTCATAGGAGAGAGGTTTTAGCTTTTTTCCCCTGAAGTATGAATCTCTCATTTTAATATCTTCGCACTTGTTGTGTTACTCTTTGCTAAAAATAGCTCTGCTATCAGTGTGAGGGATGCTATTTGATGTATTGCCTCGGATTCCCCTTGTAGGAGATGACATTTCTTCAGCACACCAGCTCTGGCTTTCCTGCCCTGGGAAGCCTGATGGCATCTCATTTTTCTTCTGCCTCTCCTCATGGAGGAGATATTTATGGAATTGAAATGACAGCTTTTCCACGTAGATGTGGTCAGACATCAGCTCAGTGTTTTATGGAGGGTTTAGATTCCAATGGCAGTGGAAAATGCAGCAGAAAGCTGGGCTGTGCACATTGAGTGCCACGCTGGTGATCTCAGTGCCTGGGATATGTTGAAGTGGCTCTCCAAAGGAAAAGCTGTCAGAAAGAGAGACTAATTACTTTGCTTGATGCTCTGGTGTAGTGTTTAGATAGCTAAACCACCATCTAAATTTTCAGTTATCCATTTCTGCATGAAATGTCCCCTTGTACAGTGCAGCAGTTGCTGCAATTACACATTTATAAACTGGTGAAGCTGGTAGTGCGAAGGTGTTAGAAAATAAAATGTCTTATTCCCATTAAAAAAATCAGTGTTTCCTGGAATTCAACTTTTTAAAAAGATTTTATAAGGTGATAAATTACGGAACAACCTGAGAACGTGCTTTTACATATTCATAACTATAAAATTGATTTAAAGCATCTCACCCTATCCCTTCGTATCTTGAAGGCTTTTCTGTGTCCTCAAATGGTAAATAAATTTAAAACTGGCACATTCAGTTATACATAATACAGATTTACAAATGAAGTTTATACTCTGTGGTGCACATGCTGTTAGTGATGAAGATGACAATAAATTAGAATGTACACCATAGTAATAAACTCATTATTAGTGCTTAAGGAATCTCATAAATTTTCAAGTATTGCTTCCTGATTTGTGGGGGTTTTTCTGAAGTTCTAGTTGCACAGACCTAATCAGGACTTAATCAGGAATACAATTTTCAAGCCTAGAAGAAATTGGACTCAAATGATTGTGAATATTCAAATATTACTGAGCACTTGACATGAAGCACCGCCAGACAAGCCAGACTGAGTCACGCAGTCACGATGAGATTTGTAATCACATACGTCTAGAGGAATGTATTCAAGTTCCAGAATTCTCCAAGTCATCAAAAACCCCAAGAATAACACATCCCTGTCAGTCGTCTGTAGGCTTTCCAGTAGGTGACTAAATTGCTTCTGTCTCTTAACAATGCAGTCCTTTTGAAATTTAACTCATTCTTGGGAAGTTCCTCATCCTTCTGCCACATGAAAGTTGGAAATAAGAGCGCAGTATTTACTTTCCAGCCAGTAATCCTTGTCTGTAACTCGCTGAGTGCTCTTATGGACTCTCTGTCACGATGACATATGGCACTGCTGTGACATTAAAATGAAGGATATGCTGATGGAGACTGGGGAGAGAAATGGGGAGCTGAGAAGCAGATGTGTTCCAGGGCACGCTGTGGGGAGAGAAGCCTCATCCCCACTCTGCTCTGTGGAGCAAAAAATAGAACAGTGAAGGAGAAAAAGGTTGGTTTGGTTTGATTTTTTTTTTTTTTTTTTCTTTTTACATTAAGAAAAAACTAGAAACTTAAGATGAAAAATGAAAGATCAGAAGTTCTTAGAAGTTCATGCATAATGCAGAGAAGTTGGGAATTTCCTATTTAGGATAGCATGGTATTCTCCATTCTCCCTCACTAGGAGAAAAGTGTCACATTGTCATAGCTAGTTAAGAAGTGTCATTACCTGAGAAGTGTCAGTGTTTAGCAGTGAATAATACACATTTTTCACATGTTGTATGTCGTAGTATCAAATATCCAGTCTCAATATCCTGGCATCAGTAGCTCTCGAATTGTTGTTCCTTTTCCCAGTGTTTAGATGAATAATCAATGTAATTTTTGCTTTTTTAGGTCATCCACAATGCAGCTGTTCCCAATGCCCTGGCTGTCGATTGGATTGGGAAGAATCTCTATTGGTCTGATACTGAAAAGAGAGTTATTGAGGTGTCTAAACTCAACGGCTTGTACCCAACTGTCCTTGTGAGCAAGAGAGTGAAGTTTCCCAGAGATCTGTGCTTAGATCCTCAAGCTGGGTATGAAGCAGCCAATTTTCAGTAATTCCTGTTTAATCCTGATTTGATGTTAAGATATATTTTATTTAGAGAATAAATAGGAAATACTACTTAGGTTTGTTTGTTTGTTTAATCTAATATTCAGTGATAGGAGAAAATCACTGAGTTGGTCTGGACTCTACCTAAACAAAGAAAAGCCATGTTTTTCCTAATATAGAAATGTAACCTGTCTAGTTTACTATTTTTAAGATAAAAGCCATTTTCTACCACTTCTTAGAACTGGAATTTAATTTTCTTGTAACTGTACCCCTTCTTCCCTGTAAAATTTGGGAGGGAGGATGCAGACCTTTGTTTAATGTCTTCAAGATATGAATCCATGGGATCTCTCTGTGGTTGCCTGGACATCCCTGTGTATGCAAAAATCACTCTACAAAGCTAGCACAGAGAGTCTCAGTCTTTCAGGAAGGCTTAGATATATAAATAGGCATAATAAATTTATTGGGTTTCTTCTCGGTGTGTATAGACAGCTTTCCAAGGTCAAGGGGGTTTTATTTGGGTTTTTTTTTAAATAAACATATGTATTTTTAAATTTATTTTGGTACATAAAGTTCCTGGAAATAAAAACTCAAATTCAGAGTTATAATTTGAAATGGTATTACTTGTACCTTACGTTTTTTTTCTCACAAACGAGAAACGCTCAATGAATTATCCTACTGGTGCCATGCAGTTTGTTCCCAAAGCAAACATTTCTTGTTGGAGAGAGTGGAGAAAGTTCCCTTTCTCTGCAGCTTACGTGGAGCAGGCTTGGTGCCACCACATTGCACCTGTGTCTTGTAGGATACCCGTAACTGTTCTTAGGGCCACCATCCCTCCTGCACACACATTCTGTTCCAGGTGGTTATTAAGAACATGAGCTACATCTGGATTTTGGAGAGCCTGTCCAAAGCCTGTAGAGTAGAATCAGCTTCCCAGCTGGAAAGATCTGTCCTGAGGTTCTGAGTAATGGCATACAACAGCAGCCACGTGCATCCGTGTACTGAATAATGGGACTTTGTCTTTCTTTATGGCAAACACGCTCTGCCTTGTGGTTAAATAGCACACTGAGGGGAAAATTGCTGCTCAGCTTTCCGACAGCCTTTCTCAGTGCTTCACCCATTTTTAAACCCTCTGTGCGAGAAACTGTTTTAATGTTTTGGAACTAGTACTTCTTGAAGCGATTCAATTTGCATTGTGTGGCTGTTAACAGCAAAAAAAGGTTTTGTAATCTGTGTAAAAGAGAAAAGTAGATGTAATACCATATTTCTTATAAATTTAGTAATGATGCCTTTTATACAGGATGTGAGATTCACAAACTCCAGTTTGGGTGGTGCTTCAAATTCTAAGGTATTAAGACTAAGCCATTTAAATGCACTTTTTTACTAGTCCATAATTAATTTAATAAAATCACACCTAGCATGAGGATTCCTACTCAAACCATTTACATTCAGCACACCTATTTAGAGGCAAGTCTAGAAAAATGCAAAGATTTAGCTGGAAGGTGGAAATACTATAGGGTAATTATTCTGATTTATTCTTGAGATCCACTAAATAAATTAAGCATTGAATCACAGAATGGTTTGGGTTGGAAGGGACCTTAAAGATCATTCTGTTTCAAAGCCCCACAATGGGCAGGGATGCCATTCACTAGAAGGAGGTTGCTCCAAGCCCCATCCAACCTGGCTTTGGACACTTCCAGGGATGTGGAAGCCACAACCTCTCTGGTCAGTTATTGATATTATTCAGCTGCTGTGTTTTGTTTTGCAGATACTTGTACTGGATTGATTGCTGTGAGTACCCTCACATTGGCCGTGTTGGGATGGATGGGTCCAGGCAAACTGTGGTCATAGAAACACAGATCTCCAGACCGATGGCTCTTACCATAGACTACGTCAACCACAGACTGTATTGGGCTGACGAAAATCATATTGAGTTTTCTGACATGGATGGATCCCAGAGGCATAAAGGTTGGTCAACACTTCCGTTATTTTCTTTTTCCTTTTGATAATTTTTAAATCAAGGGTGCTTTCTGTGTATAATTATATAAAGATTGTCCTTTAAAATATTTTTGCAACCTTTTTCAAGATGAGTTTTTTTCCTTTTATCAATATTTTAAAATCTGCTTTTCATTTTTTTTTCTCCGTTATGGATATGAATAGTTTTTAAACATGCAGTAGTACGTGGTTGTGGGAAAAATGTCAAATGGAGAAAGAAACTCTAGGAACAGACTCAGCAATGTGAGGCAGTCCTGTCAATTTTATGCTCTGGCATATATAGACATGTTCTTTATTAAGTTACAAAATGAGTGAAACTTGGTGTTAAAAGTAGAGGGGATATATCCTGTGTGCCATGTGTCAGAATAGGGCTAAAATCAGCCTTTTCTGCCACCTCAGAAAGCCTGGAAATGCCCATTAGTCTGCTCAGCACGAGACCGGTATTGCAAATGTAGTTTGGGGCTTTCCTGGTAGATGAGCGAAATAATAACTTTTGAAATACTTAAGTAATGAACTAATCTTTATCCCTGTGTTTTGCTTCTCACCTGACAGATAATTAAAAAGCTTGTGCCATTTATCTATAAAGTATTCAAAAAAAAAAAAAAAATTCTACGCTATGATGAATAGTTCTCATATTCCAAATTGTATAATTAAAGATCTTTCATTTTAATTCAAATATATGAAATAGTATCAGTCTACTGAATTTTTGGCTGAGGTTTTATTTGAAATGAAATTGTTACCTGAGCTCCTTCCACAAGCTTTACCCAGACCTCAGCACTGCTGCTATGCTGGCAAAACTTCATGGATTTGGGCTTTTTTAGGCTTTTATGTCATACTGGGTGCCTCCAGGTTTTCTCCAAACCACAGTTCGTGAAATAACTACTTTATTTTCAGATCAAAGCTTTGCCGTGAAATAAAAAAGAGAAAAAAAAAAGGAAAAAGGAAAAGCGAAACAACAAGTTTTCTAGCCCTTATATTCATGAATTGTAAGTTATAAATACATCATGAATAATTCAATGGCAGTTGTTTGAGATGGTAGATTGGAGACACTCTAGCACCAGCTATGAGAGCCGTAAACATTCCCATTAATCTCAGCATTTTTCGGGATGAACACCGGTCAGTCGTAACCTGCTCACCTAAGCAGCACTCGCTCAGACATAGCCCCGAGCTGGATTCCTGCTGACAGTCTGTTCTTCTGACAGATGAAGCAAAGCTCCCCACTCCTCTTGATGTCATTCCCTGTGCTGCTACCCTGCTATTTTTGTTCTCATAAAATTATCCTCTTACTCTTCTCTCTGGATCTTTCAAAGGAAAGAAGTAAATAATAACCAATGTGTCTCTCTCAGCCCTAAAATGATGGCAGTGGTCAAACCTTTCACAGTCTTCTCTTTCAGCCTGAGAGTTTCAGAATTTTTCTTTCCCCAAAAAAGTCCTCCTGTCACTAAACTCGGGAGATAGCTGCAAAATTCCAGTTGTCCCATCTTGGGTGTCCATTGCCTTGGTCTTCAACCTGTGGGGTTCTCCAGCCCAAGTGGATAAAATCAGCTTCAACCGCTTTATATCCACAGAGTTGATGCCTTCTCCTGAGGATACATGATCCTGGGGAAGCAGGAAATTTGTCTCAATGCCACAGCAAATTTATCCAAACTTGATACCTGTGAAGTATCCGAGGCAAGCTCCAAAAGCCATAGTGGCTTTGTGTAAAGCTGGTATTGTGCTGCTTTTGAGGACGTGCCTCTTTGGAGTCCAGATGGTGTAGAAATATTCAAGCCATAAGAAGTAAGCTTTGGGAGAAAGATCCTGAAGTATTTAAATGATGTGGAAGCGAGATTTTCTCCTTAGCTAATCATTGTAGATCATGAGGTTGGAAAAGATGGATCACCTAGTCCAACTGCATGGATCACCTAGTCCGACCTTTTCTGGGAAAAACATGATCTAGATGACCCAGAACCATGTCCAGCTGCATCTTAGAAGTGTCCAATCCACCATTTCCCTAGGGAGATTATTCCAATAGTTCAGTGTTCTCCTTGTAAAAAGTTTTCCTCTTGTCTCCAATCGGAATCTTCCCAGGAGTAACGTGTTCCCATCACCCGTCACCTTTTCCATGGAAAAAGGGAATCTCCTCTTCTTTGTAGCCCTCTGTAAAGGCTGGAATGTGGTGATGAGATCTCCCCTCAGGCCTCTTTTCTCCAGAGAGAACAAACCCAGTTCTCTCAGCCTTTGCTCTTGTGGCAGCTTCCCAAGCCTTGGATCATCTTTGTGGCCCTTCTCTGGATCCTCTCCCACCTGCCCACACCTAAAGCCATTTGTCACTTTCTGTTGTCAGGAGTTGCATTCAAAACATCATTATCAAATCAAAATGAAGTTGTAGAAAAGTTTCTGTGGATTTAACAGAACAGTAATAAAATTCTCAATGTCTAAAACAGACGAAACAACCCCGTGGGTGCTCCAAGGGGATCTTTGAGAGTTTTGCAAAGTTCGCACATCATGATCAATTTGCCTTTAATCAGAGTCTTTTCCCTCCCTCCCCACTTTCTCCTGGAACAACCAACCAAATAAAATTTCAATTCCTTCATGGTTCAGCGCAAGACTAGAAATATTTTGGAAGATAAAATTTAACCATTGTAAAATAATTATTTTAATAGGGGAAACTCAGAGAAGTTCAGTGTTTGGAGCTGTGATCCCCTCTGACTTTCTGGTATCTGTAATCCCCGTTGATAAGCACTTAAATGAGAAAGATTAGGTTTTATCTCTTGTGATAACTGTGTTTTTGAAGGCATGTTTTTCGCATGGATTTCATGGTCTGTTTTCCTTTGTCATTTTGGACATCTCGTATTGTCAATGTTGCCTAAGGGGGAGATGGTTGAGTTTGCTCTTATCCTTTGTGTTTCCAAATGGAGAAGGATGAAGGCACAGATATGGCAACCACAAAACACATTCTCATGGAGCAGAGGAAAAAGTCTGAACGGGGATGCTGTGAGCGATGCAGTATGAAGTGCTCTTCATGGCAAACGAAGCATTTCCTCACCTGTTTCTGTGACCTCTGAGGATAAGCCTTGCTTGCCGCGAGGTTTTTTCCTGAGAATGTGATTTTTGGATCTTAAATTGTATGTTACAAAACGTATCAGAAAATGCCACAGAGATTTCACAAGACCCAGCAAACAAGGAACTTGTCAGAATGAGTGGATTTCATACGGTTAAGGGATAATATGGTATGAGAGAGAGTGCAGTGCTCTGTGCTCCACATCAGATACTTCAGGATAAACAGAACAATCTTAGGCTAATTATTGACACACTGTTTGTTAAACCAAGGAGTGCTTATTACATGCAGTGGGAGTTTACATGTATTTGGATCTTGGTGTTAACACTTTTTTCAACAAGTATGAAGGAGTTTTTTTTTTATTTGTTTGTTTCTTATGAACCTTAAAGCTTTTCGAGGAGAACATCTGCTGCTTTTCTCTTGTAAAGTTCCTCTGCATTTCAATAGAGAAATGGGCTTTTATAATTGCCAAGAGAGTCCTAGTAAGAATTTTGAAAACATGCTAACTAGGCCAGAAATCTTAGAGTACTTGGGAGCTCTCCTTGGCGCCGGGGGCAGCGATGACCTTGCTTAGCTGTTTGAAGTTTAATGCTTGGTTATGTAAACTCTCTTTAGAGCTTAGCCAATTCAGCACTGCAGCATTCACAAATGTTATACACTGTAAATGATTAAGCAAGTATTGAAGCGCTAATCTGGCTAAGCACTAAGCTGGTTTACTTATGTGAGCTTTAAAAAAAAAAAAAATAAAAAATTTAAGAATTTGTCAGACTTAGCTGCTTTCAGTTCCCGCTGCCCAGAGGAGATGCAGGCTTCACAGTTCCCTGGGTATCTGGTTGCTTCGTGCAGGTTTTCCCATCCTTCAGAGCTCCTAAAACCCAGAGGTGCCTACGTTTCCCCATTTCACTTTGAAGATGAGCATTTCAGTATTATGAAACTATGGCAGGGAAATCTGATAGTCCAGTTTAGGAAGTACAGAAACTTCTCTGAGATTAAGCTTTAAACTGTGTCAAGTCAATGCTTTATACTGTAAAAACAAAAAGTTGGGCACTTCATTCCTTCATCTGACAGGGACACAGAAATTAAGCAATGAAAAACTGTTGAACTTTAAATAAATTAAGTATTCATAAATTCCTTCTTTAGCTGTAATACAGTTAGCAGGTAATAACTTTCCTGGAATACCTCAATTTGAAAAAAACACTCATTTCTTGAGACTTAGCTTCTGCCTGAATGTTTGCAAATCTCAGAATTGGTGAATACATCTGCAAGTTTTGAAGTAACAAGTGCAAGCAGTTTGGAGATAATAACCTTTTTAATTTTTAGCACAAGTAATTTCAAAAGTTGCTCATTGTAAGGAGTTTGTAGGTAGAAAATGAGTATTTGTGTCTAATTCTGAACTCTGCCACCAGAGTTTTATAAGAGAGTATATCCAATTGTTTATAAAATTGTCCTAATGTGGAAGTGATCTAAAAGATCATAGAAACCAATTCCTTCCAGATTTATGCTGGAAGTTTTCATGGCTCAAAAATTAGAGAAGTCTGAAAAGAGGGTTTGTTTCTCACAGCAGATGAGAAGTAGTTTCGATATGGCAACAGTTTTTTCCCAGCTTTGGAGGAGTCTATAGAATTATTCACTGTAGGCACATCTGATAGCACAAACTGATAATTGCTTCCTCTCCATTATTGCCTTCTGGGTTCCGTGTTCATAATTGTTCCAATAAAATTCTCCAATCCATAGGTCTTCCCAATTATTTTATTTTATTGTATTCCTTCTCTTTTAAAGGATAATATTCAGGAAAAATTACTCAGCTTCACCTGTATTAAAGGCAGTTCACCCAGTTACGTTGCTCTAAGGTTCCCCAGCCTCCAGTTTATGGAGCCCAGTTTATGAAGGTTGCCAGCAGGTTGGTTTCTGTCTATTCCAGGGGTCTTGTGACAATATGCTCAAATTAGATTAGATTAGAAACTTCTGGAAATAGTTCACTATACTTTAAACTTCTACGTGAACTGGACTTGTGCCATCCCAAATTTTAAGGGATGGGCATTATTTCCATGCAGTTGTTCCTGTCAGAGAGCAATCACAGCAGAGAACATAAACCACGGATTTTCTGTTTTCTCCCTGTTCATATCAACACAGTGGAAAATGGGAGGATTTTGATGAAGGAAGTTGAAGCGTTGAACAGCTCCCATGGTTGCAGTAGAAGATAAATGAGATAAACCAAAGGGGCTCAGTAGTTTATGACCTCATAGTTGGGTGATGGCAGGAGAGGGAAAGATAAAAGAAGGAATAGCTTGGGGGGTCAGTGGGAATAAATACTGAAACCAGGAGCAAGGCAGGAGTCTAAGCTGAGGGACTGGTGGGCAGGTAAAGGGTCTCTGTAAATCTGAAAAATAATGAAAAAACCTTTAGAACTCACCAGCACACTGTGAATTGTTCTACTCAAATAGTGACTTGTGTATATTTGAGAATAATTCAGTTACTGCTCTGTACTGCCATGGAGTAACTGGCATATAAACAACGGATCACAGTGAATTAAAAAAGTAATAAAACATTTTGAAGTGGAACAATAAAATATTTCCTTCCTAGTTTTGATCAACTGCTTTTATAGGCAGAGTTTGGAAAATTTGTTCATCTCTTCCCATGGTGTTGTTATATCTAATAGTCAGCTTTAATATCTCAAATACATTAGTGCCTTAAGATGTTTAGATTTAAGTCTAAATTTCCTGCTTCTTTAGTGATAGCAGTTTGGGAATGTATAACAAGTTTTGTGTGAATTTATTGTACTGAAGTACTCTGTTTTCACTGTTTCAGTTACATTTTTATACTGGCAAAATATCCCATCACTGGATGCTAGGACTTTTATCTTCCATACTTTACCCAACATGGATGTGTGATGTAGATCGTAATTTTGCAGAAAGAAATATTTATCCATGGACATGTTATTAAAGATATGAGTAATAGCATCCTAAAACTGTATTTTTTAGTTGTTTTTTTTTTTATGTGAAACATGACTTCAATTAATGGACTTAATCTATATAGTCCATGAATATTTTTTTCTGTTCATTGAGTTTGACAGGTTTAGGCTTTTAAACAAAGTGTCAATTTCATAAAAGTAATAATGATTATAAAATGTCTCCTCTTTAAAATATAGTATTTTAATGTAACGTACTTAAATTTAATTATATCTGTCAAAACTACATACTTTGTCACAAGCTTAATAGAGATAATCTTATTGTCATTATTCATTATTAACTTTATGGACTAAGCACTTCAAATTCTTTATCAAAGGGAGCAAGCATCAGGAGTAAGTAGTGTAGGAAATAAAGTATTGACTGTGTCTCAGAGAGGTTCCAAGTTGAGTATAAAATGAGACAGAAACAGCTACAAGGGAGCTCACTTGGAAAAGGGGCAGTGGGGGCCAGTAATTCCTGCAGAAGAGAAGATCAGCAATTTCCAAGTTTATTTGGTTTTGTAGGTTTAATTGCTATTTTCATATTAAATGTTGTTCTTCCTTGATGTAATTTGTCTTTGGAGGGTTCTTAATCCTTCCTAGGAGATTGCCACTGGTTCCATTTCGATCAAGATGTCAGTAGGCTTTTTATTTCTGTTTTATTGCAGTTCAGAAAATCAAGTTTCAGAGAGTGGAATTCAAAATAGTGTAGCCTGGGTTTTCAGGTTTGATCACCCATGTAAATTTTCTGTGTTTGGGTGCCAAAATTCTTAAACAGAAACTGCTCTAATGCCACGGGGAGCTAGAAAGTCATTTAAATTGTTGCTTAACAACAGTTAATTACCTTTAGCAGTTGCTTCCCAGCACTGGCACTCTGGCTGGGTGAATTTTTGGGAAGAGCTTGACAGGAATCTTTCACCCCTTCTGTTCTTGTAGATTTTGCACAAGGGCATGGCAAGTTTGCAGTCCTTTGTTTTTTGGAAAGGGAAGGGACACATCTCCTTCTGTCTTGGAAGTGATCAACCATCTTCTGTCCATGATAGGGCACTGATAATTTTGTTTGGGTTTGTTTTTTTTCTTTTAGAAGGAGTCAATTTGTGTTCTTTTTAAGGATACTTTGTCTTGCTACATTGATTTTAGCACCCAACAGTTAGACTTTATACATTGTTATTCATGTTATAGTATTTGCTTTAACTTTTGGGAGTACTTGTGTTTCAACAAGAGCCAAGGGAGGCTGGGCTTCACTTCTTCTGTATGGCTTCTCCATAAGCAAGTTTTCGTAGCTGAGAAATCGTAGATAGAATGATTTTCATTCCTGAAATCAAGCGAACTTTTTTTTTATGCTTAAATAAATGTGCTCAGAAAATATAAGGGAAGCCGAGTTCACAAAAGAGAAAAGTAAACATTTGTATCACAAATATGACTTACAGCCTATGAATTTATATTCTTGGATCAAAATTCATATAAAATACAGGAGAGAGAGAGAGACAGACATATATTTTAAGTCTGTCATGTTTCTCATGTGTCTACATAATCATGTTCCCTCCTGTGGCTCTTCTCTTAAGTTCATGCAGCACTTTATCTCCCTTTATTATGTTATATATTGTCATTTTTATTTGTCTTCAAGTATCTAATAATTTTTATTTCCCACCACTTCTGATCTGTTGCAAGCCTCCTCGTTTTTCCCTTTTGTTACCTGCCTGTGCTTTTTCCTCCTATTTTCTGCAGCTTTCTCAAAGGCCTGGGCATTCCTTCTCTCTTCTACCTCCTCTTTCTTCTCCCTTTTCTCATTTGCTTGTTTGGTCAAGCACTGTTTGCGATTAGCACTCAGTGTCAGAAATTCCATGATTTATGGATAAAATGAAACACCTCTAGAGAATTAGAGGTGGCAGCAGGTGTGTTAGAAGAGGAGGAATTGCAAGGAACTTGCCCATCTCTGGGAGGAGGGGGCTGTGGTGAGGAAAGGAATCACAAAAGTAACATTTTTTATCTTTAATATTATATATTTCTTTCTTACTAATGGGGTGCCAAGTTGATTAAATGTTTTCAAATAGATGATGCAGAGGAAACAGAAGTGCTTAGTTATGACTAGCGTGTCTTTACCTTAAATTTGCACAAAGTAGTCTGTTTTTGCAATGCTTTCCAAAGAAAGGGGGATCAAGGAGCCTTCCTTTCCTGTTTCAAACCGTGATTCACAGCACAGAGTTTGCTGTAGGGTTAGTAATTAGTATTTAACTACTGCGTGCCATCTATGACGAAGTCGATCAGCTAAAGCTTTTTTGGAGTTAAAGGAAAGACCGAAGGAAGGAAGTGGGTGTTTCTTCTGCTCCACACATTTATGAAAAATCAGTATTCACTGCCTGAAATTCTGGAAAGCGTGAAACATCGATGTCCTTAAAGGCAAAGAATAAAGAGCATGGGAGACTATTTTACTGTTCCATCAGAAAATCAGATGTAAAAATTACCTCAGTTTTCTGATCGTTTTGTTTGGCCATTCATAGTTGATGGGAACTGTAGATTCTATAACCTATTACACGTCAACAGTTCTGATGTTTCCTTGCTTATAACATACTAAAAGCCAAAGAAAAATTGTATTCAGCTATGATAGAACTATTCCTTAACAGTAAAATAAGTCTCAATTGGTTGCCATTCAGTGCCTGTTTTCAGAAACTTCTCTCAGGTTTTTCTTCTACAAGAATATACACTGAGTTTTATGGTCAGCTTAGAAGAAATTTTATAAGTTGTTTTGTTATGTAATTATTATTAATTCTTCTTTTTTAAGAATTTTATATTTTTATGGTTAGCATAGAATTTTTACAAGAAATATTTGTCCAGTGATTCTGTACTTATTTTCTGTGTTTTACTTCAAGTGGATTTTTATTTGCATACATTAGTACTATTCATTGTTTTCTTAATTGATTTTTTTTACAACTTTCTCTACATTTCACAACAGAAAACATGTGGCTTTTACAGCTTTAAATGGTGTGAGTTTGTGTTGATCGTGCCCTAATGAAAAATTAATGCAGAAGCCCATTAAAATTACAAAGTTGCTCAGAAATAAAAAATAATGACAGGACAAACTGCAACCTGAACCTGTGAGTGTTTAAGCCATTGGACAGTTTCAACTTTACACCTATAAATGGTAATAACAGGAAACTCAGTTTTTAGAAACGAATATATTTTGTTATTCTTCTTTTAAAGAGCATAAAAAGACCAGAATGTAATATTTGTTGCATTGTGCCTGATCAGGTGGGTTTATTTTTAAGAAGGTTGAAAGAGTTAAGCTTTTAAAGCTGGTGCTAACAGATTTTTTTTTTTTTAAATAAAAGGAAATTGTGCTTAAGTCAATGACCAGTTTTCTCATGTGCAGCGTTCCAACTGTAACATTTAATATTTCATACCCACTCTTAACTTCGCTTCCCCATTAATGCAGTGTGATGAGACAATTCAGGCAGTATATGTTAATCTCCTGAATCTTCTTTAGTTCGTGAATATAAAGTTTCATCTGGATTTTGATGTATGTCTAATCCATTGAAGGCAGGATAATTTGTATGGAGACCCACAAACATGCACAAAACCAAAAAGTAAGCATTTATTGGTAGATCTGTGCTTAGGATATGGGGTTTGCTTCCTGGATAGCCAAAATAAGGATGACTATTATTTTTCATTGGTGAGGAATAATAAAGATGATGAAATCAAAGTAATTTTTCCTATGTAAATCCTCTTCATGTGCATTAAGGCTTTCATATGCCTTTTTATTCTGATTTTAATCTTAACTTTGATCAGAAAAAGAGAAAACAGACAAATGAAATAGGACATTTTTGTCTTTAGAGAGACTGGAGTGGGACCTTTGACATCTTTAATTTGATGCCAAAAGTAGAAGCAAGGGTTATAATTTATTCGAACCAATATTGTTTCAGAACTGAAGCAAAAATAGAATAATTCATTTTATGGGAAGCTTCAGGGCCTCATTCAGGGCAGCAGTTTCTGAGGTCTCATCCTGCTTCTCCTGTCAGCCTGGTTTGTATTCCTCGTTGGAAACATTTCGCAGTGGGATTCTACAAATCACAGAAATTAGGAGAGCTTTTCTTGTACTGCACCGTGTATGGAACTGTGGCAAAGTTGCCTCTGTAATGAGTGCCAAAATTGAAATTTCTTTGGACTTGGACTGATTTCTCAGAAATGCTGTGAAGCTCTTTCAAAAATATGATATTGTTATTTCAGTGTGATAGATGTGGTTCATGGAGACATATAAGAAGGGAAAATAATTTCAGGTCTAAGCAGCAAGGTCTCCTTGACCAGAAGGCAATGTGCCCTGCACTGGAGTTCAGTACTGGGAGGAATATTGGATAGAAAATTGAATTTTCTAAGTTGTTGTTCCATATACTCAGTATCAGTCACCAGATCTCAGTGAGCTATGAAATGTTCCAACAGGAATTTGAGATTTGCCAACTCTGTCAGCACTTTCCAGGTAAAAAGATGCAGAAAACCAGGTAAAGGTGTTAAGGATATGCTGGTTAGACATGACAGTCGGCTGCTCTGCTCTGCCTTTTCACCTCTATTAGTAATTAGGTGATCCAGCAACAAAAGGTTGTCATTTACAAATTAATTACTGTGGTCAGATATTCTCCTGAGACATTTATGATTGCTGTTGTTTAAGTTAAAAGGGGGAAAAAAAAAGAAAAGTGGCATTCAGTTACTGTTTACCAAGAACAAATACTTCAAGATTAAGGAGTGTACAGCAGGATAAAGGATGCTGCAAAGTTTTTTCTCCCTTTTGTGCTTCCGTCCTTTTCCAAATGATGTTGGCTCATAATTTTATGATACTGTAACAATGGACTATTGTCGTTGCTTTGTTTATTTTTTTCATGTTGTGTGGTTGGTGATGTTAGGAATGAGCAATAAGCCCTCTTACTGCAATGCTGATTTTAGTGGCAATTTTTTTTTTTATTTTGCCTGTCTCTCTCGTCAGTATATTTTGAGGAAATAAAATACTATTAATTGTATGAAAGGGTCTTAAACACAGAGCATCAGGAGGTGTATATGTTTATGTCTTGGATATTTTCTAATAACTTTAGAAGAGCAAATTTATGTTGCTTATGCAAAGAGTAGGGAAAGTTATGTTTGTTGCATATAACTTTAAAGTTTGATATGTTTTCAGTTTAAAATCTGGAGGGTTTTTTTTTTTTTTTTTAACTGAAATTCTTTCTTTTTCTCAACACTGATTGGGCCAACAAATTCTAAGCAAGCAGGGCTCGTGCTCCATCCACCTTCCCTGTAACTGGTAATGAAGGACTCTCTGGTGCTGGTGTATTGTCAGGATAATTATTCTCAGGACATTGCACAGCAGTTGTTCTGTCAGCCCGTGCACTGGGGAATATTTTAACTGGCAGTTTTCCGAGAGGGAACGTTAATCTGAGCCTCTCTCCTTCCAGTCCCTAATCAAGACATCCCAGGGGTGATTGCACTGACGCTGTTCGAAGACTACATCTACTGGACAGACGGGAAAACCAAATCCCTCAGCCGTGCCCACAAAACCTCCGGCGCAGACAGGCTCTCCCTGATTAACTCGTGGCACACCATCACAGACATCCAGGTGTATCACTCCTACAGGCAGCCTGACGGTAATTACCCTGTCCCTGCTTTCCAAGCAGCACACTGATGTATTTAACTCAGCAGCCACGTGCTGAGGTACCGCGTGCTCATTTATCTGCAATGATTGTTTCTGCTTCTGTTCTGTTTCAAATCGTGGAAGTTTTCGAATTGGCGTTTTTAAACATAAATCTGTGGTTCATTTTTTTAAGCATATTTGGTATGAAATACATCTGACAAAACTTGTTTGGTAGGGAGATAATTTGTACGTTTAAAAATTAACCCAGATACTGACTGAAAGGACAGAACTGTTCAGCTGCATTACAGTGCAAGTTACCATTTTTTAAGAGGGGAACAGCGTGTTATGAAAACTTTTAACCCGGTTCTTTGAAAAGTGTTAATATTGCAGAAGAATACTGCTGGACTGAGGGAATGTCAGAGAATGTGAGTGATGTGATTGTGTCTTATCTGCTGATATCCCTGTATTTGAATTGTAACTGAATGCAATTTGGCAATTGACCTAGATAAGCTAATTTTTTCTCTCATTATTAAAAAAAAAAAAATGGAGCTTTTTTCTTCCTCTCATTCTTTCAGTATTGAACTTTACAGCCATGGTAATAATTCATTTTTGTGTACAACAGAGAATAGCTTAAAGGCAAAAGGAAGAGGTTGCCTCCATGGGCTTTTGATTTGAGACATTCCCTTGTAAAGACAGCGCATGGAACACAATTTCCTTCCTCTATAAAGCAGATACCCCGAAGTGTGCTGAGTTAAGAGGCTCTGATCCACCTCCCCTGTTCTGCCCACAGTGTCCAAACACGTGTGCACGCTGAACAACGGTGGCTGCAGTCACCTGTGCCTGCTGGCCCCCGACAAGATGCACTCGTGTGCCTGCCCCACCAACTTCTACCTGGCTGCGGACAACAAGACGTGCCTGTCCAACTGCACCGCCAGCCAGGTACGGGGATTGTTCTACTGCTCCTCCTCCTGCTTTTAAACAGGGAATGCTGGCACCGGGGGAATGTGGAAGCTTTCAAAGGAGCTGAGTGCTGGGTGACTCAGGGGTGCACTTAGAGCATTTCGTCTCCAAGGCTGTTAGTGGGAAACAGACTTGCAAATGGCTTTTTCTCCGGAGGATGCAGGACTTGTTCGCTTTCAAATGTCAATGTTCCTGCCAGTCACTAGAACAAATACAGCTGCTAAACCCGGAAAAATTGCCTTGAAAAAACATTTGTCTGTAATATCAAAATACAAAGTGTGTTTAACAGTGATTTGGGATGCATGAATGAACTTTGCCTTATAAAAAGAAAATGAGCTCAGTCCAGTTAGAAAGACTGGAAAATGATAGACTTGCATTGAAAACAATCCAGTGGCTGAAATGGAAACAATTGCATCAATTAAAACACTAAAGTGTATTCCCTATTTCTTAAAGTAAACATTTATTACTTTTTTTCTTAAAATATAAGGTAGATAAGCAGAACATATTGATTTCTTGTGAGACAACCACTTCAATGAAAGTCTTTGGACTGTTCTAACCAGACAATTAATTGATTGATTGTTATAGTACATATGGCATTTAAAATATTTCTAGCAGTCTGATTTTCTAGTAGTTCCCTTTTATTAGAGGTGTGCTAATGACCTCTCACAATGTTCTATATCATGATGCGTGGTAATGATTTCCAGCATTAAGGAAAATGGTTTTAATCCTAATTTTTAGAGAGCAGTGGCCATCTTAATGAAAGATGTACAGTTTTATTCGAATAATAATCTTATTTAAGAGACCTGCCCACTACCTTCTTCTGTTTCCTTAAGGTGTAAATAACTTGTAAAATGAGAAATTTCTTACAAATTTTCCCCCATATTTACCTCCTCAAATTTGGCTTAAAAAAAGAAAAAGGCACTTTTTATCAAAATTTTCTTGAAATGACACTGGAAGCTTATTCCACAGTGAATTTATATGCTAACAGTTGACTGAATGGCTCCATTCCAGTCTAATTAATTCAGTGGTAGTATGAATTCAAGAAATAGCATCACATCTTGGATACTTGAGGAGCAATATTTTATCACTTGTGGATTCCACAGAGTGGAGAGCAGAATGATATAAAAGAAGCTGTTCCAGACAGACAGTTAGAGGCTGGCATTGGTTATTCATCACTTTTTTCCACTTTTGAGGTCTGTTTACTGTTTGGTAATTCATCAGTCTGCTGGCATCAGATGCAGAGATCAATGGCAAGATTTTGTTTCTCCTTAAGATTTTCAGGTGATGCTGTCAAATCAGAGCTGGTCCTACGATGTCATCATTTGTGACAGCCCAGCCACTGCTGGCTATTTCTGATGAAAAGGAGTTGGACGGTCTATAAACTGATCTTGCATCTCCAGACCATCCTGTGATGGTTAATTTGGCATGAGAAATTGTTTATTACAAATCCCATCAGACTCTAGAACACCAAAACTCCATCCATTTAAGACCCATATGGCTCTGATCCCTGGTTTTGCAGGGTTTTATCTCCTCAGTTTAGAAGGGAATGCAAGTATTTTCACAACAACACCTAAGAGTTAGTACCTGTTTCCTGGGAATAACTTTGCCATGCCACTGTAACAGCCTGAAGTCCCTTGTGGTGAGCAGAGCAAGAAGAAAAGGCAAAGAATGACAAATGTCTGAGTTTCTGTTCATCTCCTGCACTTGGCAGCCTCTTGCTGAGCCCCTCTGAGCTGCAGATCTGTGTGGGGCAGTTTAATCGTTTGGAGCAGCTGCCCTTCAACCCAGCCTGTTACCCAGCGAGTCCCTCAGGGTGGAACAGGAATGGCGTAGCTCCAGCTATAGGTTCTACAATATAAATGCCCTTGAAGCCCTAGTTTTCCTTGGCAGAAAAGATAAACTGAGCTAAGACACCAGATTTAATATACCTTCTAAATACAGCTTTATTGAACAATCAATTATTTTAAAAATGTGGAAAAAAAGCTGCCGGATGACAGCAAATGATATGTCTTGTCCTTCTAAACCTTTTGGTTTCCTTCCTTTCTGTGTTCATAGACACCAGGTGGGAAAACCAACATTTCTTAAAAGCTTTTTCTCCCTAACGTGAGCCACATAATGTATTCAGTTTTTAGGTTTAGCCCTAGAAAATTGCATCAATTTGTACCGTTTGTTTTGTTTGCATTCCTCTTTCAGTCAGAACAAAGGCACAGAGTCACCTGAGTGGAGAGTAAAGGCACAGCCAGGGTCTTACAAAGCATTTTCCTGGTTTTTCTACAGATGTTTTATCCTTTTGAAAATGTGGAAGGCTTTATATTTGGTTTGTTCATTTAATTCAAACAATATAAGCCATACCGTACACAACACCACACATTAAGGCCCTTTTCTATAATCGAGTGTGTTTAGGTTTATCTGGAAAAATGATGTTGTCTGCTTCAACAGTCTACAGAAACTGAGAATTGAAGCATTTGTTTCGAATAAGATCTTCAAGAATGAAATCGTAGACTGCAGTAAAATGCAATGAGCAGTTTGTGTTGGGGCATTGTAAGCACAGCACAGTCATTGAAACTACAGTGATTTTTATCAGTTTGGCAATCGCAGTGCAAAACATCCCCACATAAAAAGCAATATTTAAAACACAAGTTTTGTACAATTAACAGCCAGAAATTATTAACAGAACAATGCCTCAGGCAGCGATCCTGATTTTCACAAACCGCGCTGTTACTGCTTATAAATAAGTAAATAAATAAACGTTAATATGAGAGCTTTTATTCCTGCTGGCCTTCCTCTCGCAGTTCCGCTGCAAAACCGACAAGTGCATCCCGTTCTGGTGGAAGTGTGACACTGTGGATGACTGCGGGGACGGCTCCGACGAGCCCGCCGAGTGCCGTAAGTGCTCCCCGGGTTTGGGGCCAGTTGTGTCAGCAGGGTCCAAATCAAATGTAATCATTTATAAAGTTTAGGAAGAGGATTTTTTGCACACTTTCGTTTGCAGCACTATTTTATGTTCCTTGGTCTCTGAGTCTTTTAAGGCCTTTGGGAAAGCAGGCGTGTTTTTCATCTTTTAAACCTTTACTTCATCCCAGCCATGTTTTCGCTAAAGGTTTTAATTTTGTAGCTGCGTTCTCAGGTTGTGGAATTCTTTACATAAATACAAAATGCTGCCAGGTTTATGTGGTTTATTTTTCTATGTAATAAGACTGTGGGGTTCTAATCTCGTTTGCTTGTGTTTTGTTGCAATTAGAGAAGTTTAGATACACATTATAATTTACTGCAGTTTTCTGGGCAACAACAATGTTCTCCCGGTGATTCTTGCCTACTTCTCTTAAGTTTACATTAAAAAAATGCTCCGTGTTCTACAATCTCCAGTTAATTAACAGTTAGTTTGATTTTTTGTATTGAAATCCCTCACCCCTATTTTTACAATTTTATAATCAATTCTCTTTTTATGGCTACAGAGGCTTTTGAAGCAAATTTTAATATTTGTAACTATTCTACATAAATTTCCATTTCAAGCTACTCTATGTTTGTATAAAATATTACTACAGAGCTACATAATTGCTCATTATTTCTAAAGACAGTGGCTGGAGAAGGAACAATGTGAGGCCTTTCTTGGGAAATAGAATTGCAGTGGGATAGGGAGTTTCTTAAAAGCAGATTTGAACTCAAGTGTTTAGATCCTGAATTGCAGGTCTCTGTTGAGTCTTTACCAAGCTTCAACCTGCAGGGGGTTTCACTCTGTCATTAGCACTGTAACTATAGTTGCACAAATTAAAGATATCAGACTTTGAAATCAGTCTTGAAGTCGTATCTGTACATTTTAGTTGCTAATATATACTCAGATTGAGATTATAAAGGAAAATACAGACGTTTATAGGTGGTTTTGAGTGGTCCATAGGGTAAGAACAGCACTAGGGAGACTTTAACCATTCCTCTGGTAGTATCCATAAGCAGTTTTGTCTTTTCCCAGCTGAATTCAGATGCCAGCCAGGACGTTTCCAGTGTGGGACTGGGCTTTGTGCTCTTCCAGCCTTTATCTGTGATGGAGAGAACGACTGTGGGGACAATTCTGACGAGCTGAACTGCGGTAGGTGATTCTGTACATCGCAGGCTTCAGAAACATCCTAAACTGCTTTAAATGCCATGTTTCAAACTCTGTCAACAAACCGTGTTTTTCTTCATTTACCTTGGAACTTCTGAATCTTTTCATTTTTAACTTTTAATCATTTAAACTTATTTTACTTTCTTTTAATTTGCAGACACACACGTGTGTCTGTCGGGGCAGTTCAAGTGCACCAAGAACCAGAAGTGCATCCCAATAAACCTGAGATGCAACGGCCAGGATGACTGTGGTGATGAAGAAGATGAAAGAGACTGTCGTAAGTTATGCTTAGAGAATTTCTCTGTGTAGCTGTTTTCAACCAAGGAACTGGAGTAAAAAACTGTAAATGTCCTCTGTCTAAAATAATTTGGGAACACGCAAAACAGTTAATGCACGGGATTGGCGTGCAATGCTTCATGTACAGGAGAGCACACTAAAATGTCATTTATTAATTTCAATTTTTAAAGTCATTGCAAAGAAGAAAGGGGTATAAACAATTTCAGGCATTTAATTGGGTTTTTGACTGAGGTTGAAACACGTATTTGACTCTTCACCACCTCACAAATGACTCATCTTCTTGAGGCTTTCATCTGCCATGCCTTGCAGCAATGCATTTCAATGAGAAAAGATGTTTTTCAGAATATTTTGTTGGAAAAGCTGTAGATCCAAAGCTCCTTCTACATCCTTTTTCTTTCATTGATTTTTTTTTACCTTTTCTCTTCCCTTTTCTCTGGAGACTTCATTAATTTACCTATGTAACTGGATTTCCATTTGCCCAGCTTTTAATGCAGCTTACTTTTCATGAGTTCATTTTCACTCTGTATTTCTTAGATATAAGTGGAGAAAATATTTTCAGATTTATAGTGGAAATTTATTGAATAAGTTTGTGTCTTTGATCATGGGGCTGACGATGGGGCTGCCTTGAAATGTCACTCTTTTACTCATTTCACTGCTCAGATCTGCTGCTGCTCTGAGCTGCTCGTTCTGAATCAGCTTTCTCAAGGTTTGCATGTGCTGCATTTCTGCAAGGAACAAATCCTTCTCCAAGGGGAGAGGGGTTGCTAAGGATATAAAGGCTTTGTTGATGGTCATGTTTAATGGCTGTCTTCCAAACTGCTCAGGAGAGATGTAAATACAAGTTTTGCAGAAAACATTTTATGTTGGGTTTCTTTAAAAACTGATTCAGAGGGATCAGGTGAACTCCTGTGAAAGATAAGGGAGATTACTTTTCTCCTTGGAAAGAACTGCACATGGTATGTGGAAGGTTCCCAAAAACCTTGAGGTGTAGCTGGCAGAAGTTAAGTCAGAGCAGCAGAATCAGCAGCTCAGGGACTGTGAGTTCATATTGACTCGGGCTCCTGGCATGAGACAGGTAACAGGTGAGATTCTCTCTCACTCTAATTTCACCAATCTCAGATCCATAAAATACTTCTTTTTTTAGCTCTGCCACTGTTTTGTTTTACTTGCCAGGGGACTTTTTCAAAGTCACATTTCATACTGAAGGCTTTCCACACGTACAATGAAGGTCATTGTGCTGGTCTTTGTTGTAAAGCGCTGTGCAATCCCCTGGTGAGGTGTCCTAGCCGAGGATCAGAATTATTTGTTATAATGCAGTTAGGAACATACCCAGGTCTGTGGAAATGTGACACTGAAAGAAATAATACACCAGCTTTTAGCAAACCTAAAGTATTTCATCTTGCCAAACCCGAGAAACAAGAATGATAATACCAGGGAGAAAATTGCTTTTCAACAGGGACAGGAAAGTTTTTAAAAGCAGTACAGAATTCCTTAGGTAAAGGTGGGAGAGACATTCATGTGGGAAAACCTTATCAAAGGTTTCCTCTTTCCCCCCTATGGTCAATTCAGTTTAAAACTATTTGGAGTACATATATTCATCTCTAAAGAACATCTGGAATCACATGGGTGCACTGAGGATCTGTTTTGGTTTTAAATGGCTGTTCTAAGGTTAATGCAGTTAAACTTTAACTTAGAGCATCCTTAAAGAATAGGTTGAAAGCTCAGCTGCATCTTTGCATCTTTTTCTTGTTGTAGGATTCATTCAAAAATTGTTGTTCTAAACTGATAAAGTGAAATATTTGTCAAACTTTTCTCAACATTTACCCAATTTAACAGAGCACAGAATTTCACAAAAATCATGCATAATTTTGATTCAATTTTTGATCAAAGCATCCAGAGCTGCCTCAGTCTCACAAACTGACTCTCAGAATTTATAACTGGCATTTTAGAAAGTTAAGGAAAAAAACTTGTCTGATTTTTGCTAAAGTGGTTTGATTGTGTCAATGGTAAGTCTATTTGCTGCTAAAAGAATATCACAATGGAGTCTTCGTTTATTATATTTATTTTAACTTAATGTTATATATAAAATAACATATAGGAAAATGACAAAACTATAAACAGTATGAACCTGAATGCTGTTTTCTTACAGATCTTACATAAACGATGCTAGAAATATCCAATTTCTGATTCTTGAATCCTTAATATTTTTTTCTTTAAATCACGTATTTTAAATATTAGCAGAAATTTCTAATCTTGATCTGGAATTCTTTTATTTAAAGCTGAAAACAGTTGTTCTCCAGACCACTTCCAGTGTAAAACAACCAAACACTGCATTTCCAAGCTGTGGGTGTGTGATGAAGACCCAGACTGTGCAGATGGGTCAGACGAAGCGAACTGTGGTGAGTATGCCAGTGGTTCTCAATCTATTGCTGTGGCTTGACATTTTTCTATAGTCAAAGGAAATAATCATCCCACTTCTTACGTCCTCTTTCAGTGTTTGATAACACCTATCTGGAGCCTCTCTGGCTCATCCAGTTCTTACTGAATGGCAATCTTTGTGTGGATAGTTCATAAAATTCGTATTGTACCGCTGCTTTATTGGCAGGAGCTGCAAACGAGTCTCTCGTTTGGCATTTAGACTCATAGAAGTGGCACAGAATGTAGTGGCTGTCACAGGATATGGTGACATTCTTTACTTTTCTCACGGCGTTATCCAGTTTCTGTCATTTCAGGCTGAACTTTATTGCTGCTGAAGTTCATAAATAGTGAAAATATAATCATTTGCAAATCCTGGTAGTTAAGTCTGGTTGTAGAGAAGGGTTCAGAGCAGATTCCAACATGACGTGGCCAACTTTTGCTTCTCTCTGTGAGCTCCAGGGAGTTATGAGTCAGCTGTTACTGCTGCAATTAGAGAAAATAATAAATATAAATATAAATATTCTACCTGGGAAATGGATTACAGACAATCAGAGGCAGAGTAAGTGGGTCAGTACTGCTGGAAAATCTCTGAAGATGGATGTCAATGCAAGATACACACTAACCACGTGCAGAAACACTTGTGAAACTTTCAAGACTGGTCTATAAAGGAAAACACAGAAGAATGTTCTGGGAGGGAAGAGAGCAAGACAAACGTGGAACATTTCAAGCTCTCACCATTATTCATCCACGCATCAGTAAATGGTTTGATGAAACACCTGTGTCTGGACAGGTTTATCTCTGGGACAGCAGAGTAACTAAACTAGAGGCTACAGTCAAGGACAAAGCACTGAGCTGCTTTTCCATGGATGTGTTTCAAGTAACGGACACATGAGCACGTGTAAAAATGCTGAAGGTGGCAAATATGCCTAGGGAAATGAAGTCTTTCTCTACACTGAAAATCCAAGACCATCGTTTGATTTGCCAAGATGGAGAAAATAATTACTCCTATCCACTGGGGAGAAGTTTCCAATCCAAGGAATCATTCATCTTGAAGAAAGGAGATAAAGCTTCATATCCACTTCTGGGCTGTTATTGAAGCACCCCTGCACTGCTCACTTCCTGATTTACTTCACAGCTGCTTTCTCCTACACCATTCCACATCATCTCTAACTCCAACGTGCTGTTGCTCTCCGATTGGGACAGCATTCCAAGCTTCTGAACTGTGGATTCACATTTTGGCTAACCTGTGCACACCCAGCTGATGTGGCACAAATGGTGATAAAATAATTCGTCTAGTAATACCGTTAAGTCATAATTTTTTTTTTTTTCTAAAAGAGAAAAATAAATAAAACTGATGCTAAATAGGAAAAAATGTGTTTATAATAAGTGCTCCACTCTGAGCCATCATGTTACAATAGAAAGAATAAAAATTACCCAAACAACTAAAAAGCATCGAGGAGCAAAATGTGCAATCCCAATCTCAACAGGTTTTTTAAATCACAACATGTACAACCGGAGGTGTTGGTTCTCATCTGAGACTCATCCTGACTTTTATCCTGTCTCTGGCAGTGACTGAAAGGGAGTATCTAGGGAGGAGCATGTGGGCAGAGCAGGCTCATACTGAAACTTCTCTGGGATACCCTTCCATCCTCTAACAACTTGAGAATCAGAGACATCGTGAGTCAGATATGTCTCTGCATACAATAATTCATCATCGATTTCACTCTCTTTTTACCTTTGTAAACTTTTCCCAACATGCTGCAGCGAGGTGTTCCACAGCTTAATCGTACCCTTCCCTGGAAAAACACCCACAATGTTATTTTTAATCTCCTGGCTGCGTACACTGCTCTTGGTTTTCATGTTGGAGGAGACAGAATAAATTCTCCATAGTCACAATTTCTGTGCCAAATACGGTTGTGTACACATGGAACAGCTAAGCCTTGACAAGAACAGGGTGCGTTTAATCACATTTTGAAGTTTTGCGTATTTTTTAGTATTTGAAATATGTTTAAATGACCTTACTATGGCAGTAATTTCAACACAATTTGGTCTTCTGCCTTTTTTTTTNNNTTTTTTTTAAGTTAAAGATTGTTATTTTTATGGACAAAGTTTGATAGAATTAAATTCTAAAGCTGCAAGCTGAGTATAAAAAGGATCTACATATGTTGATGTAACACTAATTTGTTATTGTTTGTGGTTCATTTCTAAAGTGCCTGCAATGCAAAACTTGTGTAAAGTAATCTCTTTTTGCTCGAGTGCTGCATGGCCATATGTATTTTGCTTAGTCAACATCTGCTGCTGTGTGTTATTGGACATATTACACTGAGTAAATTTGCTAGAAGCAGTGTAAATGTGTTTAGTCTTCTGTGGTTACTTTCCAGCTCAGACAGTTGAGGTAGAATCAGGAAATGTGTGTTTGTTAAGGAGTGCCTGGTGTTTCTCAGAGAACAGCAGGTAGAGTTAATTGGTTCTGACTGTCCAGGCAATTAAAGAAACCCATTAGATTGTGCTGGTCCTTGCTCACAACTTTGATACTTTACATCAGAATGGACCAGTTTGAGTTGGACTCTGAAGAAAGCAGTGTGTGGTCTTGGAAAGTGATTTTATAATATGGTTTAAAGGTTATGTGTATTTCAGGTCTTTATTATCTTAATGTGTCAACATTGGCATGACTGCTTTCTGCTTCCTCACTTTAATATTAATTTCATTTTAGCTGTGAGAGTCATAAGGTAGGCTTTTTTCCCTGATGATAAAGAATATTTTCTTTAAGGCATTTGAAGGATGTATTATATAAACTCAAACTGCCTTCAGCAGGCTTATAATTTCCTGTATCCAGCATGGGTGACAGCCTGCCAAGCTCTAGGACAGCCAGCTGATCCTGTATCAAGAGCAAATTCCTTTTAGTTTTGGATTTTATCCCTCTCAGACACAAATGGACACACATGAAAATACATGGATTTAAAATCCCCAAAGAGCAATGCATACAATTAATGACCTTATAGTGTTTTTGTTCCAAGGGATTGATATTTGAATTAGTGATTTTAGGGCACATATAGGGTTTTTTGCCTTGTTTTGTTTCTGTTTCCCCATTTAAGCCTTCATCCTGTTTTCCTCATGCTCATTTAGAAGTATTTCTACAATAAAATCCTAGTTCAGTATGCACAAAAAAGTGAACCCCAACCCGCCAGCAGCTACCTCAGGTGATCACACAAATTTCTAAGGGAGGGCTTTGCCTGTTACAGTAGGTCAGTGAATCTCTTAATAACAGCTAGAAGAGAGCAATATGAAAATGGAGTTATCAGTACTTGCTTCTTTGCCTTTGTACCATTTCTGTCTGAACTTTCACACTTTGAGGTGGTCTCATTTAAAGAAAAATGAGAAAGCAATTTAGCGTTGAAGGCAGAGATGACAAAATGTGTGGGGGCTCCTGTGTGCTTTTCATGGTTCCACAGTTCCCAGTAAATAAGGTCTTGCACTGTTTCCTTTGAGGTGAATGAATCCATCATTCGCAAAGATCAGATAATTGTTACACAACTTTCCCAAATTTTCCCCTTTGTTATATCCTGTCTCTGGTATCTCAGTGTTTTCCTCAGTTCTCATTAATGTGGAGAAAGAAATACAAGAAGACAAACAAATCTGGTTTGTAAGACACTGTCAGCTGTAAGATGCTACAAGAGATCATTCAACCCAGAGGAAAAATAAAATTTTTGGATTTATGAAGAAGGGAGAGCCTTATAAACATGGAAAATATTTTGTGTTAAACAAAAAATATTATACTCCTTTATGTTTGGTAGAAATAGAATAAGAGAAAGATTAACATTCAAGTAGCAATCAGAGGTTAAGGTTGGATAAATTAAATAAAAAAGTCTAGACTTCCTTCACATGTGTAGAAAGGTAATGCTAGACAATGGGTTTAGCATGCTTGAGAACTAAATGATTCTTTATAAAGAGTAGGAAAAGATATTTCATGTTCAGGTAACTGAAAGGAATGGGTGTCATCTGTGGCTTCTGTGCATTTCTGACTAGATCTCGGTATTTCTATTGGATGTGGAAGGATAAATAGAATATTTATATGTGGCTGTGATTCTGTCTGTCATTAGTGTTACAACTCATTTTGTGAGCAAGTACTCTAGTGGGAGATTGCAGACTTCACTAGAAGTATTTTAATAAATATGGGATGGATTTCAGGCTTGAAACTTTGTCTTTTGCAAAGCTACAGAATGAAAATACAAGAGTGTCATAAGGTTGGGAGGAATATTTTTATGTTTTGTAATGTTAAATATTTTTAATTGTCTGCCAGTGCAAGTATTTGAAATATCATGATCAAAATAGCATAGACTGTAATATTGAAAAATATCACAGACAAAAATATATTTTGGGAGAAAACTTCTTACAATCATGACATTGGCAGAGAATAAGGAACAAACACAGAAGGCAGACTTGCAATGACCAGATTTTTGAGTGCACATGATGCCTTAGGTTTTAACTTTCATATTTCTCAAACCCTGCCCTGCCTGGTGTGTGACTCTGCAGCTCCTTGTGCCCTGGGAGCTGCTGTTCTCTCATCCTGGTCAGACACAACAAACCTCTGCAGGCTTCCACTCCAAGGACACCGGGCCCAAAATGTGTCAACTAAAAGCCTCTGAAGAGGGACAAACTTGGGCTGATTCCATCATGAGCTGAGGTTATAATTGAAGAATTAACCCTGATATGCAAATGAACCAAACTTATAAAAGTGTGAAGAACCCGTGAGCCAGGGTCCATCTGGGGTGCAGCCTCTGGACTGCCCAGGGTGTACCTTTGAAGGCCCTTCAAATAAATACCTTCCTTTATTCTCTTAATTCTTGTCTAGTCTCTGTTTTCAGGTGGCCACCCCAAGGCATCACACACAACTGAGCTGCAGCACCAATCTTGATGTTCAAATTTAGTTTTAACAGTCTGCTTCCAGAGACACACTAAAGCAGCAGAGAAAATGCACGGCATCAAACCTAACACCTCTAATTTGTGCTTCACCAGCAGAGGAATCAGGTTGATTGAAGCTGCTGCTTCTGTCAGTCATTAGCAGCCCTCGAGTTGCCATGAGAGCAGAGTGAGGCCGCTCTGACATGTTATGACTTTGCCTAACGGAAATTTAAAAAAACTTCTAGTGAAATATCGCAGTGACATGTAATTTTAAATATGTCATTGAGGCTTTTACAAAGCAAACTTTTTTTTTTTCCCCCCAACAAAAATGTCACTGATAACTTTTTAATTTACTTCACTTCATCTCAGCCCTTAGAAGCTGAACGAATTAGTCAAGAATTGCTCACAGAACACACAGAGGCAGCTCCTTCCTGCTGGAGGAGTTCAGGATGTTCGTGTATCTCTAAGAGGCTTTGCTTCCAGTGCTTCTCTGTAAATAGAAAAGCTCATTGAAAATACACAAAATGAAGGAAATTTCCCTCAGTTTGGCATTATGATCTTTGTAATGTTTTACCTCATATGAGTAACTTCCAATCGAATACATCAGTAGGTGAAAATTTAAATCAAAGCGCAAAGTTTCCTGTCCTAAATTCATATATGTAAAAATAACTTCTGAGTAATACATATTTTTTTACATTTTTCAAATCAATATTCTTGTGGTTTGCTGTGATCTGATCTTTCATAAAGCAAACTTAGAGATAAATTCAAGGAAGAGTTAATGCAGTTTTTGAGATTCAGTGCACTGATACCCTCTCTTCAAACAACCTCGTGACCCCTTCTGAATTTTATTTTTTTTTAACTTTATATGACAGTTTATACACTGCATATTTTAATTCCATCAAATTTAAGATTAAGGTGTGAATGTATAAAGAGAAGCTTAAAAAATGTTATGAGAAATAAATTATTCCTGAAAGTAACATTTCAAATATTATGGTTGCTTGTTCTTAAATGTATCCAGCAACATCATCATGTATTCAGTGGAAGTCTTTCCCATTTTGACTCCTTGTTTGCAATGCTGTAAATATTATTCACCTTAATTACAGATAAAAAAACCTGTGGACCTCATGAGTTCCAGTGCAAAAACAACAACTGCATTCCAGATCACTGGAGATGCGACAGCCAGAATGATTGTGGAGATAATTCTGATGAAGAAAACTGTAGTAAGTAACTTTTACCTTAGTCCGTGTCATAACAGAGTCGTTTTAACAACGTGCAAGAGGAAACTTTTGAATTTTGATAAAACTCACGTGCATATTTTCATTTCACACGCTCTGATCTGCTGAAAATCAGTTGACCACAGTTGAAAATGTCCCTTGCTGTAATTCTCCACTTCTGTTCACTCTTACAAAGAGCTGTATCAGCTATGAAAAAATGCCTGACCTCCAACTGCTCAGTAATCTGGTGAATTAAAAACAAATATCACAATTAGTTTACCTTTGTCAGTTAGTTACAAATCACATTTCTTATCTCTGAATAAGAATCATAAACACTGTTCAGAGGTAAAGGGATAAGCATTTGTTAACAAAGAGTTTTGATCAAAACTACCTGCTCATTATATTCATTCTATTCCTGGGATGATTTGCCTTGTTTCATATTGAGAAGCCAATTTCTATAGTACCTAATTGCATTGAGAAGTAGATGTGGTTATTCAAAGCAGCTCAGTTACCCAGTTCTCTCTACCCATGAGGAACCTGAAGGCCTAATAAATCCCTGTAACACCACTTTCAGGGAGTTAATTTCCATCTGATTCTCAGGAAGAAATGAAAAATTTGTAATGGTTTTATCTGACAATTATTGTCTTCATAAAATATTTCAAGAGGGACATTCCCCAAATAGTTCTGAAGTGCCTTCTCTTGACAGTTTCTGTGGTTTTTTTCCTTTGGTACTCAGAAATCCAATAAGTTAATATCTTGTTCTTGCAAATAATCTGGAATACCCATTCCTGATTGTATATCATGAGTGTAGGTTTAGTACCTTCAAGGTAATGGTCTAGAAAGCTTAATGAATCAGGCATTGAAATGCTGAGTAAATGCTGCTGCCCATTTCTCCAGTTCAAGATGTGGTGTCCACAGGTACCGAGTGTCTCATTCAGCTTGGGAGGTTAAAGTAGATTTGTCTGCCTGGTAATTGCTACCTGAATTTAAAGATATTGTGAGTTTTATTAGAGCAAGCAAGAGTGCTGTGGTTTTCACATGCAAGTATTTCATATAAAAGAGAAAATGTCGTGTGGCTCAGTAATCATTCAGAGCCTTTTGTTGTTATACCCCCGGGGGGATTGGCGCACAAAAGCTTTCTTAGCTTCTTGGGAGATTTTACTTTAGAATCGATTATTTGTGTCAGTTTTCTGTATTACAAGTAGCAAGAAATTATTTTTTGTTCTTTTATTCTCATGTAGAAATCAAAGAGAGTCATGGTTTTGCTATAGTAGCCTTAATCTACAGGACTGGACAGTCTGTTGAAAATTTGGAAAAAAACCCCCAGCAAATCCCAAACTTCCACAAATATTATCGCTGTTTGCAAAAATGTTGAGTATCATATTTGGGATTAGACATGTGTGTGACCCAACAGTAATATTTTTTTTCCTTAAAGTTCAGATTATGCTACAAAGTGATATAAAAAAGTTCAAATAACGAGAGAGAAATAATCTATTTGGGTTTTTTTTTTTTAAATTTATGAAGTTTGCCAGCTTTGTGTTCATATCAGTAGCTAAGTTATATATTCAGTTCTTGGTTGTTCTCTTGACTTGCAGATAAAGAAATTTGTAATTAATCGTAATGGATGGAATTAGTGAGTTGAGAGTACCCAGACACAGAAGGTGAATCAAACTAAAGGGTGTTAGTTTGGGGGTTTTTTTTAATTTACTTTTGGTTGTCAAATGCACAATTAAATTCTAACTCTAGATTCTACTATCTAAATTAAGCACAATAGGCTGGCACAGTTTTAAAATTCAAAATCTTGGAAGCCCTGGGACAGTACATGATGCTGTTCAGCTGTTTGAAGTAGTTGCATAAAATTTTTATAGACCATCAAGCCACTTATAGAATAAAGTGTAATGAAACAAATATATATGAAATTAGAACTTCAAAAGCATTTGACAAAATATGTTACATTGCACAGGGAGATAAATTGTTCATGGCATACATGAATATAATATACAAAGGGCTGTCAGGGAAATGTATCAGGAAATGAATTGTTTCCCAAGAATGCCGAATGAATTCACTGAATTACAGAAATTCAGCTCAAGCATTTTGCACTTTTCTATGCAGTTTCTTCACGTGCAAGAAATTCACTCTTCCGCTGAAGTTATCAGAAGTGAAACAATACAAGCTTAAAAAAAGTATGGGTGTGAAAAGTTATTAGTGCTGTCATGCAAAACGTTGTGCCCGTTATGACTTTGGTATTTAACTGTATTTGGACACTGTGAAATAAGAGTTATTAGCATGGATATTGGTACGTAATGAGTCTGAAATAAGAAATGTAGGATACAGTGTTAACTCTTCTGAGGTAATATCTGTCTGGAGGGAGAACTTGCTTTCAGAGTTTATTTGGATTTTTAAAAACAAATTAGAGCAAAAATCATGTTTCCTCTTTCAGGAAACTCCAAAAAGGGAAAATTCCATAGTAATGAATCTTATTGGTTTTATCTAGTCTAATTCCTGCTAAAAGGAAGGCACCAGTACTTTTTTTTTATTTAATATGATTAAAGAAAATATAATGTAATGTAAACATTGAAGCAAAGCAAACCCAGTCATGTTGTAGAAAGACAAGAATTCAATCAGTGTAAAAATATTCATGTTGCTAGAAGCTCTTGCTAATGTTCTTTTGTTGCTCCTACCAGTTGCCAAGAAAACAAATTAGTTAATTTTGTCCTGGGATAAGTTTGAATCCCAAATGCTTTCCTTGGGAAGGAGTTTCAGCGATTTTATAAAGCAGAAGCTAAAGACTGCTGTCCTTCATGGGTTGTACAGAGGTCCATTAATGCTTATTCCTTCACCACTGTTTTGTATTAATATTTATTCCTTTCACTGGCAATCTGTGCTCTGATGGAAAAGTACTTTGCTGCGTTCAAATGTAAATCACAGAGCTGGATCCCAGCAGCAGAAGAAATATTTCTTGCAAACAGAGAATTGAGTACTTAGCTCTTTGTGTACATTTTTCCGGTATCAAATCTCTGCTTATAAATAATTTATTAGCAGTACAGCAAAAGTATTTCCTTGTATTTTTCCAATCAATATAGAAATATGACAATTTTTTGTGTGTATGTGAATGACTTTTCCCACAAATTATTTCCTTTATATATTTTATCATATCATGAAATTCTCCTTCTTGGCCTATTGACAACAAAAAGAATCAGACATCAGGAATTTGCTAAAGCTTACACTTTGAAAAAAAATTTGAGGTGGTGTGTTTATAATCTGAAGCCACATAAATGCCAACCTTTGATTTGCTGAAATATAATATTTCTGGAGAATTGATGCAATTGCTGTAGATCTGCTTTTAAAATGACTTTCCTACAACTCCAAAATTAAAATTTGTGCCTACCTGAAAAATGAAATTTCTCTTAAAAAATTTCAAACGGCGTCATTTTGAGTCTTTTTATGAAGTAAAGGAGGGGAAAAAAACAAGTGGAAAAGTTGATTAAAACTATTCCTTTCCTAAAACTGTTTTTAATTTTTATAAATCCTGGGGGAAAAAAAAAAAAAAACCCACCCACCCTAAATTCAACTTTGTTAGATCCATGCAAGTCGTGTCTGGTGTATTCCCATGCTGGTATTTACCAAATGCTTCTCAATTTGAGGCCTCTAATTTTGTGTTTGCTTTCCTTGATCAGTGTGTTATGTTTTATAAAAGCACTCATGCTTGCAGCTTCCATAACTCACCAAAGGACCCTTCAGCATTACTCAATTTATTACTGGCCAGTGCTGCTGTCTGCTCTGTCTCTCCCCTTTTTTTTCTACCCTTCTTCCTTTGGTTCAGCCTCTGTCATTTGCTGTTTCCCATCTCCCTGCTGAAAAGGTCTTACTAATTAATCCTTATTCTTGATTTTACATCATTTGCATAATGCATTGTTTACCGTGATGGAAATAATCCCACAAATAATCCTGGTTTGCCTTTTAAGTCCTTTTTTCCCCAAGCCCTCTGACTGGCAGACCTAAATTGCGTGTAGAGACTTGCTTAACTTCTCCTAAATCCCCAGTACCTCTCTACCTTTGTTTAATCCAATGCTCCAGCATCCAGAAAAGGTCTTTTAGAGTGGTCCTCATTTTCAGGAGGAAAACACACGATGTTCTGCTGGGGGAATCTCCCACAGGGGTCCTCTTGCCAATGCTTTTGTGTCAGCAGTAGTGGAACTTTGATTTTATTTGAAACACCAAACTTGCTTCTTAGGTGTTCCATTTGCCATCTCAATACCGTTCCCCTGAATGCTGAGCACAGGGGAAGCTGGCTCCACACACACACTCACCAAAAGGTCTGTGGTGAATTATGTGCTACTGTGTGATGGAAAGCCAAAAATCTGGTTAGTTCTAATTACATTGGATGTTAAGACATGCAAAGTGTATTTCTGGTCTCTGGCACACATCTCACAAAACCTGCACTGACATACATGCATTGAAATTAATAAAATATATACAGTCAACATCATGTTGTTTTCCAAAGACATTGGATAGAACTGAAATGCATGAAAGTAATGAGAGTATTTTCATTACTATTTTAGTATATATGAATGAAATTTAGTTACAAGATGTTGTGGAATAAAATCCTACAGAAAACCACTCTTTATCACTTGCAAGTTACTGGTTTCGATGTTTTTATATTTATTATTGATTCATTGGGGGTTTTTTGTATAAAATATTTAAAGGAAATGCTAATAAACCTAGGGTTGTTTCTTTTCTTTCTTCAGAGCCTCAAACATGCACTTTGAAAGATTTTCTTTGTGCAAATGGAGACTGTGTTTCAGCAAGATTCTGGTGTGACGGAGACTATGACTGTGCAGATGGCTCAGATGAGGTAGGCATCTTCCACAAAAAGTGTTTCTTTAGAGAATTAGTAGTTTTATATTGTTGGAGAATGGATTCCTGTATATAAACATTCTAAAAGACAGCAATGGGAACTCTACACGAATCCATGTGTGCAAATACCATTACTAAATTTAAACTAAACCTCTTGAAGTATTTATTCTAAAAAGAGAATGTGCAAATAAATCAAGTAAAGTTTAAGAGTATTCTACATCTTTTTGTCCCAGCAATGGTCTGAACCTCTTCCCATCCTGGAAATACTTTGTGTCCTGTGTGGGAAACCATTGTATTGCACACAGCGGTGGTTTTGTTTGTGGGATTTTCTTGAGAGAACAATGTAGACTGTTTGTTGTGTATCAAAAGCTCACTGGATAATACTTGGCTGGTTTTCTGGTCTTTTTTTTTTTTTACCCTTTTTTCCCTTCTCCTTTCCTGTCAATACAAAACCTCAAGTGTTTCCCAACTATTTTGAGGGTGCAAGCCACCTTTCTTGAATCATATCCACAAATATATTTCATATCACAAGACTTTAATTATGTATTTCATAACACGTAGGATTACAGGCTGTAACTTCTGTGACCAGCTGCATGTTTACCAATGTTCATATTAAACTCTTGGTCTTGTGCATTGGTTGTTTGTTTTGTACCAGAGGTATTGTGAAACAGGCTGCTCGAGGGATCAGTTCCAGTGCTCCAATGGCCAGTGCATCTCAGCCAAATGGAAGTGTGATGGTCACGAGGACTGCAAACTTGGGGATGACGAGAAAAATTGTGAACCAGGTATTGTTTTAAACAATGCTGAAATATAAAACGGAGCCAGGAATAAATCAGAGTGAAAGAAGAAAATAAATCATCAAATCAAGATTCTTTGGGCACTAGAAGTAGCAAGGAGTGCAAAGAAATCTGAAATACTTTACCTTTTGAGTTTGCATCGTTGTGTCTTCCTACTGGAGTTTTGAAAACCCCACTCATGTACAACTCTGCAGTGTGAAGCTTGTTGGGGCGTGGGTATTTAATTTAATTATTTTGAATTGTAATTTGGTAATAAATACTCAACATATAAAATTCTCCTCTGAAAACGTCAGTAAATCTTGGCATGTACTGAAGCGTTTTGCTTCGTGGTCTTCATTCAAGGTTTAATAGTCCTTATGGAAAGATTTTGTCTACGTTGTTATTATTATTGTTCTTTTATTTTCTTTTTGCTTTCTTGAAAAATACAGTTGTTTATTTTTGCAGGAATTTCCCTAAATCTTTTTGTAAGCTTCATGTAGATAGATGTAACTGATAAAAGCCTGTGATAAAACTCTCCTGATTTACAGTGTGACAAAGATATCCACCTTTATATTAAAAAATCCTGCTTAAAATTTATGTATTTTAATTGTAATAATGTCTACTTTCCAAAAAGATGGTTTCCTATAAATTTAGGTTATTCAATTATAAATTAGTTAAATTTAGCTAAACTCTAAGCCCATTTTAAGGAACACAATTTTTGAAATATACTCATCCTATGAATATATGCATATGCGTAGTTGCCTTTGTTACCAAGCATAAGGAGAAAACAAAATTAACTTTCTAAGTGGTAAAACACAAATACCTTTTCACTACCATTATACAATTTACTTAGGATGCAACAATTCAGCTTTGTCAAATATTTTATTGTAGTTTATCAAAGTGCTCAGACACAAGTTCGCTCACTATATTAACCAGAAGAAAACTTTGAATTAAAAATCAGCTTATTCATAGATTGTCTTTTTCTTCATGCTAAAATATGTGTTTGTAACCAGCATCTCCAACCTGCTCTTCAAGTGAGTACGTGTGTGCAAGTGGAGGCTGCATTTCGGCATCCTTGAAATGCAACGGAGAGTTCGACTGTGCTGATGGATCTGACGAGGTACCTGACACATTTCTGGTGATTTTTTTTTTTTCTCTTGATGTGATTTTTTGTAAATTTTTTAGGTCTCAAAATAACTGAAAGGGCAAATAGGGGTTTCATGCATCCATTGAGTACTGTCAGATAACTTAGCCAATGGTTTTATGTTTCTGTGCTCTCTGGACGGGTTTTGGAGTGGACGAATGTGTTTTGTCAAAGTCAAACCCTGAGCATGGTTCTGGGGCAGTTTCCATCGAGGAGTGCTCCCTCCTGGCAGCGTAGACAAGCATGTTGTTGCTCTCATTTGTTAATACATAGCTCTGGTCTGTGTTCTCACAGATGGATTGTGTCACAGAATGTAAAGAAGATCAGTTTCGATGCAGAAATAAGGCCTACTGCATCCCCGTGCGATGGCTTTGTGACGGGATCCACGACTGCGTGGATGGCAGTGACGAAGAAAACTGTGACCAAGGCAAGAGACCCTTTTCTAAAAAAGTTTACTGGGCTTTTCATGAACACACACATTGCAAGTTAGTGGTGCCCTGGCCATGATGAGTGGAGAAAGGAAAGTTCTGTGACCTCTTTTGGCAAAGACAGCACAGCAGCTTAACAAGTGATCTGCAGGAATAAGCAAAACTTCGATTGTTTATGACTTTTCTCCTCTGTGTTTCCCTCCCCAGTGAGGAAAAGGTCACGTTGTTACTGGAAGCATATTCTTTTTCATCGAGGAAACCAGCAGTAAATCTGGTTAATTTAAACTTTTATAGGCCACCATAAATTACCAAGCCATGCACAATAAATTACACAGCTGTGCAATATAATGAACAGTTGCTAAATAAGTCATCTTAAGAGCCTGGGTTTCTGTTTATTTCATAGAATCATAGAACACTTTGGATTGGAAGAGACCTTTAAAGTTCATCCAGTTCCAACCCTCTGCCATGGGCAGGGACATCTTCCACTATTCCAGGTTGCTCCAAGCCCCATCCAACCTGGCCTTGAACATATCCAGGGATGGGACATCTACAACTTCTCTGGGCAACTCTGGGCCTCACCTTCTTTTTTGTGTTTGTCCAGGAGCAACTTGTTCATCCACAGACTCCTCCTGGCACATTTTGACTTGCTCTTTGTTGAGATGCATCACTCCTGGGCTAGGATGAGGTGATGCTTGGGTATCAGCCAGGCTCTCCAGGCCCCCTCTTCCCTCCAGGGCTTTCCCCAGCAGATCCTTGAAGAAACCCAGTGTCGGGAGCTTGCTGTGCACCCTCCTTGCAGCCCTAAGGGTCTTGAATTCCCCCATTCCATGGTCACTGCAGCCCAGGCTGCCCTTGAGTGAGCTTCACATTCCTCACCAGCCCCTCCTCTTAGTCTAATTAAAGAAGTTTTTTCTCTGAAGAATAATTTCAGTTGGCATTTTGTCATCTCCTTGGGTTTTTTCCTGGATTTTTCATCCTCCTTTTTCTTCCAAGTGGGTAGTTCCATGTGTTAGCCATCTACACTCACATGTTGTGTACATAAATTTGAAGCATAATGAAGTACAATTATATGTGATAATAATTAGATTTGAAGCAAACATAGTAAAATAGCCTTTCCTTATTTTAAGTCTGTTATGCAATACTTAAGGGGAAAAAAAAAAAAGATGTCATGTGGGGGTGATTAAGTTTGAAAGAGAGACCAGAAAATTCAGAAAATGGGAAGAACATTCCAGAGATGTTTAGATGTAAAAAGATAGATAACAAAGTTAAAAATAAATAAATAAATAAAAAACATCTAGTCCATTCTAAAACTGCTTTTAAAATATCTGGACTGTATCTCTTTAAAACCCAATGAAGTGTAAGTAAATAGTAACACACTTATTTTATCTGATGCCCACATTATTCTTTGGGTAGCATAATGGAGCTTCTGTGAACTGCAAATTGCTTATAATGCAATAAGAAGCCTATTCCTAGTTGGTTATTGCTATCATACTTTGTATTTATGTCACAATTATGATTCTGTTGCAGAAATCTATTTTATAAAGGAATTATGACAGGCAGAGCAATCGCATGAAACAAATGCCAGTTTATCTCACTGATAACTAATTTTTTTCATCTTTGGAAATATAGCAAACACAAATGGAGTTTTATTCCACCGCATTCTAAAATAATATCCATAATATTTATCTGTGGCCCACTGTGCATATTTATAAAAATAACTCTCTTCAATCTTATTAAACAACTAGAATGATGGTTATATTGTGATTGCACACACAATTATTTGGATTCATGCCTTTCATCATGAAGAGTACTTGAATTTTATATATTTTCCTTGGATAATTATACAGGATATTTCTGTTAATGTTCATAAGTTATATTTACCATGGGAGTGAATTATAGCTGGTAGCAGAGTGTGAGAGTTCAAACATCCTCTTATGCAATGGGCATTTCATGGAAATTAATTTTTGGGGGGAAAAAAGTTCAGCCATTCTGAACCTTTATAGCAAAAGAAAGCCTTCTGTTGATTTTAATGAGGTGTGAACAGGGCACTGAATGAATGAGTAAAAAGCCACTGAAGCCTGATCTAGCCCTTAGAGTGGGTGTAATGCAGTGAGGTAAGCCACAGTGAGAGTTTGGGCATTATCACATAAAATTTCATTGTTTCCTCCTCCTCAGGTACACAGCTTTATTTCTTTTATGCTCCACTCCTCTCAGGAAACTGAAAATCCAGTTACCATAAAAATGTGTTTTATAGAAAATTAATTGCAAGAACTTTCCATAATTCTGTTGATTGGTAGTGATAAAATTTAGTCATAATTGTGAAACAAATTCCTTCTTACCACGACACACGTGAAAACTGAATCCACCTTGAACTAATTTTTAAAGCCTGAGCACTCCTCCCTCAAACATTTTCCTTCACCCTATGTTCAGTTTTGTCAGATGATTCAAAATTCGATACATCCTGATGTTGCATGGAAGATTTTATTCTTGCGTTCAATAAATATCCTGATGAGATGTTTCAGAAGTTACAGAAAGGAAGATCCTGTCAGAGGTCACCTCATCTCATCTGCTCTGTGCCAAGGTGGCTGGACCTTTCCTAATTACAGCATTTAGAGGTGGTTGGTTCATTACAAACCTGGCCAAGACCTTTCCTAATTACAGCATTTAGAGGGGGTTGGTTCATTACAAACGTGGCCAAGCCTGGTGCTCCTGGGGTGAAGAAAAAGGTGCTGCCTCGTGGCTAATGGGCTGCAATCGCTTTGTCTCTGATGTGTGACTCAGAGAGTGGCCTAGGAATAAGTGGAGGATCAGACATTCATGTAAAGGAACCCAGACTGAGGTGGCTTTTCACATGTTTGGCCCTATTTCTGTTTATATTGTTCTCTGATGGCCCAAATTACTGATGTGCCAGCCAGGCCTTTGCTGAGAGGCTGCATCACCAAAGAGAGTTGCAGACAGGGAGTTTGACCATCTCCTGGCTAAATGCAAATGGAACATGCCCAGCTGATCACTCGTCAGTGTCTTTGGTACCTGCGTTTGGTAATTCCCAGCTAGCCATCAGGAAAGGGAAGTGTTTGGTCAAGGAAGAGATTTTTGAATGAGTATTTCAAAATACTCATTCAAAATACCTCATTCAATACCCTGCCCCTCCAACCCGTTCCTTTGGGATCTGTAAATTTAGTTATGCTGCCTGTGTTATTCTCTGCAAATAGTATGTGATAAGTGGTTGCACTGGTTTTATCAAAAACTGACATTCTTTCGTCTTTTTGTTTTCCTGCCTTTTTTTTCTGTCGTCTTTTCATCTTCCCAGGGGGAAATATATGTAGAGCTGATGAATTCTTGTGCAACAATTCCCTCTGCAAACTACATTTTTGGGTTTGTGATGGCGAAGATGACTGTGGAGATAACTCCGATGAAGTTGCTGAAATGTGTGGTATGACATTACATTTTCCAGAGTTTTTTGTATAATAAAGCAAGAGTGACATGTAAGATACACAAATATACGTGTGTCTTAAGTTTTGTTTGCTTTTAGAAGATAAGTTTGAAACATGGGATATAGTTTTCTTTTGTTATTGCTTTTCTTGTAATTTCAGGTATTTGATATTTTTGAGAAATGAATCTTTTCTGTAGGAAACTCACAGAGGGAAGAAAAAGCTACTTGTGTGATGTAATATTGAACATCATTACACTTCCTACTTCCTTTTTTTAATTCTGCCATATTTACTGATTCTCTAAAAAAGGTATAAATTACCCTTATCACACAAAATCTCTAAAGGAAGAACTTACAGTGCCAACACGTATCTGGCCTTGATAACATGTCATTAAAAAAGTATTAATAGCTGGGTAACAGCTGATTCTTTTCTTTACTGTGCAGTAAAGTTTCCCTGCCCTCCAACGAGGCCGTACAGATGTAGAAACAACAGGGTTTGTCTGCGGCCTGAGCAGATTTGCAATGAGGTCGATGACTGTGGTGATAACTCGGATGAAGATCACTGTGGTAGGTGACATTACCTTTCAAGGCATTCAGATCAGAGAAAACACCTTGAAGGCAAACTCTGTTACAGAGATCTGCTTGTCCTTCAGTAAAGCTTAACTGGAGGTTAGTAGGTCGGAATTTGAAACTGAAAGAAGTTAAGCTGGAAATAATTTACAGTTGCTTAATGCTTCCTGGTCATTCCCATTTGTATGTGTCTAAAAGAATCTGAGAATCTAAAATACTGATTTATTTTTCTCTTATTAATCTGTAATTACTTAGATAAGATCACGTATAAAGCCAGACCGTGTAAAAAGGATGAGTTTGCTTGCAATGACAAGAAATGCATTCCCATGGAGCTGCAGTGCGATTGGTTCGACGACTGTGGGGATGGCTCAGACGAGCAAGACTGCAAAATCAGTGAGTTGGGCTGACAAGATCTGTTTTCTTGATTGTAGCAGAACAGAAACAATTAACCGAGACATTAATCTCTGCAAAACCTATTGAAAAATCCAGAATTCAGTTTAATGTAGTTCTTTCTTTTAGTTAAAAATGGGTGGAATTCTGTACCGCAAGAGCAAGGCAAATTTAATAGCAATTCAAGTTGTAGAGGTTTTTTTGGTGTAGTTAAGATTTCTTTACGAAATTAAAGTACAAGTTGATTGTATTTTGTTTCATATTTGCAACAAGAAAAATTTTAGTATTAAATTCTTGATGTGAAACTTAGTATCTCAGTTAAATACTGTCATTACATGGAATGTAATACATTAAATTATGCAGATGTAGATAAACGCTGTAAAGTCATTTATTTGTTAAAAATTTACCTGATACTCTTTAAACAGAAAGATAAATTTGTTATTTGTTGTTGTTACTTTAGGTCTCATTTTTAACACTTTAAACAAATCTATCAGGGATTTTTTAGACATTTTGTTTATGTTTAGGTGTCGCTGAATATACATGTGAAGATAATGTGAATCCTTGTGGAGATGATGCATTCTGTAATCAAACAAAATCATCCCTTTTGTGTCAGTGTAAACCTGGATTTCAAAGAAACAGGAGGAATAGGCAATGTGAAGGTACAGATATTTTCCATCTTCCTTTGTTGTAAAGTATTAGAAGTCAACTGTGTAGTCAATTTTCTGTGCTAGAGAAGGAGATACATAACATGGTTTTGTTTGGGTTTTTTTTTTCCACAGAGTAAAAGCTGTTTCATAGCTATGGGATTAAGAAATAAATAAATAAATAAAAAGAAAGAAACAAGATTTACAAGAAATGGATTCATACATTTTACCTGGGGAGGTTATTAAAAATTTAACATTAGTTGTGAATGTCAAAAAGTTCAAGTCAGGCTATTAAATAATTTAAGGGGTAAATGGGTTTTTTAAGGTCTAGTAGATTATTTAACATTGGTGTTGAGGTTGACGCATGAGAGTATTCCAAGATGCTTAAAATAATGAAGATGCATAATACAAAACTGAAATCAAAGTAAACAGAAAGTAAAATTCCTTAAAAAATGTAGTGTTAATATATATGATGCCATACTAGTCAGCAAGAAAACACAGTTGTAATGAACGGGTTGATTGGAAAGATAAGCTAAATCTGCCTTCCCAAAGAATGGGTTGTGAATTCATTTTCTCACTGGTGAGCAGTAATTGACAGAAGTTCAGGTCACTTCCATGGGACCGTCAAAGTGAAAATATCCTTCATTTTTTGGCAATTGAGAAAAAAGTGAAAAGAGGAGCTTTTCCAATACGGATAATCGTGTAGTTTTGACTGTAGCAGAGGAAGGTGTGTTGGACATAACTAGCACACGTTTTCATTTTCAAAGTTGCTTTCACGTTCTAGAGATGAGAGGTTGACAAACAAAGGATAGAGAAATAAAATAAAAAATTCTCTGAGATATGCTGATTGCAGTGGAAATAACATCAGCGATAAATGTGAAGGGTTTCCTTTTGCTGTTGCAAGATCCAGCGCTGCTTATGAGTTCCCTTTGTTCATCAGCTTTGTTCCATGGTTTTATGAACGTGTTAAATAATTGTGTTTTAAACTGCAGGTATATAAATTACAATTGTTTTCTTCATAGATATCAATGAGTGCATGGTATTTGGTGCCTGCTCCCAACACTGCCATAATTTAAAGGGCTCTTACAGATGTGCGTGTGAGAAAAACTACAGGGAGAGGAATAACAGCTGCATAGCAAAAGGTAAGGCTGTAAAAATCAAAATAGACAGTACTGTCATTTGTTATGTACATTGCCCACATTTTTTGGAAGGAAGTTTGCCATGGGAAGGTTACATTAATGAGTCATTAATATTTCACACGTAACATGGACTCTCTCAGGGGTTTGCCTCATTGCCTGTTACTAAAGAAATCAGATTATGACATGGCAACAAACAGGGTTACTAACTGAAGATAATGGTTTGTTATTATAGGAACACAGACATAATTCTGAGGGCTTATAATTTAAAAATCTGGGAATCATTATCCTAAATCTGAAGTTTTCACAAGCTTCATTTCCATTGTAATACAGTTCGTGCTTCCTTCTTTCCCTCATTGATATTTGCTTTAACCAAACTCCTCTTTGTTCTTGCATTTATCAGGAGGAAGGGAACAAGTGTTGTTTGATATTTCATAGTCATAAGGAGGAAATGTGTTGGACAGACATTTTAAGTCTGATTCTCTATGGATAAATGTGACATGAATGGGGAAATAAAAACAATCCAAATACATTCTAAAGTATCCAGCATATTTTAAAATTTCTCAAAACACAATGACTTGATATCAGAGAGCATTTTCTTATGAATAATTTACTTTACATCTGGATCAAGATGGTATCTGGCTATCTGAAATGAGGAGATGTAAAGCACAACTGCACGGGTTCTGTTGCAGTCAATTCCCAAACTTCATTGCCTTCACTAAAGATAAAACAATTCCACTTCTAATTTCCAATTGAGCAATTTAAAAACATCTTTATTGACAGCTCTGTGTTCCTTTAATATATACATTTGGGACCCTCTGAAGACAGCATGCTTATAAAAATATGGGATTCGTATGGGCTTAATGCAGAATATCCTGTATTTTTGGATACTGCTTAAAAATGTTCAAATTCTTGCATTGCATACTCCTTAAAATATAGTCCTGGGTGTCACACTGTGACCTTGAAGAGCACTGAAGTTGATATGTTGATATCAGAGTATCAAGAACTGCATTTATTGCCCAGAGTGTGGGTGTTTTTGCAGTCTTCAGCAACCAGAAAATTTAACATAAGTAATGACATCAGCTAAACACCAAAAAGCTACTTGAGTTAAACCCACTGATTTTTGCATTAGTTGACATTTACCTTATTTTTGTTTCATTATAATAATCCCTAGGCTCTGAAGATCAAGTTCTCTATGTTGCTAATGACACTGACATCCTGGGTTTTGCATATCCATTCAACTACAGTGATGCTCATCAGCAAATATCACATATTGAACACAATTCAAGGATAACTGGAATGGATGCATATTTTCAAGGGGATATGATTGTTTGGAGCACTCAGTTTAATCCAGGAGGGATTTTCTACAGGAAACTTCACGACAGAGAGAGAAGGCAGAGTAACAGTGGCTTGATAGTAAGTGATCAAAATCAAAGATTAAATCACACAAATTTCATTCAATTTATTTTACTGTTCTGACTATAGTAGCATGTGCTGATTTAGTAAATTAAAATGTCTGTCTGAGAGTGATTTTATGTCAGTGATATAAATGGCTACTAAAGCCTTTCTGTTCAAGAGTCTGACAGATTTGGTGGAGTCTCCAAGACAGCACAATTGCAGGATTTAAAAAACTTTCCTACAGAGAAATAAATACTATATTAGAAGCTTGGAAAGTCTGTATACCATCAAGATTTTTTTTATTTCAAGAGAGGAAAGGGAGGAATATAATATCTGTATAAGAAGAAAGCCATAAAATTCAAATCCTTGAAAGACAGAAAATGGCGATAGGCTAAACACAAGCTTAATTTCTACAGTGATGATAGAAACAATAATATTGGCAAAGTTGTGACGTCTACTGAAACATTAGAACAATTAGTATTTATTCCTGTGTTTGTTGAACTGCATAGTATCTTATTTTGAATAAACATAAATGTAAGTTTGGGCTTCCCAACAGAAATGTGGATTTTTAGGAGCTTGGGTAATTTCACAACTTCACTGCCTTCACTAAAGGCACTTACTTGCTCATTGTCGATACTCATTTGGCCTAAAACATTTCTACAGAATTCTCTGGAATGCGATAGTACTGAACAGAAGATAACAATGAGGTCTTTACACTGGTGTTTCTATAAGGCTGTAAATTTAGATTTTGGGTTTTTTACTCTTTATTGAATTCGATAGCAGAGTAGAGTTTTTAGTTTTTTCTTGCCCTGTAGTAAATCCAGTCAGAAAAAACACCTGTCTGGCTGTTTCATGTTTCCTGAAACTTAGGAGAGGTAACAGTGATGACCTTCCACCACGTGACTGCTTTTGTACACCCAGCAGAATAAACAGGAGTAACAGCAGTAGCCCAATCTTTCATCTATAATTCATGCACATCTGAAACCACTTCTGAGTACCTTCCATCCAAGGATATTTCCTCTCCAAATGAATGACATTCCTGACCTTTGACACCAGCAGGGCAAAAAGCCTCGGGATACAGACACCAATGGACCCCGAAGAAACCTTGAGTCTGTTATGGCATCTTTTTAAGAATGGTTTAAAACCAACATTTCCACCTGCCCAGCAGAAGGGTCTAGATTTTGTTGAGAGAAAGTGCATGTAAAGTAGGTCTGAAGTACAAAATAATTCCTAGGATTTCTAGTAGGTCAGCTCTGTCCTTTGAGTTTTGCAGAAGGAGATACTCATGTTGAAGATGTGGAATAACTCTACTGTGGTGTTTTTCTCATTTAAATGTGGTGTGTGTTTGTGCTCAAAAAATCCTGGTAAACAGATCTCTTAGTTCGTTATTAGAAAATAATGAACTTGTAAAGCCTTGTGAAATTAAAGTGGTGTAATAACAGGTGGTGCTGTTATTTATTTATTTTCATTCTGTTTTGGGGTAAATGCAGATGCATTCTGCAATAAGAGCAGTCTGCTGACCCCCAGTCTCTCCAATGGATCTTTCTTACAGGTCCATAAAATTCAGCATAAGCTTTGTTCAGCCTCCTTCATAGTCCGGGGGTTGAAATTTTCTCAGCTGATTTGTCATTGTCTCCCTGTTTACACTAATAGAGATAAAATATTCTTAGAATCATTTTCCTGATGTACTGAAATATGTTTTGGTCTTCATATCTTTTTCACTGTTATCTGAGAATACTTTTTAGTCACTTCCTTTTTGTTTCAAAAATATTGAAAAAGTGTTTTTCTTTGTACTCCATGTTCCCCTATCTCCTCAGTGCAAGTAGGTCCTCGTGACAATGCTTGATCCAAGCCAGACAAAGCTTTTTTTTTACAAATCTGAATGTGGAAAATGCACAGACTGTATTTGAATATACCTTGGTCAATTCGCATTTATATTTGTGAAACGTTTGCTTCTTATTGTGCTTGACTATTCAGTTATTTTCCCAGTGTTATCTCATTAATATTCAAATATTGTTGCCTTATTTGCTGCTGATCAATAGGTTAATTGGTTTTATAGTGCTGCTTTAATATTGTCACCGAAATTTGGTTTTAAAAAGCTTGAGAATTCCTTAATGTTAACCCAAGTTTTTTTTAATGGATAAGTTTTCAAAGGTTACATTATAACTTTTATATCTAGACTTTGATATGTAAATCAGGACAGTAAACTTGAACAAAGTCACCTGCATTTTCAGGTAATTACATTAATGCAAAAATCCATCTCAACCAAAATTGTTCCGTGGAATTAGCATATCAAGAGCCTTCCTCAGAGAATACCTTTAAGTAGCTCTCCTATTTTTCTGTGAAAAGGGGTTTGAGACTGGTACAAATTCAAGCGTTAAAGGAAATAGTAAATATCAACTCTTCAGAGTTTATTGACAGATGCAGAAGAGGATTTCATCCCAATCTAGTTCAGACAGTCAGAGTGAATTTGGTGATAGCTGGAGCAGCTGTTTGCTGCCTAATCCTTGGAGGGAGATGGGGAAGTGATCTGAGGTGAATACTCAACACGGGGTGACCCCACACTTCAACTCGAGTGCTTTATTTTATGGACGAGGACAAAAAGATGAACGTGACAATAATGATACTGTATAATAGGAAGAAAAGCCTAGGTTTTGTGATGTATCCAGTCAGTTTGGTGGTAGCCTGCTCCAGCCCCAGTGTTCTGAGAGCTTCACGAGGATCCTTAACCTCTCTTGGGACACATCCACTCATGTTCTCCCAACACTTGCCCCAGGGCCCAGGGGAATGCAGTGCATCCTGTGAATGCAAACTATTTCCAGACCATTTTCTCTACATAGCATGAGTTTGTGGTTTTACCTTAGAGCTGCAGCTCTGTCTGGATGAAGTTTATGTACTTAGGAGACTCTTTCAGGAATCAGCTGCCTGGGATTTATAAATGATCCCACTTTGTGTAATACAAATGTTGGTTTGGTGAACCACTGCACCCACTGGGATGCTCATCTGTCAAGGAAAATGTGCTTCAGTGGGTGAAAGTCTGAAAGTTTTGTTGTTTCTCATTTCTTTTTGCTGTCTATTAATATAACATTAAATGATGTATTATTTTTTAATGAAGATATTTTAAGCAAAATAAAACATTCCTTTCCTTTGTTCCACAGCAATTCCATACCCAAAATATCTGCAAAATAAATAAGATGAAATATTGCTTCATATGTGCTTATGATACAAACTAGAGTTGTCATCTACTTGCTGAAAATTTTTCTGTATTCTACCATTATACGAAAATGGTTTCCAGATCCAAGCTGTTACTGCAGCTTCTTTTTTTGGCTGGTTGGTTGGTTTGGGGGTTGTTTTTTGGGTTTTTTTTTTTTTTTTTTTTTTTTGTTTTCTTTTTTTCTTGTTGTTGTTGTTGTTATTAATTCTTTACCTTTGTCCTGGTTTGAGATAAAAATTCGGAGGAACTCTCTGGGAGGAGTGTCTCTTCTATAGAAGGCAGGGTACAGCCACCCCTTCCCCACCAGGTTCAGAAAAAATTCCTTGAAGGAACATGAAAGAAGGGAGAAAAACTATATATTTAACAAACACATAGGAAAA
>VZTA01029299.1:0-29024 GCA_013398855.1 Mohoua ochrocephala
GGAGTAGAACCCTTTGTTATTAGGAAAAATAGGTTTCCCAGGAGTCTTCTCCACCCCCAGTTGAAGTTTTTCAAAGAGTTCAAGTTTAAAAATAGTAGATGTTTTCTTTAGGCATAGGCTTCCCAGTCATGTTCTCACCCTCTAGTTGAAGCTGGGAAGAGTAGTCTACTGTTCCACATGAGAATGGACAGGATTTAAATTGTTTATTGTATATAATGTAAATCAAAAGCAAATACTGTATAAAAAATAAAATTGTATGTCCCACATACATAAAGATATCTAGAAATCTGCCCTCTTTTTGTGTTGTTTCCATTTTGTTCAGTAAGCCTTTGCACACTCAGAACTGCCAGAAAAGACAAAAGTCAGAAGCTGTTGTGAAGGTCAATATATAAAATATGACAATTTAGCGTCCAAGACTTCCCCAGGAGTCCCAGACACTTTACAACTGGGACCAGGCCAGTTTGGAAATGGGACTGTTCCAAGCAGTGAGTTTAGCTCAAGCTGTGAGAAGTGCTGAAAAGTTCCAGTGCTCACTTAAATATTTTTTTAAAGACATCTCTGCTGGGGACACACTCAGGCCAGCCCGAGCGGGAAAAAGGGTGCTCAGGAAATGGAGCAGAGGGATTTGAACACAGATCCCGTGTGCAGATGGACACACCCCAACCCCACTGGATTTTCCAATCGAAAGGGTTTTCCTGTGACATGGGGTGTCAGGGGTGCTTTTGGGACGTGTCACGAGGGGAACAGAACAAACCCCTGCCCTGTTCTGCAGCCATTTCAAAAACACAGATTAGTTGAGATTGCCAAGTGAAGCAAGGATAGAAAAAAGGCCTTTTATGTATTTCCACAGCATTCCCTGCCTTAAAAATCAGCAGTGCAAACTGTGCTGAAGAAGTAAAGATGGAAGTCACAGGGGTATAAACAGGCTGTGCTTGACAGAGTGGATTGAATCCTGGAACGTGAAGGGTGAAGCATTTCACAGCCCAGATCAAGGAAATAGGTCCTGGCAAGTGTCACTGAGGGAAGCACCGCACAAAGGAAAGTTGGGGACCTAAAATCTACTAGAAAAATGGCAAGAAAAGGCACAAGAGTCAAATCAGGGGGAGAGAGGTTCCAGGTGAGCTGTGTGCTGAGGGCAGGGCAGCCATGGGTGGTTTGTGCAATCGGAGCAGAGAGCCAGCAATGGCAGGGAGGCTCAGGCCCGTTCACCTGGGATCAGGCCTCGAGGAGCAATAGTGCTCCACCCCATCACCTGCTGCTGGAGCACCAGCTGGGAACGGGCTTTCCAGCTTGGCAGCAAGGCCTCCACGTACAGAATTTTCAGGAGGGAGGAGTGGGCTTCACTCGGTATCGCCTTCTCTGTTTTCTGCTCCCCTTCCTTTTCTGTTCCTTCTCTTTCCGGGCTTTGGCCATGGTACATGTGATGCACTGAGAATCCAGAAAGTTCAGCAGCTTTGCCTTGGAAATTTTAATGCCGTTCTGTTTGAGCTCTGCGTGCAGATCAGCCAGCTCAATGGGCTCATAGAAGAGAATCCTGTTGTACAGGGCCGTGTTTGAGCGGATGTAGCACCTTACTGCCTCCAGCTTTTCCTCTTCCCGAGCTGCTGCCTGAGATGCTGGAAACTCTTCTTCCTCCTCCTCAGATGCAAAAGCACAGGTTTCAAATCCATTCACAAAGGAACTAAAAGCAGGATGAAATGGACCAGAGGTCAAGGAAAGAACAGGCCAACAAGGACAGGACCAGAACTCCCCAAATCCCTTATGATGAAGAACTATGACTTCCCTCTGCAGGATCACAGACCCTGCACTACCAGCACCCACAAAATGAATGAGGCAGAACATGGCAGGGCTTCTGCCAACTGCCCATCCCAGCCAGGACAGCACTGGTCCTGCTCACCCAGCCCAGAGCTGTATGGAATTTCTGGCTCCTGGCCCTTCCCTCCTGGCAGGCTCTGCCAAGGGGTGCTGTGCCATCCTCTCCCAACCCCAGCTGCAGGTTCTCAGGCAGCACGGAGTGCTCTGCGCCACTGACCTGCAGACCAGGCATACCAGATTTGGGCCTTGCTCATAACCAGCCCTTTTATGTCCTGAGAATAGTTCAGTGGGAATTTGACTGAAAATCCAAAGCCCGTTTCTTTTGTAAGAGTGTGCTGACCTCCACCTGACACACTCCAGGAGGTGGCAGGGCCACTGTAGGCCACAGGGACACTCACCTCTGTTTGCCTCATTCCTACCTCATCTCTGTCCTGCAGCACCGAGCACTTTGTCTAGGATTTCACTGCCTCACCTCTGCGAACCAAAGGAGATGTCACTTCCATCCACTGAAGAACCTGCTGACTCCTGGGATGCCGGGAGCTCCTCGTCATCAGCTGCCAGGGACACAGATGGCCTTTCCTGCTCTTTGGCTCCTTCTGGGTGATGTGTCACTTTAGTTCCCTCCTTGGGTGCGGCACAGCCTGTTCCACGGGATGCACCATCAGCCTCATCCCTAGGGAGCACTGCAGAAACCTTGGCAGGCTGCTTCCTCTTGCCCACAGCCCCTGGGGCGCGATTCCCGCCCGCAGCCCGGCCTGCCTTCGGCTGCCTCGGCTGTTTGGCCGGGGACTTCTGTGGGAGGGGCTGGGAATAGGGCATTTCATCCTCAAAGTCAGAGTCCCTGTCCTGGTGAGTGTACTGGAATATCTCCTTCAGCTTCAACACCATCTGGCGTTTTGGGAGAGCACGGACACCAAATCTGAAAGAGAAAGGTGGGAGTTTAGGTTACAATAACGCTGCACCTTCCACTGTCACAGCTCAGCAAGAGGCTCAGGCCAGGAAGTGCAGCTAGAAAAGTGTGATGTGACCTCAGAAAGCACTGGCTGGAGCTTCACCACGGTTCCCCTTCTTTCACACTACCTGCCAGCAGGTTCCTCTTGTAAAGAGCCATCCTGGGGGAGGTAATGCTCACCTGCTCAGCTCCTTCTTCAGCTGTGGAGTCTCCATGATGGAATAAGATGGCATGGGTGTCATCGGAGTGCTGGGGGACCTGTTGTTCTCCTGACAGGAAGGTTCTGCAGCAGAATGAAATTACTGTGATGAGAATCAGTACAGAAAGGACTTTAAATGGCTGATAAGTTCTCCTCTTAGTGGCAGGAATCTAAAATTATCTAATAATTGTTGAATAGTAACTACTTCCTTATAAGCTGTTTTAGTTATTACTCACCTTCACATTGGACAGAACAGTCAACACTTTTTTTCCCCCCTTAGTCAGGATACTTGGTTTTCATTGACTTTACATCAGAAAACAGTTTAAAATGGGACATATGTCACATCTGACAATGAGGCCACTCAGGGCTTTGTTAGAACAGGCAACATTTAGAAAGCAGTTAAAACCATGTTTACTGAATTCTGCGCAGTGGTCCTTCTCCCAGGAAGGAAATTTCATAGCAGAGACTTGATGCATAAAAAACTGAGCAAACCAAGCCGCTGGGCTCTGGAGTTAGATATTGATTTAATGATACCAGTTTACTGATCCCGTGAAGCACAGCCAGTCTCGCACATCGTGTTCTAATCACTCCTTAAACTCATCTTTTATATGGCATAATTAATAATATATTTAATTAGATACTGTGACATCAGTTACAGCAATCCACTGGCAAGCAGGCTGGAGCCTGTGTTTTGTTCTGTTTTGGTTTTTCTCTATCCAAGTACCCACAGCTTCTGCAAGGAGTACTGTCACTACCAAGAGACTGTGACAATGAAACACATGCAGCTACACTCCAGGAATCCCACATTGAGACAGGCTCTTTCCCACAGCAAATGACTGCACCTTCTTTGAGCCTGGCCCTGCCAACTGCTTTGCATCAGAAGGCCCAAAGACTCCTTCAGTGTGTCAAGTGAACTACAGGTAAGACAAGCATTAAAATAAGACCAGTTTAACCTAGCCCAATAAATCTAGTATCAATACAAGCTCTCACCAGGAGTCTTGACAGGATCCGTCTGACCGACCCCTGCTGCAGCTGCCACCCTCTGAGACAGAGGAAGAATCTCTGGAAGTTCATCTTCCTTCTCTTCTCCATTCCAGTCATCCCAGATTTTGGAGTCCAGGTAACTGGCTCTGCTGCCCACTGATGAACATGGCTCAATAGGGCTCTTCTCAGGGCAGGGCAAAGTTGTTCTCCTGCAAGCAGGACTTCCTTGGAGAGGGGTGCTGCCCTTAATTCCCTGCACTTGGACTGGGCTCTCCCCCTGCTCCTGCCAAGAGCCAGGGCTGGGGCTGCTGGCTATGCTGGTCTTTGCATGGCTCACCTGGCCGGAGTCGTGGCCGTCACCTCTGACTGGTGACAGATACTCAACATGCCAGCAGTCATCGACAGGGATTGGGGGCTCCTCACACAGCAGGACACTGCTACCCAGAGAAGGCAGACTTACTTCCCTGTCACTGTCCTCCAGCTCAACTACACTGATGTTTGTTCTATCTTCCAGTGGCTGCTCCTGGCACGGAGGCACCAGTGTGGGTAAACCTGAGATATTGGCACATTTGCTTCCTGTGTTGGTGTGGCCAGGGGAGAGGAGAACTGGATCCACTGGAGAAACTGGAAGGGAGTTCTTGGAAAAGGATTCTGCTGCTGGGCTGCTGGGGGGGCTCCTTCCATTGGCTGAATTCTCCATAGGCAAAGGTTCGTCTGACAACATTGTTTCATGAACTTTTATTAGCTTCCCAGTCATTTCATGGTTACTATTACCTGCTGCAAAATTCTTTGTGCTGAGTTTAGATCCTGGACTCTTTAAAGAATTAATACTTGTGACCTGACTCTGTGTTGAGAAGCTTCTGCTTTTGCTCAGAACTGGTGTTCCTGGCACGAGCCAGGAGCTGTCTGTGCCTGGAGACATTTCATGACTGAGCCTTTTCCCGGGGCTCGGGTTTGGACTCCGTTTGATCTCTGTACAAGCACCTGTTTGTCTGCTGAGAGGAAATTCAGGGGACACCTTTACATCATCACTTACACACACTGTGTCTGTACTGCCACACGAGACCTGGGCTGATCTCCGCTCTGTTTCAGGGACTGATGAGTTATGGTCAGGTTTTGGTATCTCAGGACCTTGTTCTATGTCTGTACACTTCAGGTGCCCAGGGATTTCCATTTTCTTCACAGCAGAGTCAGACTCTGCCAACTTCTTGCCTTGTTGTAACTCCATTTCATCATCAGAAGAAGATAAAACAATAACATCACCCTCCTCGATCCCCTGAGCTGCAGCATCCTGAGTCCTGCCTGGGGATGACAACACTGGGACATGTGTGTGCTTGTTTGATTCACTGTGAGGAAGCTCTGCTGGAGAAACTGTGATCTCATTTCTTAATGAAGCACCCAGCTCCTTGGCTTTCTGGGGATATATTTCATCAGATGGGAATGATTTTTCCTTTTTGTTTTGCTTTGGTGTTGACACATGTTCCCTGGCAAACTTTCCCTCTGATTCTGGAGATGCAGGTGAAGAGCCAAGAGCAGGAAAAAGGGACACAGAAGGGACACAAAAACCATTCTTACATGGAGAGCAGTCTTTTTGTGACTTGCTGATCAGAAGTGAATCATTAAGGCCAACATGTTTTTCACGAGGGGACTTTCCTGATTCTTTGGTTACTTCTTTCACTGGGGAAGGCTCACAGTGATCTCCCTGAGAGGCAGAAACCAAATGTTCATAGCTGTCATTTATATCAGTATCACCCTGGAAACCAGGGAACTGCTCTTCACAGTGATCTGCCTTGTCATGTGAGACCTGAGGTGACTTGGAATCCTTCACATCCTCACATCCCCCAACAGCCCCTCCTTCATTAGCACCATGGGCTGCTTCATCCCATTTCTGAGGTTCACTGTGGTGAGGCGCAACAGTGCCCTGTGGATCATTCATGCTCTCGCACCTATTTATATTCTGCATCTTCTCTTCTTGTGCAGAAAAGTGACATTCAGATCTTTCCACACTGTTGCCATCCCTCAGATCTTTGAGGCTGTTGCTTACTGAAGCAGATTCAGGTCTCTCTACCTCTTCCTCCTCAGTTTGCTGGTTTGTACCTTGAGCTGCCTCGGTGTCACTGCCGATGATGCTGCAGCACGTTCCCTCGCTCACCTCTCTTTCACCCTGAGCCATCTTTCTCTGAGTTGCAGCAAACTCATAGATTTCCTCCAGCTCTTGTTCTCCCACCTCACTGTCATCTTCCTTCTGGCACTCAGGGTTCAGCATAGCTACTTCTTCCTCATCTTCACCCACCCACACTGATTTCAAGAGGTCTTGGAAGTTCTCAGCTCTGTCCTCACAATCTTCGTCATCCCTCACAGAGATAAGATCATCTTCTGAATCCACTCCAGAGGACACCTGGCTCTCTCCAGTGTTGTTTTCACACTCTGCCATCAGTTCCCTCACACCAAACCTGCAAGGATACAATAGTAACATCAGTATTTCCTCCTCCAGTATTTCTTCACCACTTGGTTGTCATCACTTTTGTGAGCTTTGTAAGGAATTTACATGAGGACGCTGAGTTGAGTTTCCTAAGATGTACAAGATCCAGGGTACTCCTAAAATTCCAAATACCTTTTTCCAGGTGTCCCTCACATGAAAGTATCAGGCTCATTCTTCCTTTTCTGTGTTTGAGACCGACTACACCAAATCCCTCTGGCAATGGGAAAGTCCCATGGAATGGCTGGGGCTGGATAATATCTGCCATGTGCAAGATTCCTGGCTTTTTGGAGTGACAGGGCACCTCTCTACATACAATTGGCAAGCCTCAACCATGTCCCCACAATTTCTCAGCAACTGCTCCTGTTTCAAGCTCTTAGTGCATGGCTAGGACCACGACTGGAGCATGGCTGACACAAGACATTAAAGTCTGAGCATCCAACACGTTCTGTAAGTGTTGTTCAGATGAAGTGAGAATCACATACAGAAGTTGTGCTCATCATCTTCGACATCAGCTGCCAACAGCCATCCTGAGACAAAACTCTCAGCCACAGTCTGCTGAGCATATACTGAACACAGAAACTCACACACAGGTGGAAAAGCTGAGGGCAGGATGTCCTTACGTGCAAGTCTCATTTAAGATGTAGCAGAGCACCATGGAATTTGTAAGCCGCTAAAACTGCAACGGAAGATCTCAAACTTGGGTCTTTGTGGCTGAAAGCCTGAGGGGATCCAAAACGTGCTCAGGGGACACACCTGGCAGCCAGAGCCTGTAGCTGGGGCCGCAGCCCGGCAGGGAAGTTGGTGTCGGCAGCATAGAGGTACCGCAGGAAGGCAGCCACAGCCTCGGCCGACACGTCGCTCAGCAGCACCCGCTGCGTCGGCGCGGCCCCGTCCTCCTCCACCACCAACCCCTCGCTGTGTACCTGGGGCAGAGAAAGCAAAGTCTGTTTGCTAACAAAGCAACACGACACCTACATTCATCCTTGTTCCCATCAGCTCCTTCCATGTGCCCATGCCCTACCCCGGGACCAGGATGCCAAGGTGAGGCAGTTATGCAGAACTCCCTATGGAACAGGCCATGTCCTTCCTCACCCTACGGCTGTTAACTTTGTTCAACTACTTGCCTTAGTCACACATATAAAAGGCGATCTCAGAGTTCTCCACTTAGTTTTGCAATCAAATTACTTCCCAGAGCACAATTTCCAGAGTTATTTACACCTCTCTGCATGAGCTTCATCTGGTCTGTTTTGGATTTACCTGGAAGCTGCACGGGAGCAGGCTGGGAGCTATTCAACCTAAAACGCTCTGGGAACATAAGAACTCCGTCACTAGCCTTGCAAAAAGCACAGTCAGTGCAGGTACCTCCAAAGCAAGAGTGACAAAACCTCTCTGTAGATTATTTTAAAGTACTTCCCAGAATTTTCCTACTCCCTGCTCACACTTCCCAGCCTGGGTGACAGGCAAGACACACCAAGTTGGACAAGGTAGCCTGTGCTTACACAGGGACAAAAATTCAAGAGCAAGAAGCACTTGGGAAGCTCTCTTCATTGCTCATAGGTGCAATGCAAGGATCCTTGACTCCCCATAGCCTCCCTGGATAAAGCAGCACACCTTTCACCACTTTGTCAGGATTTACTCTGGTTTCCTACACTGAAAAAACACTGCAGGTCCTGAGGCAGTTGCCATTAAGCCCAGCAGTGCTCTGTGCTGGTTTGGGGCACTGGCTGGCCGTGGGAGGGGGCAGCCTGGGCTCTCCTAACCGGGAGCAGAAGGAATGCCAGCAGCACTCACAGCCTGAGCCGCCGCCGGACACCGCGCGTACAACACGAACAGGTGGGCATAGAGGATGTCCCCGCTGTCCACCTGGAACTGGACATCACTCAGGTGGGGGTTGTTGACCATGGCACTGAATTCTTGAGCCAGCAGCCTGAGAGAGGACTAGGACACAGAAGGAACACAAAGACAGGTGTTAGGTTACAGCTGTCAAACACTTTCCCTGAAAAATAAGAAGGGAGTAACCCAGTTTATCAGCACTGCTGTGCTGGGGGCCCCAGCCTGGACACACCACCTCTGCCTCCTGGAGATAATCACCAGCTTTATGAACTTCAGGTCTCCCACAGGACAAGCAGACAAGCCTAACAGACATTCCTGCTTTGTTTTCCTCTACTTTTTCACAGCCTGCCCATTGTGGAGAAAGAGCAGCTGTGTTGTATTCTGCTGTACCTGTGTCACAGCACATTCTCACCCTCAGATCTCACCGCGTGTTTCCTGCTGTGGTCTAGCCACAGCCTATAGCTGGCCTCTTCCTCTACTGCCTCCCACCACAATTTTAGGAAACTGTAACTTCCACTTCAACAGACTTGAACTCGATTCACTATAATTAGGGTAAGAGGATGACTCAGGAGGGGGTAATGAGCCTTTCTTATCTCTTCTCACTGTCTGGCAATGACAGCTGAGAAGAGCAGCTTTGCAACAAGGGGCCCCCACAGAATAAAACTAATGTAGCCATCCGGTTCAAAGGAATTTATGAGCATGCTACTGAAACCTCTTTTGAAAATTCCACTCCATTTTAAAAAAGAAACACAACTTTCATTATCATTCCAGAACCCCTTGCTAAAATTTTGGGGAGGGCTGAATTACCTGTGGCTGGTTATGGTGATGGCAAGGTCGGGCTTGGGGTACGCTGCCAAAGACAGCAAGGATGGCAAGACAGCTCCTCTGGAGCTGCTCCCTGGCAATCTCCTGAAGACTCAGATCCCTCCTAGTGTTGCAGCTCTGGAGGTGGCCCTGGAGTGCTTCAGGGAAGTGTGAAACAACCTCAGCTCATGGCTGGGTTGAGACTGCCTGGCTGGCTGCACATGGAAACCAGTTTATGGTTAACACCCTCATCACTGACCTTGTGCTTTTCAAACCTACTGCAGAGCTGAGGAACTGCAAGTTTTATTCCAGGGAATATCTGCAGGACATGCGGTTCCACCTGGAACAACACAGCTCTTTATTTCCTTAGCAGGTTTCTACATTAGCAGTGGGCTGTGGAGAGCCAACCTTTCAACTCGCTCCAGGCAGCAGGAATTAGCAGCACACACCGGAATGCTTCTCCCAGCCTTCACAGCTGGGCTAGAGAACATTCTCCATGTTGTGGCACTGCTGTGGACTGACCTCCAAAGGGAAGACAGGAAACTCAGTCTGGAAACTAATCTGATTCTTCTTGCTTTCTTATTCTTGGCAGGTGGGCTACCTGTGAGGCAGCTCGGGGGCCGCCAGCAAACACAGGCTCCCGATGTGACGTTCCAGGCAGTGAGCCCAGAACAACTTTCCTGCTGAAGCTAAAATTATCAATCAAGAATGGGGAAATTAAACAAGGCCAGAAACCTCCTGGCTGCTCCATTCTCTGTGCAAGGCAAAGAAACTGGCCAGAAGACAGCTCTGAGCAGGTATGAGCTGTGTGTTGGAGAGCACACCACAACACTGAGGAGGCCACTGAGACTGGACCCCGCTGATGTGACCAAGGGTCTGCAGCACGGGGGATGTGTTACCAATGCAGTGGGTGCATTTGCTCTATGTGGTTGCATTGTTTGTGTTCATACCAAGCACAAATCTCTCCCACTGCCAATCCAGCTCTTCAACAACGCTTCATTTGCTCAGGAAAACTATAATGGAATCAAACAGACTCTGAAAAAATGACCATACCGGTTTTGCTGGGAGCAACTGAGTTTCAACAACAGCGTGAGAACAGTTTCTGCACTGCTAAAGGCCTCTGGCTTAACAGAAAAACAAAACAAGACTTTTTCCTGCTAAGGATAATTTTTTTAAATACCCCCAAAGAATATCTAGAGTTTCTGTACCAAGTAGCTGGGATGCTCAAGTTTAACACTGATTCCCACCTCAAGGAATTGTCTCCTTTTAGAAGTATCTTAATCCTTTAAGCACAATATGAAAGTATGTTGTCAGAGCACCAAAATTTATCCAGCACCAGAATGTACTTCCTTCCGTGGCATGATTATTTATTATCAAACAAAAGATAGTAAGTTTCATCAGATAAAGTGGATGACCTTGGTAAGAAAATGAATTAATTTTATTTTGTATGAACTTCAATTGAATAAAACTGATTATACATTCATGGAGAATTACACATCCTGTGGTGCGTGTGGGGTAAGAGGAGATCTACAGAACACCACAGGCTTGATAAAAAAATCATCTGTGACTTACTAGACTGTGTTTCTCACTCAGTCACCATAGAGCACACACTGATTTCAAACTAGATCCTCTGTGTTCCCACAATTGGGCATTTTCTATACCAAACCCTTTAAAAGTTCAATTAGCAGCAGAAACTGCTCATCTTCCACGGCCCTCACAGTATTCTACATCATCTACCAGGCTTTTATGCCAGGATTTAGTACAAGTCAACCAGTTCTTGCAAGAACTCCCTCTCCCACTGCAGGACACAGCGTGGGGAGGAAGGTGCCAGAGGAGGAAGGAGCTCCATTCAGAACCACCCGGAGCTGGGTGTGTGAGCCCAGAGGGAGCACCAGCAGCTCTGTCTCTCCTGGGCTGCAGCCAGTTTTCTCCTGGATAACCTGGGCATTAAAGCAGTGTATTGCACGACATGCTGCAGCTGCATCCCTGGTTCCTACCCCCAAACACTCTCAGTGCTACAACACAACTCTCTAACCTGCACAGCTTGGCCTTCTGTTCCCTGGCATTTAAATCATCTCTCATCAGGTAGGACAAGCACTGAAAAACCCCCAGGCTCTTGAGGGCATCGATGGAACACCCCAGGTGTGCTGATCTCACCTGTGCCACGATGAATCCTCAGCCACTGTGCACCTTAAGCACTACTTTGTTTCCACAGAAAGGAATGGGAAATATTCCACACTTCTTTGGATTGCACAAATGCAACAGCTTTTTTTTTTTTATTGTTATAAATGAATATATAAAGAGTGAGAAAAAAGGTTATCCTTACTCTTTTACTGCTGCTCCTGAGGAGGCTCTTCTCCTTGGATGGGGGCACAAAGCCACTATGTGGAGGATCACTGGGAGTCAGTTCTTCTCCTCAGGGAAGAAAATGCACATCACAAATCATATACAACTTCCTTGTGAGACAGAATGACCTAAGAACTCCTAACAGGATCCTTGCTGTGACAGCTGCTGTGACCAGGCTGGCTGGGCTGAAGGCTCATCCTCTCCCTCATGCCTTTTTGCAGGGTTTGGCTCTGGGTTGTGACAGGCTGAGAGTACCTAAGCACCATTCCACTGTTATTTATATACATTAAAGGGCCAGGGACCATTTGCTGCCGTTTAGCAGGGGAAGTGAGGAAAATTATATCCAAGTGCAAATGCAGACAGGTGAACATAGTAACCATGTTCTCTTTCACAGATGAACAGGAGATACAACAGATTCTGCTGAAGAGCCAGAGCACTTTAAGGGGTACCACTGCCCTTGAAATGTGCAGCTGTGCACCACATGCAGCTGTGACTGGGGACATAGAGAGCTGCCCACAAAGGAATTCCAGGTGTTGTATTTTTTCAACCCTGTGTAGGCACAGATTAACTTCAGGTTTGTGTAATCGATGTCCAACACAAAATCATCCCTCTTGTGCATCTCTCATCCGACTGTCTCAAGACCTGAAAAGACAGTGCACGTAACAGAAAGGCTGTCCAGGCAGAACCATGGAATCACAGACTGGTTTGGGTTGGAAGGGACTTCAAAGCCCATCCAGTTCCATCCCGTGCCATGGGCAGGGACACCTTCCACTAGCCCAGGGTGCTCCAAGCCCCGTCCAACCTGGCCTTGGACACTGCCAGGGATCCAGGGGCAGCCACAGCTGCTCTGGGCACCCTGTGCCAGGGCCTCACCAACCTCACAGGGAAAAATTTCTTCCCAGTATCTAATCTAAATATACCTTCCCTTAGTGTGAAGCCAATCCCCCTTGTGCTATATGTCCTTGTGAAAAGTCCCTCTTCAGTTCTCTGATAAGATAAGCAGGAATGAAGATTTTGTTCCAGCTGTTGAACACATCCAGGCTCTCTCCTGGCAGAAAATACTTTGATTTCTTTAATTTTAAAATAAAATTTAGTATCTGCTGTCCGGAAGTTCTCTTAAAAGCTGGGATTTATGAATAACTTCAGAAATACCAGGTTGATTGTATCTAAATCTTATCGCAGGAAAACGTGTCCCCACAATATCACCTCTTGGATAAACACAACCTGTGGGTGCTGCCACAGCTCTCTGACTCAGCCCAGCCTAAGCCTGGCTCTGTGTAGCTGAAGGAACCAGGGGCAGGGCTCACAAAGCTGCCAGAACTCACCTGGCTGCTCTGCTGCCTTAACATGGCCAGTATCAAGGTTCCACTGAGTAAGGGTGAGTCCTTCCCTGGCCAACTCCACCAGGTCCTGCAGGGTCTGAGTGTCCTTCTGGCTTGGGGATAAAAGCTGCTCATCTCCTTTGGGGCCTGCTTTGGATTCATCAGAAGTTTGGCCTCGAACCTTTGTGCAAGTGGGTTCCTGAGAACTGAGGTCAGGCTGAGTTTGCTGGGATACTTCTGGCTTGTGAGATCCCACCAATGGCTGAAGGTTCTCTGGCTTATTCTGATCAAATGAGGAGGAAAAAAAGACACCAATAAATTAGGTCTTGTTTTATGTGTTTACAGAGCTCTGAGTACGGTCTCTACTTCATACTCCTGAAACATCTATGAGGGATCACAGAGCATTGCCCAGGCACAGGGGATTCTGAGGAACAACTCTCTGCAGTTTTATGAAGGACTCTCCAGAGATAAGACAGCTCTGAACAGAAGAAAGAAAACTACAATGGAAAATGCAGAAAAGTTGGTTTCTCCAGGAGCATGTCTGTGCAGGCAACTGCCAAGCAGGGAGAAAGGATGCAGGAAATGCTCCCAATCCAACATCTAAATACTTAATTATAGCTGGAGTTCCTGGCAAAAGTCACAGCTGAAGCTCTCCAGGTGCTTCTGTTCTGAGTTCTGAAATGCTTTTGCAGTTACATGTAACTAAATCAAACTTTCACCTCGGAGTGGGTAGTTTCCAGGTTTGGTCTTCGTTTCCCAAAAAATAATTTTGCTTGTTTATGTCTAAGTAAAAATGGTTCAGCCATTTCTGTGAATGGAAAGAATCAGAGGAAAAACACACTCCTGCCATGATTTTAAAGACCTTCCCGCTTTTTATTTTTAAACTTCTCTGGCAGTTTTTGGCTTGAATGAAAGGTCAAAACTTCCTAGAAGGGAGTCCCTCCTCTCCAGCCTCAACCTGCAACAAGCCAGAGAAGCATTGGGCTTTAACTAGGGAAGAAGTATTAAATAAAGCACCTATTTATATATTTATATATTTATATATATATATATAAATAAAGCACAGTAGTTTCTGATCAGGAGCAGCAAATACTTCTTCAAGAGAAGACAGAGGGAGGAAAGAGAAAAAGAGACTGAAAGAGCTTTGTCTGTTTCTGTGGGCACTTTTTAAAAAAAATACAGAGCACTGGAAGAGGCAGATCCAGGTGGAACCAAAATGAAAGAGTGGAACTGAGACCTGGATCAAAGCTCCCATGCACCAGGAGGCAGTGGGATGCACAGGGAAAGCCTGAGTGCAAACACTTTGCTGGACAACTCCAGGCACTCCCACCTTCTCTGTGCTAGCAAATATCAGGTTTCAGTTTAAACTTTTCCCCCCAATCCATGGGCAAAGCTCACACTAGAAATGATCAGAGAGAAGTGCCAAGTACAAAAACAAGAGCAGGCTGCTGTAAATATGGACAAACTAATGGCACAATGAGCAGGACGGGGTCCCTTTACTCAGCACTCTCTGTTCCCATCCCTTTTATTTTCTGAAAGCTCAAAAACCGTGGTAACGTGAGCCTTGTTCTCCTCTCCAAAAGGCAAAAATGAAAGCTCAAGATCCTCAAACCTGACAGGGTAAGACCAGGGGAGAACAGGTCACGGGCAGTGAGTGTGCAGAGGGAGGGGACCACTGGTTTACATTCCAAATGAGGAAACAGAAGGGATACAGGGCAAGTATCAAGAACTAGGGCACACACATATCAGAGCAAGGACAACAGAACACCCCACCTGCACAGGCTTCCAGGGTACAATTGGAGGGGTTAAGGCTGCAGTGTAGAATGATTCAGGCTCACAAGGTCCTGTCAGAGCACTGATCTTCCATAAAAAGCATTCCTTGGCTTTGGACAATGGCATGAGCCAGGTTGCTTTCCCGGATTCATCCTCCAAAATCCTACTAGTGGGCAGCTGAGGGGTGGGAGGGAATTCCACCTCTTCTGTGAGCATCATAGCTACTCGCTCCTGGATCCTCTTGAGGGCCTTCTCCGGGTCCTGGAGCAGCAGTGGTGGAGGGGCACTGGCGCCTTTTCTACGCCTTTTTTTCTCTTTAAAAAGAAAAGAACTCAAATAAATAAACAGCTGAACACACAGGGCAGAGGATATCAACACAGCAGCTTCTTCAGTGCTGCAATCAGTGATGACCAAAAGGCACGAGAACACAACTCTTAAGATTGTGCAGGTAGTCCAAAACCTCACATCGCCCTTACGGGAGAAATGCACTCTGGAGAAGACTGACTCCTCCTCACACTGCTCTGCTGCATTCTGGGGGCCTTCCCATGTCTACAAAATCCGATCATTATGGAAAGCACTGGTAGTCATGCAGCCTCCCAGCCCCATGGAACGGTGCCTGTATGTCTTGGTTTGAAAGACAGGTGTCTGCCAAGGAAGGCGGGAACCTCCCTTGCAATGGAAAATGTGACCCCTTCCCTCCAAATTATTATAACTTTGAAATTATGGGGCTTTCAGGCAAAGACATGGGAAAAGGAATAACAGTTCTTTACATATATATGCCGTAGCAGGAGCTGCGGGGGGCGGTCGGGCAGACACAGGGTGCTGTAGCAAAAAAGCCCGAGGCAGCGGCAGAAAGCAGCGGGGCCGGGCAGCGGCAGCCGGGCTTCTCCGTAACAGCTGCTGCAGGCAGCCGGGAGACGCGCCCCCCGGGAAGGGGTCGGAGGGAAGGGGTCCCGGGTTTTTCCCCTGAGGCACCCGAGTAGACGGTGAGGGTCCTTTCCAGTGCGACCGGGTGTTGACAAGGTCCCAGTTCAACGGCCGCTCTTACGAGCAAAGGCGCACCCGCGGTGAGGAAGAAGCAGTAACGGGCTGGACTCCGAGGTGGCAGCGAATTCTCCCCAACTCCCGGCAGCAACTCGACCGCTCCCCTCCGATCCCGAGAGCGGGAGAGGGAGCCGGGAGCTGAGCCCAGCCCCTCACCCCCCAGCCAAAATCTCGGGTATCTCTGCCCTTCCAAAGGGAAAAGCCCCCAGCTAAGAGAGAGGCCAGCTGCACCCTTCCCTCCACCTTGGCCCCTTCTTTTGTCTCTTAAGTACCGGTCGTTATCATCTCTTAGGCAACAGATGGGACAAAATTCCCTAAGAAAAAAAAAGGAAAAATCCTAACCTCCAACACTGTATGGCAGTGCTGCACAACAAAGGGAGGGAAAACCATCAACAGACCCATGAAGGACTCCTTTTGTTGTGTTCTGGTCATGGATGATATCAAACCACAGCTCACACAAACACGGGGCAGCTTTCATTAGGAAATCCTATGTCTTACTACCTTTGCCTTGCTAATGCCCAACCCCAAATCTAACTGGGACTAGCTATGGGCAGGGGGAGACCTGAGCAGGGTTGTGAAGAGTCAAGTCTCCCCTCTGTACAGCTCTCAACCCTCTCCCCTGGCAGTTGTCTGCCTTTCTGAACCGTTCTGCACTCTGACATAGGGAGGCACCTGCTCAACAGCATGTACTGGACACACAGGGCACTGCAGAAAGGACAAAATGATACGAGATAACGCTGAAAAAGCTGCATTAATCCAGGCTGCAGCAGAAGGAATAGGAAAAAATAACAATCACATTCTCATGTTATTTCTCCTCACTTCCACAGTTTACAAGAAACAACAGCTTAAGACTATTTTACAGATTCAAAACAACAAATCGGTGAAAAAAAGCACAAGATTCCCGAAACCCACGGACATCCTGCAGCCGCTCTTGACTGCGTGTGGATACTGCATATTGTTAAAGCTCTGACAGCTTAAATAAACCAGAAACGGGGCTGTCATCCCTCCTGTATCCAACAGGGAAGTTTTGGTGGAGAGCAGCCACGTTACTCCTGCAATAACATAGCCTCAGACACTAACTTGCTGTAGCACATACCTAATCCTGGCTTCCATTTGATTGGGAAAGCAGCCACCGGTTTCACATTTGTAACTGATTTTGCTTGTTCCTGCTTTTCTTGCTCCAACAGAGAGCGTGACATTGCCATGGCAACCTGCAAATCTTCATCCTTAGGCTCCATTTTGGCCCTCTTCTGTGTTTTCCTCGAGTCCTCGTTGGAGGGGCCTTTCCGCTTTGCCCTGCTGGGCTGATTGCTGAAATCCAAGAATGCAGCAGGAAGCCCCAGTCAATGTGACTGGATCAGAGACAACAAACACTGAGCACTCCAGAGCAGCTGCTCCATTTGCTCAGAGAGATTCCCATGTCAAGCATAATAAAAAGCATTCAGTACTTTCTTTCCTAGCAGAGAGCAAATGATTTCTTATCATTCATGGAACTCAGAGAGCAATTTAGAGAAGTCTTATTTTGGGATGTAAGCATCTGCTATCTCCACCTTGAATGATTTTTTCTACCAAAGGGCAACAAAGTTGAAGCAGGAGAAAACCAGATCACCAGAAAATGCTTTCCCACCCCTCTTCTTTCACAGGGGACAGGCAATGGTCCTTCCTTGGCACAACGGGACTTTATGAGCCCTCTACAAATTCACTCAGGCACCACTCACTGCACTCTGAAGATTCTGCTCAAATCCAAGTGAGCAGCTCTGTACCAAGCACATTCCAAAACATCACATCTGCTTCCTCTTTGGCTCAGGGTGAGAGGATGTTCCCAGGACAGCCATGAGCTGAGGCACTGGCACCACAGATCTCAGGAAAGGCTCCACACTTGCACTCTGTGGTTTGCTCAATAAGCTCAAACACACTATTCGGCTTTACCGAGCAATTGCCTCACAGAGCACAAATCATTCTGACAAACCGCTGGAAGGTTATTTACTCCTCATTTTGCTCCTGCCTGCTGGCTTTTAAAGTCATCCACCACCTGACCTCTTCTGAGGGAAATTAAGATGATTTCTCCAACTGACTGTCACATCGTCCTCACCTGCTACTGGGCCATGGCTCCACTTGCCCTGCTCTGGGCTCAGGGCTCTCCCAGTGTGTGAGTCAGCCCTGCATTTACTGATCATCCCCACCTCCAACATCTCTCAGGCCAAAGGAAGCAACCAGCATCTTTTTTTTTTTCCTACCAGCTTACCTGGGACACTGAAGAGCTGCATCACCAAGCGTGGCCACCTGCAACTGCACTGCCTGAAGAAGCAGATTAGGAGGCACATCCATCTCCACAGCACAGCGTTTCAGGTGACTGACTCGGCTCTGTGGGGTTTGGAACTGCTTTCCACAGATGGGACATTCAGGGACCACTGGTTTGCTGGAGGATGACATCTGTGCTTCTTCCATGTCATCCAGACACCTGGGAGACAATGGCAAAGCTTACCTATGGAGACTTTAAAGGGTCCATGCTAAGATTTAAGCCATTAAAATAGTAACAATAACAATAAAAAAAAGCACAATCATGTCTAATATTGGTAACAGCCATGAACATCCACTGAAGAAACAAGCATTATGTGCCCACCACTGTGACGAACACGACATGGAACAGTTACATACAGATAATGGTCTCAGAGCTCAAAGGCAAGTGCAGTGAATAACTTTAGAATCATAGAAACCCACAATGATTGGGGTTGGAGGGGACCTTAAAGGCCATCTTGAGCCACCACCCTGCCATGGGCAGGGACACCTTCCACTGGAACAGGTTACTCCAGCCTTGCCTTGAACGCCTCTAGGAATAAGGAGTCCACAGCCTCTCTTGAACAGCACACTTCATGGGTGTCCATCACCTAATCCCTCTTCCTGCACTCATTCTAACATTCCAGCTAATTTATAAACCCCTGTTAACAGAAAAGGGAGCAGCTGAATTGTCACCACACTCCAGAGTGCAGCACGATGAACTTCAAATAATTTCTGGCAGGCCAAAACTATGTAAAAATTTGTACTTGCTCTTTTTCTGTTCTCTCCCAAGAGATTCAGGGTGTGAAATCCTGGATCTGCAGGACCTATTACAAAAGTCACTCCCTGATTAGGTAATGACACACACAGGGCTGTGCTAAGAGACCATTCAGCACTGGTGATTACTGGTGTGTCAGTGCATCTGTCCATCTACAGCTTCACTCTTGGGATGAAGGCTGCTGTCAAAAAATCCCTGGCTAATATCACCTTGTAATCTCAACATATGACTACATGTTTATAGTTCAAAAAACCTGACTTTCCAAAAAGCATTTCTAGCACACTGTCACTGTTTTACAGCTTCTGTCCTCTCAAGCAGCACAAAATGTCTGAAAACAGGAGCAACACTAACACCTGGAAAGCTGCAGGTGCAAACAAGCCTGATCAATGGGAACCACTCAGTAACATGATGTAGGACTGGACAATTTACATCACTCCTGCCTTCTGGAAATGCTTGAATTAAGAATTTACAATCATTCAAATGTGTTGTTTCTGATACGTTGTCAACAGAAAAGCACAGAGTTTTAATTTCAAAAGAGCTGTCTGTACATAATATATTGTGTTTGCTATTTACCACTAAGGAAATTGTTAAATGAAGTAATTTCAATTGAGTCATCTCTCTGAGTAGCGTCACATTTCTCTCAGCAAACAGCTCAGATACAGTGACATACTAGATGCCCTTAGATGAATTTTAGCAAAACAGAGCAAAGACTTTGTTGGCTGAAACCAGTAGATCTCAGAATTTGCATTAGGGAGTCATCACTAATGGAATCATTAAGGTTGGAAAAGACCTTTAAGATCTTTCACCAAGTTCCTTTACAATGGCAGCTCCTCTGCCACACTGCTGACGAAAGCAGATTTGGCCTGGCCACACACATGCAGAAGCCCTGCAGGGAAAGACAATCAGCCTCTGCTTTCACATCAACATGACTCGTTAATTCAAGCCATAAAGGTCAAGGCCATCAAGCAGAATCCCTGCTCCCACATTCTTCCATGGCTGGGCTGAGTGAGGAGTCTATGGGGGACTGGATGGAAAAGGCAGATCCGGCTGGTGTTTCACCTGTTGACGTGCTGCTCTCGTCGCAGCGTGTTCATGGCTGTGAGATCCTTCTGGCAGATCTGACAGAAGAACAAGCCTGCATCCTCCAGGCTTGCCAGGGCTTCCTCCTTGGACTCCTGCTGAAGAGCCAAAGCCAGAGCACTGTCATGTTCCACGGATGGGAGATGGTAGGTATCTGGCAAAGAAGGCAGAGATGATCTAAGATGGAAAATTAAATCGGGCATGGGAGATGAGAAACTGTTACACTTGTCATTATTAGCTTATTAAACTAGACACACAAAAATTAATTGCAACCTTTCTCTTGCATCTTCACACCTGATCTCTCACCAGGAAAGGTACAACCTACTCCTTTCCAACACTCCAAGACTGTACCAGCCCAGGAGCAGGAGGTGACAATTCGCTCACAGTGCATCACATGTCAGAGACAATGAAGGGATAGTTTTGGCTGAAGTTTCTGGGGAGAATATGGAATTTTATACATCAAATGTGTATACACAGCAGATTTTCATGTCCATACAGAACCAATAGGGACTTGATCTATAGAGAACCAACCTGAGTAAAATTGCTGTGAATTCAATTTATCAACACAGAACACATCACCTTAGAGAGTGCCTGGAGATGTACCAAAGATGGGGGCTACCTAAGAGCTGCCTAACACCGTCCCGAGGGAAGGACGACCAAGTTCACTGATCCTGTTGGAATTTCAACCTGTTTCCAAAAGACAATTATTCCTCTAGAATTTACATGAGGTTAATTCAGCCTTACAGAAGAGCTGGGAAAAAAGTATGGATAATCTTTTAACGAAGTTTTCTCAGGGATCTGGAGTGATTTGCACACCAAGCCACTAGGCCAGCCAAGAACAAAGCCCTGGGACCCAGTACTGCTCCTCGGGCAACCATTCTCACCAGCCACTCATTCTGCACACATCAGAGCCAAGAGGAGAAACGTACCATCCTCAGGAGGGTTCTGCTCCTGGCTCCTGGCAGGGAAATCCCCGCTGGCTGTAGCCTTTGGCACGCTCCCCTCCGAGCTGTGTTTCAGCTGCTCGGGTGCCACCCTCTTGAACTGCTGCATTCTCTCCACCACCAGCTCTGCCACCCGCACCTTCGGCGTGGGTGAGGAGCAGGTTCCCGGAGGAGTAGCAGGAAGGAAGGGTAGGGTAGTCTGGGAACAGCCACTCGGAGATTTTACTAGAGGGGGAGAAAACACCGGTTTTACCAGGCACTTTTAAACACACACTGAGAGCTGCTGGGAGGCCCTTCCCCGACAGCAGCCTGGGCCAGGCCCAGCTCTGCAACAGCCATTCTTAGAGCAGTGAACAATCTGTGTAACTATTACATGACTTTATACTCAATAACCACAATAACAACATCTGGCTTCTGTGCTACAGGGGTTTTTAGACACCTTTGTATCTCTTTTACATGGAGGAACATTAAGGAAACCTTGCATGAAGGTCTCCAGCAGGGACATGGAAGGCAGTCCCACAGCCCTGCTCTCCCAGCATTCCCACCACACAATGTCCCATTCCTGACTGACCTAATTTATCAGTTTAAGGCCTTCCTTCCCTGGTGACTGCATTCTGGCCATCAGGTTTAACAGCTACTGAAGGACTAATCCTTTATGAATTAATCCAACACCTTTCTTAACTCATTCATGTTTTTGCCCTTGACAACATCCAGTGACAGTATGTGTCACCATACAATGAAGCATTGAGTGAAAAAGCACCACGATATACTCTGAGCTCAATTCTAGATGATCTGAGAGTGTTTTTCTCAGTTCTGATACGGCAAAAAACACTGAATAATGACTGGCCAACAAATCACATTGTGCCAAGGCTTCACCTTACTGAGGGACATCTTCTGCCTGCCTGCAGCACACAACACACTCCTAGGTTAAACCCCTGTAAGAGGCAAGCCTGCTTCCAACAGTGCTACTGTGTCCCCTCCAGATGGATTTCTCAAGACCTTCACGGAGCTACAGTGTCCCTTCAGCCCTTGCCTATCTTCTGTTTGAACAATTTCAGTTCACTCACCTGTCAGAGGCCTCTGGCTACACTCAGTGGTCTCTGTGCACAGCTGGCTGGCAGAGAGAGGGCTTCTTGCTCCATCCCCCTGTGCAGTCTCACCACTGCAGGCTGCAGCATCACCATCTTCTTCGTGCACCAATGTTTGCTCCCTTGGACCCAAATCTCGAGGCAAGTTTGTCTCCTTCACTGCTGGTAAGTGATGATGGGTTTGGCTCTTAGCAGCAGCTTTGCCTCTTCTTAATTTGCTTCGTGTTGTGGTGCTCTTTGGCCTGTTCTGGACCCTCTTTGTTGCCTCAGCATCCCCAGCCTTTTTCTTTGCCCCACTCAAAATATTTGCCCACAACTCTTTAAAATCATTGTCCTGTTCATCCATTGGCTTTCCAGTAACACTGTGGCCTAAGAACGCTGTGAGGACTGGAGGGCAGGGGGAAACACCAGAATCAGTTCAGATTTGCATCAGCCCTTCCAGCACCTCAGAGATGTCCATTCTCCAGACTCCAGTGAGGTCACCAGACAGAGTGGGCACTTCCAACAGTTCATTCTTCCACACTTAATTCACATTCAGCAGAGCATGGTTTCTCTCCAAGGACCTCACCTGCTTTCACAAGCTGGTTCTTCAGAAGACTCTGGACCATAAGTTAGGCACCTCCGTTTGTGCAGAGCATGTGTAGGATCATCATGATTGCTACAGAGCTTCAGAGAGACACTTATGAAAGCCCTTAAACAAAGAAACAAAAGCAGGTGGTCATGCAGGATGGTACAGGCAGATGCACTGTGGGACAAGGTGTAAATTGCTGAAAAAGAAGAGAATCTGCATGAAATACTAAGACTAGAAACAGCACATACTGACCCCAAACACTGTCCCTATAATTGTACTACAGACATGCCCAAACCACATTAGCAAAGGAGAAGGAAAGATTTTAAAACAGGTATCTGATATGGGGTAGGCTTTTGTCTTGGAGCTCTGGATTGGGACTGTCCTTTTGTTACACACATTCCTACTGATATAGCACAAGACCAGCAAATGCACCAGGAAAAAACCCCATCCTTCAGCTCAAGCAGTGATTCTGGAGTGTTAAACTCTGCTTTGAGACACTACAGTTCCTGAGAGGAGAGCCCAACCTCATTTTGAGAATTAATGGAGTTTCTGGCATTTCAGAAGGGGTTTTAGAACAAGTCAGAGAATAATTCCATTAAACATGTTCACCTTTTCTCTCACCTTACTTCCACAGTTGCTCACTTAGGATTAGCCCTCCTGCTCCTGCTGAATTCTTCCCCTGAGTACTCAGTAAACCGCAGCACTGACCATGTTTCACAAACTGCTGTCACATACATGAGGTAAACACACTAAATAAATGGTATTTTTAAATGAATTTCTTAATCTTTTCAGCTGCAGCAAGAACAGCAGCACTAGGCAGGGATTACCTGGAACAGCACTGGGTACAATGTCCAGATGGAAATGCCATCAACTCCCAGGCAACATTAAAACTAGAGCTCTATTCTTACATATTTTCATTGTCCTCTTCTCCCTAGTCCTGAGTTCATGATGGTTCTGGCTATTTTACCAGGGGTTTTATATTGCTCCCAAAACTACTTCTTTCAAACCTAAACCAGAGTGTTTCACTTGGAATGGCAGCAGCTGTGGTCCAGTTACTCCAGTAAAGCTCTGGACACAGAAAGACTCCAAAAAGCAGGAAAAACAAATGGGAGACTGTTTTCTCAAACGGCTTGGCTGCAGACATGAGAGGCTGAGGAATGCTGGTTACACACTTCCATGGGTCAGCCTTTCCTATAAGCAATTACAGATGTTAATGGATTTATTTATTTTAAAGTCAGGCTCCCAGACCTGCAGAGGATTTTGCTGTGAATCTTGGAGTTATTTTCTGTTAGAGAAACCAAAGTTTTATGTAGCCAGTTCATAAATTTACTTTTCCTGGACAGAACACTGGTGTAGTTATAACTGTAAATTGACCATTTTCTTCTACGGAGGAGACAGCATGTGGAGAAGTCCCAAATCTCACATCCTACATGGCTTTAAATACCTCAGACACAGCTGTACTGCTGGATTATTTATGGTGAGTTCCTGATATTAAACTGTGAAACAGAGCAGCACTTTTGCCTTTGCTATCAATGTTCAGTGTCCCAGGCAGATCGGATCAGACACACCTCTGATGCAAAACTAAGAATTTATCTGTATTACTCCTCCCTTTCCAGACCTGCATTTACAGGTTCCTGCTCTGTTCAGCATCTCACTATTTCTGAAGCTGCTGCTATTGCTGCCCCTAACAACCAGCTCTGGCACCATTTTATTGAGCTCAGAAGGTAATGGCTTTGAAAAGAATTTCTTTCAGTATAATATTCAATTCATTGTGGAAGATCTTAAAACTCAACAAATCACAAATAAAATAATTAGCAGCACTTACCTATTCGCTGAGATGCCAAATCTATAGCCCAGCTGTGCCCTTCAAGTAAACATGGATCAGCAAAATGGTACAAAGCAGGACCAGTGAGAATGAAAGAACCTGGAAAATGGAGGGAAAAGGATGGATTTCGTGTATTTTGTCCTGGCTGCTCTTGATGATCATTTCCACCAGTTCAATAGGTACCTGATGGGAGCCTACAAAAAAGATGGAGAGGGACTTTGGACGAGGGCCTGGAGTGACAGGACAAGGGGCAATGGCTTGCCACTGCCAGGGAGTAGGATTAGATGGGACATGGGGAAGAGAATCTTTCCCTGTGAGGGTGGTGAGGCCCTGGCATAGGCTGCCCCATCCCTGGAAGTGTTCAAGACCAGGCTGGACGGGGCTTGGAGCAACCTGGGATATTGGAAGGTGTCCCTGCCCATGGCAGAGGGTGGAACTGGATGACCTTTAAAGTCCCTTCCAACTCAAATTACTCTGTGATTCTATGATTTAAAAATATGCACCTCTTACATGCCTTATATTTACTGCCTTGTAGTTACTTAGTTAAATCATAAAACCCTTAAAAAAAACCCAAAGAGGTAAAACATCTGTTACCCTCCCACTTTCCAGAGCAGCCTCTCTTTTAACCCCTGAAAGCGTTTTTCCACCAGCAGTCCAGTTTGACATTCTCTCTTCTGAGCTCTCAAATACTCAACATTTGGGCCTGCTCACTTGCTGCTTTACACTGTCTGTCTGTTCCAGGAACAATCCTCCTGCCATTTCGGTCTCCAAGAATATGTCATCACCGTGGCTACAGCAGCCCATCAGTGCTAGGCAGGCCTCAACAACTTGCACACAGCACATACCTTCTCCCCTCCCGAGCACCACAGCGGTGCCTCAGGACATCTCCTCCTCAATTCCTCATCTTTAAAGGAAAATTCACTTTATACTTTCAAAACCAGGAAAGTGCCTTGGAAGCAATCTCTTGTATTTCACAAGAAACGCTGAGGGAAATGGGATTATTTAACGCTAGAGAGCGAGGCAACAACAAAACCTGAATTGTTGTCTGGAGTCCCCAGCACAGGAAGGACAAGGACCTGCTGGAGGGAGTCCAAAGGAGGCCACCTTTCTCCCCTGCCCCCTGCTCCAGCTTCACCTCAGTCTTCAGAAATTAGCTAATTGCCAGGGCCTGGATGACGCCGGGCCGCTAATTCCGGAGTGCTGGCAGCAGCAGGATGATGGGATGCACCATGTTGGGTTGGCATTGGAAGTTTCATCACCTTCTTGTCCTTTTGTGGAAGCTGCAGCCAAAGATCTGAGGGTTAGTGACAAAACTTCCAGTCAAGCCAGACCAAATAGTGCAAAAGGAAAGAATTTCTGCAGTGTTTTTCCTGGCAACCACACCAGGAGGAGGTCCCTAGGGATTCTTCCAGACCAAATCTTGCCACAAAAAATCTTCCTACAGGTTCCTGATGGAGAAGAACCTACATGTCAATGGTGTGACTTCTGAAAAAGCACCTTATCTCCCATCCTTTTAGGGATTCTTCACTAGAGCCTGTTCTCTGCAGGTTCCTGCACTAACCAGCACCTTTATCACTACTTTATAAAGACATGACACTGCATCTGTACAGTGCAGGGTCTCTGTGGTTGCAGAAGTGCAAAAAAATTAACACTGAGGACAGCAGAGCTTGTTCTGCGAGGAGGGAACGAATCTAGGTGCAAAACAGGAATCCAAAGAAGGTAAAACTCTCTTGCCCTGGTCTCTGCCAGCTTCCCTGCGCCAGAAAAGGGTAACAAAACCAGATGTAGAAAATAGGAAATGAGAAATTAATTCAAGTCTCTATAAACAAGGGAATGATAGGTAGGAAAATCATCCTGAGATTCCAAGGAGCAATCTGAGCAGGGATCAGCATCAGTGTCCATCTGGCACCACCCACTTCCATATCTGACATCCCTTCAGTCCTCACATTTCTGTCCAGGGCTACACCTCCCCCTGTCAGCACCCTGTTCACATGGCAAAGCATTTCAAAGCCTTTCACAGCCACTAAAAAATCCATCACATTCCAGACAGAATTTTAAATCATTACTTACACAACGAAATGTCCCTCTACCAACACGTCCCCAGAACAGAAAATTCACTGTGTACCTCCTCTGGAAGGATAAAGGGGAAGTGAAGAGGAAAATAAAAACTAACGGTCGCTCAGGTGCAAATGCTCCTGGTTGTATGCAAACACGGTAGCACTTAAATCACAAAGAGAGGCAGCTGGTGATGCAAAAATCAAATTGGTTTGACTGAAAACAACAACAAGTTATTAATTTTAAGAGAATAATACAATTGATGTTAAGGACTGAATAAAAACATTTCGGTAGAGGCCCCAAAAATCAATAAAGGGAACAATACTTGATAAAAACTCACTTGTTTTTCAGAGAAAGGAAAGTAATCAGAGTGATAATAAAAACAAAGATGTAAAATAATATCATGGTGATGGAATTGGATTCTGAATATAAATAAAGAATATAAACAACGCAATGTATTAAAACCAGGAGGAAAAATTACCTTGTCAGAAAAAGTTAAGGACTTTCAAAAAAGATCTTTTTTGGTGTACATGAAAACCAAAAAGAAAAACCTACCGAGGCCACTACATCAAACTATGGAACTGTTAATCCTGCAAATACTAAATATTTCTATAATGTTCATCCCCTGATGGTGCTGAAAGCAGCCTATTTTAGGAGCAATCCAAAGCACACTGAAAAGCAGCTGCTGAAGGTGTTTCTGTCAACAGAATCGGATAATTTGCAAGCAGAAGTCACTGTGATTTTTCAAAAAGGACAATTAGGGAAGTAAACACCCATCCTGCAGACTGAGCTCAACATCAGGCTGATAAAGAAATGGCTTATATGGCAATGGATGAATAAAGAGAGATAATAAAATTAAGCCAAATCAACAGAGTTTATAAAAATCCAGACCTACATTCAGCTAACACCTACTTAACGAGAGCTCTGTGTGTTATCAGAGGGGTAATTCTCCCATAAACCACTAAAAGAGTATCAAGGGACAAAATTATTAATTAAAATCCTACAAAATCAATACAAGGCATTGTATTAAAATGCAGCTAGCTAAGTTCCAAAATGCAGCTGCAAAGAGCTGTCCTTGAGCACTTACATTTCTAGTGCCACCCCACAGAGATGAACTCTCTGCCTGCCCCGTTCTTCTGCTCTTTACCTTAGGAAATTAGCTGGGAGAGACACCAACCACCAGGATCGAGCTGTCAGAAAAGGGAGCCATTGGACAGCCCATCATTCTTCCAAACCACAATGTGGCCTTTTCCCAGGTGTCTGACTCCACCCCAGCAGGGATAACTGTGACCATGTCAACCAATTCTGTTGTTTTGTAGGTCAAGAACGGAGCAGTCAGTGATATTTGTGGCAAGGAAACGAACTGAATAATTGATGAAAAAGTAAAAATAAAGAGAAGGCTCCCACATTAAACATTCAAGCCATTCCTTTCCAAGAAGACAGTGTTATTCTGAGGGGCACGTTCACTTAAAACAAGGTCAGTTCTACTGATTTTTTCCCCAAAAATCGTGTCTTCTGATTTGTGATTATGCTGAAACCAAATATAAAGTGAAATTAAACAAAGTGTCTTGATTTCTCTAAAATAGGAAGATGCTCACTTTGAAAAGATGACCAAATTCATCACGGATTTCTTCAGGTGATCTGATCACGCACCTTTTACACGAACACTTCATTAATTTATAACAATGAATAACCTGCTCTCTTCTCTGCTAAAATCACACACCAGAGCTACAGTGAACCCCACAACACTCTGCATGTAATGAAAATTGACCCAGTGGGAAAAGCAAAGAGGCAAAACAACTTGAGGTCCATTTTCTTCCAAGTGCAAAGCCCATGGTAACAAGTCTTTCTGTTTCCAGTTTGCCTCTGACACACCCGTACTGGTGTCCAGAAAACTGATCTAATCCAAGCACCAAAATCAAAGGAGAAAGGAGGGACCAGGAGAGAGATGAAGAACAGAATTTTAAGTGGATACAAAAGCCAAGCACATAAGGGCCTTTTTTTTTAGACAAAACAGGGGCTGTACCCAATCTGTGATTTTTGAGAGTTCATACAGAGCCAACAGACTGAACAACAGCCAATGTCACTGCCTTTGGGCTTTGCTGGAGTCAAACTTGTTTTGCCCAGCTGTAATTTTGGCTTTATCTAAAACCTACATGGTTAAAAGAAAAACCAGTGTGTCTGCAGGTTCAGGGACCAAGTGTTGTCAGTACAGCAGCTGACACTGCCTCCCTTCAAGGCAGGCCCACATCACAGAATCATGGAATGGTTGGGGCTGGAAGACACCTTAAGGCTCATCTCATTCCACCCCCTGCCATGGGCAGGGACACCTTCCACCATCCCAGGCTGCTCCAAGCCCCAATGTTCAACCTGGCCTTGGACACTTCCAGGGATCCAGGGACAGCCACAGCTTCTCTGGGCACCCTGTGCCAGGGCCTCCCCACCCTCCCAGGGAAGAATTCCTCCTCAATATCCCATCTAACCCTGCCCTCGGGCAGTGGGGAGCCATCCCCTCCTGCGCTGTGGCTCCAGGCTCTTGTACAGAGTCCCTCTTCCCCCTTCTGAATGTGCTGCTCCTTGTGCCCCTGAGCCTGGAAACAACAGGTAAAATTCCACGTTGCTTCATGAAGCAGCAACAAATGCATCAGAATTGCTTTCCCTGGTAACACTGCTAGAAAGAAGCTTGCTTTGAAGCTGGACACGTTAAACGTCTTCAACGAATCCTACCGGCTGTCAGTGGAACCCTGACACCCTCACCTCCTTACCCTGAACAACTCTGCCTCTGCTTTATACCTGAACTTCTGCCTTTGCTGCCAGGCTAACACCGAAGGTGGAGCTTCATCCTTCAGCAC
>VZTA01029299.1:29747-60225 GCA_013398855.1 Mohoua ochrocephala
CCGGAGGAAGCGGCGGCGGCCCGGCCACCACTTCCCGCCCCGGTGAGCCCAGTCCCAGCCCCGGCCCCGACCGAGGGGGGAACGTGAAGTAAAAATTAGGGAGGGCGTTTGGTCAAGGCCTCGGCAGCGCCTGTCACTGAGGCGAATGGCCAGAACACTACCGAAAGAGGATAGCGTATGGCACAGCACGGCTCGTTTGTATTTTTAAAGAGTTGGAGTATATAGAAATCTTATCTCTCTATAAAAATATAAGTTGTAAATCGAGAAATACACACCACCTGCTTGTGATCACGGAACTGCCATTGAAAATCACTCGTCTTCACCTTAAACCTTAGACACACTTGTGCTGGCAGTGCAGCTGCAGCTGCAGCCCGTTACAATTGTAGTGTTTCGGGGTTATAATCAATGCTGTGCTGCTCATACGGAAATTGATGGAAACACTGAAATTTCACGGTGAGCAGTGGCATAGCTCGAGCTTTTCCCAAGCTTTTCTGTCAAAAGAGCATTGCCTTTTTATTTTGTACTTTTTTCTGCCCGGAGTTGAGCAGGAAAACAAGTGCTCTTTTCCCACTACATTTAGCTCCGGCTCAGGGTCCTCATAACGAGCATTACCTTGAAGTCAGGATCAACAATCATTTCCTCCAAATCATTAGCTAATTGTGGCCAAAGGTTTGCAGGTGTAAAATTACCTGAGATGGAGTGGGAGGGTTCATGCACTGGATCTGCGTTTTTGAATGCATGATTGAAATCAGGATTTCAGTGTTGAAATCAGGACTTCTTTCTCAATGCATAGTCTGGCTGTGGCAAGAATCAAAATCGCTCCTGAGCAACACTTCATAACAGGCCAAGAGGCAGAGGAGAGAGGTTTGGTGGTACAGAGAACACGCTGGAGCTTCAAAAACATCAAGACAGGTACTTCATTAATAACTACAAATCAGTTCTGATGGTGAACAATATGATATCTCCTTTACACATAGCATTTTCCCATAATTACATCTCAGTCCATAATTTGACATCACCAAAAGAACCCGACACAGTCATGGCATTGCCTGTTTGGAAACCTTAAGAATCAGCTACAACTTTTAGAATGAAATAAGCTCTTGAGGCACTGTGAGTTTTCACTTCCAGCAAAGCAATTTAATTTTTAATCCATTCAAACTATTTTAGCTGGAAACCTTTGAATTTTAAGCAAAGAATGGTTATTTTGGCAGAAGTGAGGGGTGTATTTTCTGCAGCGAATCTCCCCAGGAGATGTAACATGCCCCTGTCAGTGCAAAGCTGATGTGAAGAAATCCTTTGGTTTGTGTCTTTCAACACTTCTGCTGGTTTATTCAAGTTCTTGCTCAAGCTGCTGCACTGATGGGAATTAGGAGCCCTCCGAAGAAAATCCTGCAAGAACTTGCAAGTGCCCATTGCACAGACTGAAAATACTCCTGTTCTGTACCGAGACACAGGAGCTATGCCAGGGCACAGGAACATCTCGTTGCACAATGCCCTAAACTGAACTCAAAAGCACTCAAAAGCCAAAGGAATCGTGGTATTCCCAGTGAAGATGGATCCAAAAGCATTGGCACTTAATGGTCCATCCTGGCTACCAAATGAGTATTTATTTCACAGGACATTTCAAGGCTGCTCCTTGAAAGACAACAAGGACGTGGTTCTCTGGTCACTCTTTGTACCCAACATCAGCTGGAGGATGCAGCCACAGTGACAGGCACAGTGAGGAGAAGCAGCCCTCCCAAAATCAGGCAGCTGATCTGAGGCAGCCTGGACTTCCACTCACAATTTTTTAATAATTCACTTTTCCTCCCCCCCAGGGAACTGCTCTGTATCAGATATGGCTCAGGGCTCCAGTGTTTCAGGCTCCAGCATGAAAATACTGGCTTAATTTAACGTGTACTCACCCCTGAATTACAACTGTGTGGATGCAGGCAGGTCCCTGAAATAGCAACACTTGGGATACACGCTGGGAGAGGCAGGATATTTACTGTCACACTGTGGCTCTGGGTTGTCTCTGCAGAAAACAACGATTATGGGACTTGTGAACATTATTGCCGACATGAAAAGGTTTTTAAAATAACTGTTTGAATTTGCTGTGCAATGGGATTTATAGTAAATATGATTATCTACATATCTGTGAATACACAAATTACATATTATACAGAATGTACATATTTATCCCCAGTGTGCTGCAGTCAGCATTGCTCAGAATTTCTTTTTCACTCAGTTTAAGAGCAGATCCCTTGCTTTCTGTTAAGACTTGTAACACTGGTGGCTCTTTGGCATCTTCAGATGAACTTTTTTAAGCTTTTCATACAAATTGATTCAGTTCAGGTCAGCAGTGATCGGAGAAGCAGCCACTGAGGCCAATTCCAATGAGGAAAGTTTGGGTTTGCATTAATTTATTGTGTTAATCTCCCTTCTCGAGGACTTTGGCCATGCTGGATGACAGAACTCAGAGCAAACTCAGCAGAGAGACTTGAAAGGGCCAAACGAAGAAAAATGCAGCATTTTCCTCAAGAGCAGTTTGGTTTGTTTTCCTCTCAAGTGTGAATTTTGGGATGGTTCAGGCCACTATGTCCATCTCCTCTTGTGAGCCTGCCAGGAAAACAAGCGTGTTTCCATTCAGTAACTCACATGGCACAAGTCTGAGTGGTAGAAACCAAAATTCATCTGGTTCTCCTGGGAAGTGAAATGAATTGTCGTTTCCAAGAAGAATCACCATCATTCAGTCAGGGCACCGGGCATTAAAGAATCTCTAAACACATTAAAAATACAGTTCCCAACTAAAAAACCTAACCCCTATCCTTTGATTTCCTGAAGCACGTTGCAAGATAACTTTGAACACTTGTTTTTCAAACTAACTGCTGAACTACTTGAGACAGAACAAGTCCAGGGATCGAGAGGCATCAGTGAAACAAAACTCCAGCTGCAGCTCCCTCTGCCTCGTGCCACAGCTCTGATTTCCTGGGTTTCTAAGGATTTAATGTGGCACAATTCCATGAAAGGACTGGTTTATTGATTTAGTTCTGGACTGGGTTTTAACCCCAGTTACCCCTTGTTTACTTGGGCTGCAGAATGAGAACAAGCCCTGCTTGGCTCCTCAGACTGCTTCTGGACTAACTGACCCCAAATCCCCTGCAGATCATATCATGACATTTGGAATAACAGTGGATGGATGTTTAATGGACAATTCATCACAATACCTTTTGCCATGTGGATTTAAAAAGAGGAGGAAACTCTGCTTCTTTCCCCAATTTTTCATCTTTCCTGCTGCTGTAAATAGATTTAACAATGAGACCATCAGGAGTCTTTACAAATGTAAGTACTTACTGAAGCCTTTGGTCCCTGTGCTCCTGGCAGCTCTTCCATTTCGGCCGGGACTTGTGGCAGACTTTACTTATTCCCACTTGTTTGCACGTCAAACCAATTCCAGGAGGGATGTGATGGGAAGGACCTCGTGAGTTTAGATTAATTCTTGCTAGAAGGAGCTCCAGCACCAAGGAACACCGTTTATCCTGGGAGAATGGGGAAATGAGTGCCCAGGTAGAGAAAAGCCTCTCCTGGCCTGGGCTGCATCAAACCACACCATCAGCCATGAAGTGCCCAAGGGAAGATGCGGGTGAATGTAAAGAGGGAGGTAACAGGAGAAACAAAAGATGGTTCTGAGAACAAAGGGAGAACAAATGACCTTTTTTTTTTTTTTCTGGAACAAAATCTTCCTGCTGATGAAAGAAGAGGAAAACTCATGTTTAACTCATGGAAGCATCAGGAGGTGAGCAGTTCTGGGTGGAGAGCAAGACAGATTTTAGCATCCTTTTCTTTCCAAGGAGAGAAACAGGGGAGACAACCAGCTGGGAAGGACCTAGTACAGGATAATTCCAATAAGCAGCCAAGCTTCCAGGGATTCTCTGAAATCCCAGGAATTTTTGAACCCAGGGGTTGCTGGGAAACCACGTGACCTCAATGGATAAGGTTTGGGCAGACCCAGAACTGCCCTGGGAAGAACTTTCAACTGAGCAGGGTGTTGGGCAGAGCCTCTCGAAGGTGCTGTAAATTTGTGTTTACTGCCTCGTCCAAATCCAGCAGGTACTTGTCTTCATGCCTCTGGATCGTGGAAGGGTCTGTTTCACTTTGTGCTGGGATTCTGGAGTCCCGTGCTGTGTCCCTAATGCAGATTCACTGTGTCTCTTAAGGAAATCTATTTAAGCTCCATGCAGACCTTATTTGTACAGTAAGAATAATTCTGACTCACTTCACAACAAGAGCAGGAGATTAATTAATAACTGCAGAAGTGCTAAACATTATTAATGGCTCCCAAGTTTTCTTCTCTTGGAAACAGTGGCCATTTCTTCCCATAATGTTTTAAACAGTTGCTGCTCAAAGAGCTTAGATTGCAGATTCCTGGCTTGTGGTTTGTCCATAAATCACAGACCTGGAGCCTACCCAAGACACTCTCGATGGTCTCAGCAGGAAGTCTGGACAAGAGAAAACTGTTCTCAGTCTGGCCCCGTGAACCACTTTATGGCCAGTCCAGTTTCAACGTCCCACGCCAGACGTGAGAGGGATTCTGTCCAAGTTTAAAAGCACGAGGTCTCCGGAATGTCCTTTCAAACTGGATTTCACTCCTCATAAATATTTTCCGTCTTCTGCCCTGGAGGATATAGGTTTGACTTCACAGCTGATGAGCCTGGGCAGGGCAGGAGAGGAGGCCACGCTGTTTATCACCAATGGTTTTTCAGCACACAAAGTTTAACTTGTAGAGAAAAATGAACAAAACACCCCCACCCCACCCCCCACCCCCCCAAAACGCCAGGAACTTAACACAAGATAAAGTCAGCCAGAAATAAGATCTCAGAAAAAAATCAAATCCAGTAGATCAATTTTCTGCCCAAAGAAACATTGCTTTACAGCCAGGAAACTATTTACCAAAGAGCCTCTGTTGCCTTTTCAGACACAGAATCATTATCCAGAGACCAGCTTTAGAGCAACTTGCCTGTGTTCCTGTCAGCACTTCAGTTTGTGTTCATCAACGTGATGCCATACATCCACCTTTTCCCACTAGAACCTGCTCTGTTAGCCAGGCATATCATCCTCACACACCAGCGTTCCCTGCAGGTGTTTGCAAAATAAAAAGGAAAGCTGAGTCCCAGGGATGAGGATCCAGTGGCTTAGACAAAGCAGCGTGATAAAATGTGTGAGATTTGGGCCAAAGCACCCTCCTGATCCTGCTGCTGTTGCTCCTTCCTGCATCCCAGGACCACCACCACCTCTCACCATCTTTGGCAGGCATAGGGACACAGGGTAGGTGTGCACACCAGTAACAGACATCTTATTTGCCTTTTAGTCACAAATCCCTCATGGCAAAAAATGAGCACCTGAAGGGCTGCTGGGATTCCTGGAGGATTCTCGGGATGGGGAGGTTAAAGGTGTGTCAGGCAGTTCATGGCCAGCTCCCTCCAAGCATGCTCTGCTTCTCACTGCAGCAAAGGTTACAAACCAGCATCCAGCCTCAGCTCAGGCATTGTATCAACAGCTGCTATTTTTAGGCACTTTATCAGGTGTGCAGCTTGCAGGATACCATGCTCACCTGCTGTGCTGCTCACAGCACAAATCACCAAAGGTTTTAATTTCTTCAGTCTGTGTTACAATCACAGAACCATTTGGGTTGGAAAAGATCCTCAAGTCCAATCATTAACATAGCACTAGCCCATGTCCCAGGTGCCACATCCCCAGGTCATTTGAATCCCTCCAGGGCTGGTGACTCCACCACTGCCCTGGGCAGCTGTGCCAGTGCCTGACCGACCACCTTTTCAGTGAAGAAATTCTCCCAATATCCAATCTGAACCTGTCTTAGCATAACTTGAGGCTGTTTCCTCTCATCCTGCCCCTGTTCCCCGGGAGCAGAGCCTGCCCCCCCCCCCGCCGGCTGCCCCCTCCTGCCAGGGAGTTGTGCAGCGCCACAAGGTCCCCCCTGAGCCTCCTTTTCTCCAGCCTCAGCCCCTTTCCCAGCTCCCTCAGCCGCTCCTGGTGCTGCAGCCCCTTCCCCAGCTCCGTTCCCTTCCCTGGACAAGCTCCAGCCCCTCAATGTCTTTCTTCTTGTGAGGGGCCCAGGACTGCCCCCAGGACTGGAGGTGCCTCAGTAGTGCCCAGCACAGGGGACAATCACTGCCCTGGTCCTGCTGGCCACAATGTTCCTGACAGGATGTATCACCAGGGCTGTAGGATGGAGAAGGTGGCTCCTTGATCGTCTCAACACCCTCTAAACTGTCACTTTTTTTTTCCTCTTCTGCATCTGAATAAAAATGAAATGTTAGGTGATGTTAATAAAACTTCTCAAATGGTCCCCTGAGCAGCAGGACTTTTTCACTCCTCTGTGCGCAGCCAGGCTTCCTGTAGCTTAAAGAGGTGGAGGCTGTCCTGTCCAGCACAGCACCGAAAGAGTTAACCAGATCCAGTCCCAGCATCTTAATCTGGCAATTTAAAGATAAGCTAAACAAATATCAGGGCTGCTCAGAGCCCCACTGAGCAGGAGAAAGGATTCTTATAAACCAGTTTGCAGGGTGCAAAGCAGACACACAGAGGGAATCTAGCATGGCATTTCTGTCTGAACAGCCACTGCTCCTTGACTCAAATCAAGGGCTACATCCCATTTTCAGAGACAAAACTAACAGGGATCATAGCTACAGATTCTCCTGCTTTCCCTCTACACTCTCTGTTTTCACAGCCCTCTCTTGCCACCATGTCCAGTGCTTGATGCCCTGAAGAACCAAACAGAATCTGAAGAGAGACGAACCAACATCACCAGCTGGAAGACACAAAACCCAACAAAATAAAGAGGAGAGTGTAGTGTGTGTGTGGGGGAGATGTTATCTGGAAAATAAGGACTGTTTATTTATCATAAATACAGATTGGCTAGGCATGCAGTTTATCCCACAGACTCTCCAGAAAGCCACACACTGGAAAGCTGCCTCCTAGTTACTTCCCTTTTTCCACAAGACCAAGATGAACTTGCTTATCCAGCAGCTCAGTGATCTTTTCTGCTATGGGATTGCACTGACATGTTCCACCAACAATATCTGTGTCTGCCAAAGGCAGCAATCTCTCTCCATGCCAGCAAACTCCTCCTGCCTGGTCAGACCTGGAGGTTTCTTAACTAATTAATTAATTCTTCCAGTGCTTGTTCAGAGCACAAAGGTGCGCAGGGATTTTGTGGATAGAGGGGTGTATTCACAGACTTAACTGGGAATCTTGCTGCCAACATCTGTTTTGAAAAAGCCATTTTTAAAAACTGTATGAAATGAGGCTCTTCAGGCTTCTGTCAGAATTTTGGGCACATTGTTTAAGCAACAACCTCTGGATTTTGTCCCCACTAGGAACACTGCACTTTGAACAAGCTGTTGATGTAGGATCTGATAATTACAGGTGGCTCCTCCCCGTGCAGGGGGGGCTGGATGTCCCCAGCATTGTCCCTGCCTTCTGCCCATGAACCTGTGCTGGACAGTGCCTGCAAGCAGCTGCTGAGAGTGGCTGTGCCTGAGGCAAGAGATCAGCACAGAGTTCATCCTTCAGTTCTTGGGGCTCAGTTCTTCTCCAGGATTCTGGTGAGAAGTTCGTTCAGCCGGTTCACCATTGGCCTGGGATCCTCATTCAGTCCTGCTGCAATCATGGCATTCTCATAGATCTGAAAAAGACATGAAAGCACTAAATAAGCAGCAAAGTGACCTGCCTGAGGGAGGAAGGGAATGTCACTCTCCAGGACCTGCATGCTGAGGGTCCTGCACGTCTTCTAGGGCACCTGCTAGGAAAACATGGACCAGAAGTCCCAGAAATACCCCGGGACCACAGAAGGATGTGACTCTTGCCCCCTGTAATGGTTCACCCTCTTCTCTGCCACGCATGATCTGCAAGCTGGCTCTGGGAAGGATGGTGCTGCTTCTGGAGAAGGTCTGGCTCTCACCTGGTCAAGCAACATCTGGGCCAGATCAGGCTGACTGTCCTTCAGCTCGCTGAGCTTCTTAATCAGAGCATGCCTGTAAGAGAGAGATCAACACTGAGACTTGCTGATTTTGGACACAATGAGAAATTTATTTCCAGAATGAGCAGCTAAGTCATAGCGGGTCACTAAAGTCAACTTCCTTGCTCCTGTTCTGGGGACTTCTCTCCCATTTGTCCCTATAAGCCCCATGGTCCGCAGAGGGCTGGACACTGTGTGTGTGGGGCTCATGTCGATGGCGCCACGCAGCCTCACAGATTAAGGCTTTGTAGCACCGACTGCACTTAATGGGGAGGGCTCTGCTAACTGACAGCCTTACACTGCCTCCTCTCTGCCTCCACCCCTGAGAGGCTGCTGGATCCCAGGCCTAGTGCTGGTGTTGTCCCCCCTTACCCTGTGTTGATCTCCAGGGTGGGCTGCAGGAGCTGGGCTCGCTCCTCCTGGGTCTTGGCCAGCTGCTGCATGCGCAGGAAGTGGCGGGCAGCGCCCATCTCGAGCACAGTGATCATGGCAGGGTGGGTGTCCAGCCGGGTGGTCACCTGTGGCACAAGCACCAGTCAGAGCTGCCATGGACAATGCACGTCTTAAAGGTGGGGAGTCTGAAGACTGGGAGTCTCCTCAGCACAGATCCACACCAAACCTCCACACGATTCATCCCCATCCCACAGGAGCTGCCTAAACCAGCAGGAAAGATGGGGGCCCGAATGGCCCCATAGTCCACAGGCAGTGGGTAGCAGGTGGACCCAAAGAATTCCTTGCCAATACACCTTTCTAGTCCACAAGAAAGAAAAGTCACCAGCCTGTTCTGGTAACCTGAGCATCGACTGGAATACAGGCTTTGCTCAATACACACTGAGATGTGGTTCTTCTGCTGCCACACTGACCATCCAATGACAAATGCCAGCATCCATACCATTTACACACAGGAGACACAGAATGACTTCCCACAAGGTCCAAAGAAAAATCTGTGGCAGCAGATCCCCAACCACCCACTATCTTTTTTCCCTAGACTGTTACCTCCGTGGATCTCCTGTACTCCGTTACCCAGACACAGAATACTCACCTTCACTCCAGTGACTCTAGAGCCTAAGGCATTCCTCATCCAGGCCATCAGATCCTCAGCCTCCTTCTCTGTCAGACGTTCTCCAGCTGGCAGGGAAAGAGGACACATCTGAGTGTGCATCTATAGTGAGCAATGGACAGTGAGCTGAGTTTCCACACTTCCATTTCACACTTCCATTTATCAGTTCTCTTGTGGGAATAGGAATGCAGCACCACTCAGCACACACCTACATATCCTCATCCCAGACCATGCCATACCCAGAGAGGGCAGCCTCATGCCTTGCCAGTGGCTGCCTGCCTCCGTCCGGGCACAGATGTATGCATGGGGTTGAAATAAAATCATGGCAACTCCACACATGACATTCCATTTAACTCTGATCATGTGAGAAGAGACAAATCTGCAAAAACTCTTAAGTTGCCTCAGACCATGTGAATGGGAGGGTGGAAGGCTCTTACTCGGGAGCTGCAAGAGCAGGGGAGGAAGGTGTCCCCTCACTGGTTGCTCAGGGTAGCAGGACAGCATGCAGCAGGAGGGGCCAGGGGAGCCTCACGGTACCTGGGCGGCTCTCCTCAAACTTCTCTTCCTTATAGTGATCAACAACAATGTCTGTCTCCACAGAGATCAGCTTCTTCTTGTCAAACTCCCGGAGGTGCAAGAGTGTCAGCTCATCAAACTGCTCATAGCAGAACAGCACCTGTGCCAACAAAGGGACAGTAGCACATTGTTTGGGATGTAACAGCATTCCCTCCTTCCCAAGGCAGCTCCACACCAAACAGCAGGAACATCACACAGGAAACTCGCAGGTTCAACCCCACAGTGACTATCACTCAGGGCCCAACATGAAAGCAAACCCTTGGAGGGATTTGTTACCACGGGTGGCAGGTCTGCAACTGAACAAGTCCTGCTGCCCAGGGAGAGCGAGAACCAGCACTGACTCCAGTCCTGAGAGGGCCACCTGCCCACAGAGGACACCTGTAACACCATTACAGCCCTGCACAGCAGCTCCCAGGCTCCTGTTCTGGGGTCCAGCAAAGGTAGGAAACAGATGTCAGAACTAGATGTCTGAACAAGTACATCATCATGGAATATGCTGAGTTGTAGGGGACCCATCAGGATCATTGTGTCCCAACTCCTGTCCCTGCGCAGCACACCCCAACAATCCCACCCTGTGCCTGAGAGCATTGTCCAAATGCTTCTTGAACTCAGACAGGCTTGGTGCTGTGATCCCTTCCCTGGGGAGCCTGTCCCAGTGCCTGACATCTCTGGGTGAAAACTTTCCCCTGACTCAGCCTCCAGCCATTCCCTTGGGTCCTGCCACTGGTCATGAGAGTGAAGAGATCGGTACCTGCCCCTCCACTGCCCCCTGTGAGGATGTTGAAGACCACAATGAGGTCTCCCCTCAATCTCATTTTCTCCAGGTGAACAGACCAAGTGCCCTCAGCCACTCCTCTTATGGCTTCCCCTGCAGGCCCTTCACCATTCTCATGGCCCTCCTTTGGATACTCTCTAACAGCTGAATGGGTTTTTTTTACATTGTGGTTAAGAGTGTGTGACAGGTCCCTCCTGGCCTCATGCAGAGTCTGAGCAGAGGCAGAGGGGGCCAGGCAAAGGCACCGTGCTGGCAGGGCTCTGTCACAGGACTCACTATCCTGCTCAACTCTGAGAGCCAGCCCCGACCACTGCTGCAGCAGCTCAGGGTGTTCCCCTGGCTGCGGCACCACTGCTCACCCACCTCCATGTCCTTCTTCTTCATGGCCTCGAAGTAGGGGGAGTGCTCGGCCAGGTGCCGGTTGGGGGCACACAGGTAGTAGATGTTCCTGCTGCCGGCCTTCATGCGCGAGCTGTAGTCGGTCAGGCTGGTCAGCTGCCCCGCGGGCAGCGCCGATGACTCGTAACGCAGCAGCTTTGCTATGTCCTCCTGCAAGGAACGTGCTCCTGTGAGCTCAGGGCGGGGTCACTGTGCTCCACCTGACCACTCCCGGCCCCAAGGATTGCTGTTGCAGCGTGCAGGCCTCTTGGCAGCCCTACAAAAAGGCTCAGGGGATTCCGAATCCCTCCTTTCCTGCTCCAGATATTAAGGAGGCAGAAAAGTGACCTAGACAGGATGTAGGTCAAGAGCTCCTGGAAATGGGAATTCAGGCAGAAGACAACAGGAGGGGAAGGCCCTACTTTATTGCCTGCTGTAGATGGCATTGCACCAGGGAGCGCTGACAACAGTGTGGGTACAGAGACTCTGCAGGATCTCAAAATAAATGGGAAGCAGCACCAGTCAGAAAGAGTGAGAGTTTGGGCACTAGAGAATCCATAGGTCTTGGCAGACCCAGGAACACAAGTTATGGGCGTGCGAGTTCCATGGGGAAGTAGCAGTCTCCCTCATCCCAGCTCATGGTAATCTTTCCCATCAGCTACAGTGCTTCAAGACTCCTGGTACCTTGACATCCTGCTCTGCTATCGTGACAATCCCCTCTCTCATGAATACCCCGTACTCCTCAAAGAATTTGGCATATTTCTCAGGGTCCTTCTTGCTCTGGTCAATGAAGAACTTGATCAACCTCTTCTGCAAAACATCGCGGAGCTTCCTGCAGCAGGAACAAGCCTTTTTAAAGACAGCTGCTAGAGCAAGACAAGACATTTTAGGTGAACATCTCTCTGTGCAGGGTCGTAGTGAGTCCACTGTCGCCTCTCCCTCATGGCTTTACATCTGGTCTTTGTATCTGTGCCCAGAGATAGTCCGGCTTACCTGATCAGGGCACTCTCCTGCAGCAGCTCCCTGCTGAGATTCAGGGGTATATCCTCACTGTCCACAACACCTGGAACACAGAGCAACCCTTGAACAGTGATGCAAACACGAGTGCCAGGCTCAGGAGGGCAGCCTTTGCCTCATTCCTGTGGAAGCCATTGTCCACACCCTGCTATTCCTGGTCCCACACACACCTCTAAGGAAGCGCAGCCACTTGGGCAGGATGTCTGCAGCTTTGGTTTGGATGAGGATTTTGCGGCTGTAGAGGGCAACGCTGGAGCCCATTTCCCTGCTGATGTCAAACATGGACGGCTTCTGCAGGAAAAGAGACAGGAGGTAACACCAGCACTGTGCAGGGTGCCCGCATCACACTGTGGTTTTCCCTACAATGCTGAACCCAACGGGAGCTGAAATCTTGGCTCTCTTCCCTAGGCACCTACCTGAGCCATCCCCCTGCTCCTGTCGTGGCTCAGTATCCCAACCACCCTGCGGCACCCAGCCCACTGCAGAGATGCCACACTGGATATTCCTCCCTGCAGCCATATCTGCCTCCTTTCCCTAAGGAGCTCTCCCTTTGTCCCCTTTCAGAGCAGCTGGGCGGATGTCCCACATTCCCAGGACAGGACACGTACTTGCTCGGGCACGTAGAAGATGCTGCGGATGTTGAGGGGAGCGTCGGTCTTGTAGTGCAGGACGTAGCGGGGCTTGTCGTAAGCCTGCGCTATGAAGCGGTAAAACTCCTCGTGCTGCCACTCGCCGATGTCCTTGGGGTCCAGCATCCACAGAGCCTGTGGAGGAGCAGGGAGAGGAGTTCCCTTCAGCTCTGTGGCCTCCAGGATGCTGGAGCAGGGAAATAGAACCTTTCAAACAGACTCCTCTGCACAGCCCGGGACCAAGTGAGACGTGGCTCAGGCACATTATCACAGACTAACAAACTACTGCCCCTCATCTGGCCTTGGGCCACCCCTCAGAGGTAACTCTTGCCCTGCAACATACATAGGGCAGCTTTGTTTAGCCCTAAACAAAAGGGATCTGGCTAACCTCCGTTCCCTCACACTTGCCAATGGCCAAGGGCATCCTGGGCAGATCCCACAGCTTAACTGACTGGCAGTACTGGTCAAGTTCTCAGGGCCTGACCAGCAAGCAAACGAAAAGCAAAAGTTTAATTGAGCCTTTTGCAACCAACCTGCCTCTCTGATGGAGGTCACTGTCTCAGCTAAGAGCTCGTAAAGCAGCTCCTGCATTGCCTGTTTTCTGCTCATTTGTTCTGGAGCAGCTTGGGAGATGCTTTGCGAACCACTGCAGGGTCACTGTTTCCCACATCAACGCATGCACTGAAGCCATGAGCTCTAGCTTCCACCTGCTGCTGCTCTAACCCCCCAGAGCTTTCTGGAGCACTCAGCCCATGCTCACAGCATGTTTCAGTTTTCAGTACCTCAACAAAAGACTCGCATCTAGCAAAGATGTGGGACTCAGAACTGTGTGTTTCCAGCTGGGTGAAGCCCATCTCAGTCACTGCCTCCTTTGTCACTCAAGCCCTAACGAGTGACAGGAGTCATTTCTGGGGACAACACAAACATCCAGCCCACCCTCAGAGCCCAAGGGTTTCAGGTCCCTGGCAGCCCTAAAATCCTAAGGATTCCTCTGCCTCAGAGCCTTGTTCCACAGGTGGCTTCCCATCATTTCCAGCACACGCAAGTGTCCTGGAGGGTTTGAAGGATCACAGGTAGGATTATGGACTCATTGGGAGCTAAGGTGTTTTACAGTAGCTGTGTTAGGGAAAGTGCTGCATTCTCAGGGGCTCACTTGTAGCTAACAGTTATCCCAGTTAGACTAAAAAAGCCCCAGCTCCATGCTGTGAGCATTCAGGAGCTCATCTAGGAGAAACCCCACCAGGGAACCAACTGTGGCTCTGTTTGCAGCGAACTGATGCTGATGTGTGGAAAAACACAAAGCCAAGATCCTGGATAAAGACAAGGCATGAAATGGGAGCATAATGAGAATAAAGCTGTTGCTGTAGCCCAAGGGAAAACAGACTTTCTGATAAGAAGATAAAAGTCCATGACTCTGTTAAGGGCGTTTCACCCCTTGCTCTACTACTGCTCTTCTCCAGGGAGCCTGTTCTATTGATTGTCAGGTAGAGAGAGCAAACAGCTGTCTAAAGCTATTTCTAGTTTTGTAATTTAAGGGGCACAGCTAGAAAGCTTTTGGAACAGAAACACTATTATGCAGGAATCCAAATAAATGATCAGTGACTAATAACACCAATTACAGAACCTTAGATAAATTAACATGGTAAAATGTTTAAGTACAGTCTTGAAAGTCTGTGCAGTCAGTGCCACATTCCAGGAAACAAAAAAGCCACACACATGCTCTCTACCTGCTCTCTTAGGTGAGAAAGCTTTAAACAATCAGAGGAGGAGATGCTGGAGGAAAATGATTCATAGATTTCTGTTTTAAAGATAATTAATTGCTCCCAAGTGATGCCTGCAATTGGGCCAAGAACATCTGAGTAAAATGGATCTGGCTGCAGTATAATGTCAGTGGTCAGAAAATGCCAGCATCAAGCAGTGCTCAGCTTGGAGCTGGGAATAAATCAGGCTGTGAGCTGAGCTGCTAAAAAACCTCAACCACTCCCTGGCAGTGGCTATTCCATGTGAAGGGCAGAAAGAACTGCAGTGAGAGGTGTCAGCACACCAGCAATAGGAGCAATCCCTACAGCACTAACATGCCACGTGGCTTGAACAGAATAAGCATTATAAAGCACTGAAATAATAATTCGGGATAAGGGAAGATACAGATCTTGCTGATCTCCAAGAATTTTCCACAATAAATGCAAACAAGCTGTTGCAGGTATGACTTCTGCTGGATTGTCTCCTTTCGTTCTAATTAACTGATCACTACAAGGTCTGTGATATCCTGGACAATCCTCCTCTGATTTCCAGCAGCTTTATGCGGTTTCCTGTCTCCAGTGGAGGATTACAATGGTTCATCTCCCATGAGTGACCTCCACCTCACCTGTAACGTGTTAATTCTTCTCCCATTGAGGTACAGGGGGAAGCTGATGAAGTTGCTGTATTTTGTCACCACCTCTGGAATGGAAAGAAGACACAGAAGGGTCACCTTTGTGGAAACAACACGGCAAGAATTCCCTCAGTAACAGCAGGTGAAAGGAGTTGCAGGAGAGGAAAAAACCTGAAAATTCACCTCCCACCCATGGGCACCAACAGACTTCAAAGAGCCCCAGGGGTAACAGCATTCCCCTCCTCTACTCACCCTTGACTCGGTCTTCATGTGCAAACTCTTTGCAGTCTTCTTTGAGGTGTATAATAATCTTAGTCCCAGCTCTGACCCCAGATGCTTCTGCAATCTCAAACATTCCTGAGCTAGGATTAGAAACAAACTCTGTGTCAGTTTGTGCCTCAGGTACACCCCATGATAGGACAGAGAAATGGTTTGTTAAACTAAGAGCACACACAACACTTCAAGGCCAAGAAGAAAAGGCAAAAAAATCTTGAATGCCTGAATGCTCCTTGTGCCTCTGAGAAACCCCAAAAACCATGTGGCTGTTTTCCCCACAGAGACTCCAGACCCAGGACACACTGCTCTGCAAAGACACCAGCCACTGAAAACCCAAAACAGTCTGGTGTCTCAGTTTTCTTAAAAATTTAAACAATGTAGTAAATTCTTTATTCTGTGGAAATTTTAAGGGGATGCTGAGCTTGCCACCCTCAGAAGCCCCCATTTCAACATGTCCAGCAGCCCACAGCTTTGCCATCCCAGATGTTTGCAACTTCAAGCAAAAAGCAAAGGATGAGCACACAGATGTGAGCCACAGAGGAGATGTGCCTGCAGACCCCAGCGCTGCACAAGCTCTGCTCTCTGTGGCTGCCTCGAGCCAAACCTCAGAGGATGATGAGACCAAAGAGGTTCAATCTGCCCCTGTGGTGGGGGGCCCCCTAAGCTGACTGCCTGCCAGCAGGGATGGAACAGGAGAGGCAGGTACTCTGTCCACAGCACGCCTGCTCTGACAAAGCGACTCTGTCCTTGGAGTTTCCACACTGGCACATTTGGCCGTGCTTTGTTACTGTGTATAACTTGAGCAGGACCTAAAGCAGACAGCCAGGTCCTGAAAGAACACACAGGCCCTGTCTTTGCACAGCTTTCAGGCCGTGTCTGGTCGGGACACAGCCCCCCACGCTGCTACCCCACTCTGCAGCCTCACCCATCGGATGACCAGTGGTAGCCCGGGCTGCCCGGCTCTGCTGACTGTGAGAACACCTCCACTTTATCAGCCACCATGAAGGCTGAATAGAAACCCACTCCAAACTGGCCGATGATTTTACTGCTGGCTTCAGCTTGGCTCTGCAGAGCTTCTAGAAAAGCCTGGAGGAACAAAGGAGACACAAACCAGCACACAGTGACTTCAGGCATTGCTGGATGTTGGGATCAATCCCCAGCTGGGCTCCTCAGGCACTGCAGCCTGGCAGTCCAGCACCCTCACCCCATGCTCCCGCATCAGTGCTCTGAGGAAGGTTCCCAAGGAAAAGGGTTTCTCCACAGGGACTGCCCCTCTGGAAAAGGGGAGCACTGCATAGAGCAGTAAAAGGAAAACAAGCAAGGGCTCGCTCAATCAGGAGCAGGAAACCATGAAATGGTGCCTCCAGAGAGGAAAAAGAATCAGGTACACATGTACAACACCTTGCTGTGGGGACAGAGCTGCTGCTCTCCTGGACATGGGGTAAATGCCAAGTGGGTGGGTGCCCCTCTGTAAGGATGGCAGGGCAGGAAGGTGTTTGAGTGAGGGCAGTGGGTGCAGCAGTGCTACACGCAGGGCCCATCAGCACTGCCTGGGCTCCCTGGGCCTCCCACAGCACAGCAGAGACCATTGAGAGCCAGAAGGCAGGTTTCACCTTCCAAGAGGGGTGTGATTTCACAGCTGGGCTGGGGGCCAAGGGACAAAACAGAATGAAAAATTACTGGGAGAACAAAAGTGGTTGTAATTGGAGAAGAGTTTTCTAAGGGAGGGAGAAGGGTCCTCATCCCAAGTTACCTTTGAGCCTGATCGAGCAATGGTACCAAGGTTAGAAACCAGCTCCTCCTGGGTCATCCCAATACCTGTGTCCTGAAAAGAAACAGCAATTGCAGCTGAAATGTCAGTAGGGAATCATTGCTCCAGCAAACAGCACCTGAGCAACTTCTGCCTCCAACTCCTCTCTCATTCCCCTCCGAGTAGTAAATCCAACAGCAGACTTCCACCTGTGCCTCCATCTGCCCACGGCCAGGAACACAGATTCAGAGGGCACAGAGCTCCAGGGGCAGCCACAGCTGCCTAAAAACCACCAGAAAGCTCAGAGACTCTGGCCATTTCTCAAGGAAAGACAAAACCATGCCAGGACAGGCTGGATTCTACATCCCTCTAAAAAGCACAGGATGGCAGTGCAGGAAAGAGATGTCAACCCAGCCATGGCCCCACAGCGCCAGATGTCATGCACAGACACACCCTCCATTCCTGAACTGGTCTGAGGGAGAGTCGAGGAGCAGTGAGAAGCAGCTTGTCTGCAATCTGCAGATGTGGAACCGATGCACGGGGAATCAGCGGCAGAGCAGTGAATCCCTTAACTCTCAGGTAACGCAGACCCTTGTCTGCAAGCACCACATGAACTGATCTCCATCTGCTCTGCCTTTCCCCCTTCCTCTCCCCCTCACCCTGTGCTCCATGATGTGAGTATGAAGCTGTCAACGTCCAGGAGAGCTGGGTATTGCATTCCCATGGGAACGGACTAATCCCAGCCAAAATGCACCGGCTACACTTCGTGGTGCTCTGTCCAGGCTTCAGAGGCACACAGCTCCTTGTCATCCCCAGGTTATTCCAGAATTGCACTGCTGCATGCACATGAACATCTCCCTGCTGCTCACACACCTCAGGCAGCAGAGCCTGCAGTAGTACCACCCAGAAAAGGCTGCAGTAAGTCTCAAACCTGGCTGCAACTTCAATTTGCATGACACCCCAAGGCAACAAGGGTAACAGCAAACCCCAGCTAGAAATGGCCACCCTCTCACACAGGACCCCAGCAAAAATCTTTCCCACTCTGTTGTCCAGTGTGTTTTCAGACTTGCTCCACACACATTTTCCACAGGAGCAAAAGGCAGGCTACTGCCCTCCAGGATGCCACTTCTAAGAAAAAAGTGCCATTCCCCCTCCCAAATCCCAGCAGCTTCTCTACCTGACACAAGCATCCCAAGAAGCCACTGTTACAGGTTCTCTGAGCCACTCTCTAAGGTGAAAATTAGCCAAGTGAGATGTGATTCTCATTCCCGTGAGGGATTCAGCTCTACCCGAGTACCTGTGAGCACAGTTATCGCAGCCAACAGCAGCTGGCACATCCGGAGTGGGCTCACACATTCCCAGTGCCTTAGCAGGGGTGGGATTTGGTGTGCAGGGTCAGCAAAACCAGCTGCAGCAGAGCTGACAGCTCTAGGTGGCTCAGAGGTGAGGTGCCAGAGTGACCTCTGCCACCCGTGGAGCATTTACTGGGCTTATTTCTACCAAAGTAAGTTAATGTCAGTATGTATTTCTTAATGTAGTGTTTAACTCCACTGAAGGATTGAACTGTTCCGCCTGTGAGGTGCCATGTGGGTAAGACATTTTCCTGCACCCCCACAAGTCACGGCACAGCCATACCTTTCCCTTGGTTAAATACAGTAAGGCCAGTCAGCCCACTTGGCTGAGAAGAGGGATGATGCCCAGTAAGATCTCAACGGCGAGAGATCAAAAGCCAAGAAAAACAAACAGCGTATGGCAAAATCTCAGGAATCTGACATGGTCCCTTCCCCCAGGGAAGAAAAAGCCAGAAAGAACGGTTTTCAGCATCTGGTTCAGTTTTCGTTCATGCCAGACCCTGAACAGAACTCTGATCCACTTCTATTTATAGCACAGCATGTCATTCCCAAATTCCAGTGTGTTAAAAAAAAATACATCCTTACCCCATAAATTTATTTGGCTATTGAATTCCTAATGCCCTGCCAAACTTACTGCAAAATGCCTAATGACAATTCCTGGAGACTACTTTGATGAGGGTGAATCTCATAAACAAAGAAAGCCGGGCTCAGAACAGCCGGGATGCCGACAGGGAGAGCAGAAAGCGAAGATCCTGGCAAAGCAGACATTCCCTACTGCAGGAAAACACCTGGGTGGGTTAGGATGAAGACACCATCATGATTCAACCCACCCTTGCCATGTCCACATTTCCTGCAGCTGCCCTTTGGCTCCCTTCACCACACGGAGCTGCTCGGGGGAACAGGAATAAAGCGGCAGCGGAGGAGAGACGAGAGCTGAGCTCTGCAGAGCAGGAACTCTGCAGTCAGGGGAAGCAGCTGAACCTGCCCGTGAGCAGCCCACCTCACGCTGGGCCCACACAAGTGCTGGCAGCCCCAGCTCCAGGAAATCCACGGAAGGAGCTGGTGGAACTTCTACTGCCCTTCTCACACCACTCCGTGCTGCACCAGCTGCTGCTCGGCCGCTGGGCGTCTTCACCAGGAACCACCATGGAATCACACAACCCCTGCCAACACCTTCTACCCACCACCATCCAGCCCTTGCTCCACCATGAATGTTACAGCTTTTCTTCCCCTTCTTAGCCCTCCCTTCAGCGTGCAAGAAAAGCTTTATCAGGCTGACCACAGCCACAGCAGAGCTATTTGTAACAGCACAAAGCAAACTGTACGTGTGGTTTCTCAAATTACAAAATGTGAGGGATATGCTTAGAGTTCCATGTGCCAAATGTTTCTCCACAGCCTGGAGAGACCAAGAGACAGAGTTCAGTGCACTGACCCTTCATTAGAAGAAGGTTAATTACAGAAGACCTGCTGTTACTCAGCAGAACCACCACCTCCTCACCTGGGTGAATTTCTCTTCTGGTACTTCTTAAGGCACAGAGTAAAAATCCTCCCCCAAACCATCCCCTGTACAAGACAACACAGAGGCTGCAGACCTTCAGACCATGAAGGGCTGGTGGCCACAAGTGTTGAACTAAGCTCAGTAACATTTACCCCAAAGAGACATCAGCGGAACTTTGCTTTTAGCACCTTTTTATGTGTGGAGACCTCCCAGGTACCAAAGCTGCTGCTGACCTGCACCTTTGTGCCTTCTGTGCCCTTTGTTCTAACCCTGTGGTGAGGGTGCTGGATGTTTGCAGAGACCTGCTGTGTAAAGATTAATTTGCTCATTACCTGAGTCCAATTTAAAGTATCGCAGAGCTTCCTTACACCTAACAACCCATTAACCAGCCATTAACTGTTGCCTCTGCCATGGCTGCATCGGAAGGAATGCTCCCAGTTAGAGGTACCTGGCTGAGATATTGTATCCTTCACTTTGCTTTGTGGCAAAACAAACACTTGAAACATTTATTTCAGTGTAAAACCTCAACGGGGCATCGGAAGAACACTGACTATATAATAAAGACATGCTGCTTTCACCAACTGATAAGGTAATAAAATCCCAAAATGTCTGATTAGCACATGTGCCCACTGTTATTTCAATACCTTGATTAAAGACTTAAAATTCACAAGACCAGGACAGCAGCTGCACTACAGCAACGTTCTGGTTTAGAATTATTAAAGCATCTGCAGCAGCAGCAACCAGCAGATGAAAAGCCAGAATAAAACTGATGCCTGTGAACACGAGGTAATCTTGGCCTAGTACATGGAAGTTGTCCAAAGCAGAGAGCCTGAGCTTCCCTTTGCAAAACCACAGGCTCGGCCTCCACCCATCCAGGTCTAAATACCCGCTGTCCAGAAAAGTACTGCCTTTCATCCACTTTGAATTTCCCATTTTTATACAGGATATGCTCTTATTCTGCCACAAAGAGAACTAAAAGATTGTGCACTTCCTTCCTTGGGCCACAGGTTATTTGAGATGTGTTTATATTTCTGGGTCCCGGGCTTATTTGTTAAAGATGATGCAACTACTGGAAGCTGTAGCCCATCCCTGCAGTCTGTGGCACATTTCTGTAGGTTTAATTCCACCTAAGACTTGCTAAAGTACAGCCAGATTTACCCCTCTATCTCCACCTGTCCATCTCCTGCTTCCTCAAGCCCAAGTGACACACAGATGCTGCAGTGCAGGTCACCCTCTCTGTTGCAGCCTGGTCACACAGGGAAGGGGACCTGCTCCCCACCTGCCCCAAGCTTTGTGGGACACAAGGGTGCACTTGCACTGAACTGCTACAGCCCAAAGAGCCCAGTCCTTCCTCGAAGCCCCAGGACAGCCCAGTCCCTGCTACAGGCTGTTTGGAACTGGAGAGGCAGGAGAGATCTGCTCAGCGATACAGGGAGCTGTTGCAGGGAGGAGTGGTGTTTGCAGTCATTTTAACTCCTCCCAAACACAGCAAACTGGTGATTTTGTGGCTTCACAGACACTGATTTTGGATGACGGCAACAGAGAGATGAAAGCCCAACAAAGGGAACTGAGCAGCCCAAGCTCTGGCAGCGACTACGCCGCTTTCCCATGCTAGAACAGCAAGCACACTCCCTCCCCCAGCAGCAGCAGCCATCAGCTCTGTAAACATTTCAAACCATTTCCTCTAAACTGTCCTAGCCCTAAATTAAGCACCAGCAAGGAGCAGGGCTGCAGCCCCGAGCTCACACATCACCACCAGGCACAGCAGCACGGCAGAACTGCACAGCTCCAGCACCACCACGGCACAGCCAAGCGCCTGTCACCTGCCTGTCACCTCGTGCAGGTGCTGAAGGTGAGCTCTGTGCTCACAGGGCCTTGGGGTCTGTAAGAGGCTCTCTGTTCCCACCTCAAAGGGTCCTAAACCACGTCGGTAAAGCCTCAGCACGCGGAACTGCAGAGCTCTGCAGAGCTGTTCTCACTGGAAACACACCCCTCACATTTTCAAATGGATTTTCTTAAGAGCTCTGACCTTGCAGGCTGTGGCTGCTACGGATGGAGCTGTCCTAGAAACACAAGGCAGTTTTCAAAGGGATGGAGGAAATGGTGGAATTTGCTGCTAAAACAACAGGACTTTGGTGAAGGAATCGAGGTGGTGGAATTCAGTCAACACGTCCCTCTTAGCAGATACTACACTGCAATGCTTAGGTGGAATATTCCTGAATGAGGACATCCTATCAGAATTCTGAGTCTTGCTGTGCTTATGACTGGAATTCAGCCCTGGCAGAGAACAAGTAGAACTGCAGTCACTGAACAGAGATGAGTATAGTCCTATACTAGATCTACATAATCCCCCAGGAACGTGCCTGTAATGGCCATCACACATTACAGACCTGCCTTTTCTCAGCCCAGTGAGACACAAAGAGATGCTACAGGGCTTGGAAGAGGAGGGGAGAGATTCAGCAGATCAGGGGCACAGAGCAGCAAGAAGATCTGAGGAGAAGGAGCCAGGGGTCAGAGTGAGACAATGGGACCTTTCTAGGAATAAAAAAGGGGTGACCATTGCTACAGGTCATGTATGAGGGACCTGCTGCCTCTTTTTTGGTAGGTCCTAGTGGGTACAGAAAACAAAACAGTGGCTAAGGGGCAGATCCATCTGTGCCTCAATCACTGCAGCAAGCTTTCTTTCACCTTTGCATTCCTGAAAGGCAGAGAAATGTTCTGAATGATGCTTGTTCACAGTAATCATTCTATGCAGTTTGCTTCTTCAAGAAGTTATAAATAACCCCCTGACTGGAGGTAAGGAGCTTTCGGCACTCTGGAGAAGGTAAAGCTATTAAAGAGATTGGAGCAGCGTTGTTCTCGCTGCTCCCCACAGCCCAGGACCGCTGCAGTTAAAAGCTTCCTAGTTAAGACTCATTTAATGGCATTAGAGAGGCACTGGCAGCCAGGCAGGGGGTTATAAAAAGCCCAATCCCTAACCCATCTAACTGGGATGGCATCAGAGGCACCCTGCAAGGTGGGCAAGCAGCTCTCCAACCGAACTGCCAAAGAAGGGGACAGCTTCCGCAGGGACGGGGCACGAGTGGTAACAATGTCTTGATGGAGTCAGGTGCTTCGTGTCCACTACAACCTCAAAAGCCAAAGATGAGAGAAAGGCAGGAATCACCCCCTGCCTGGGGCTAAGCGAGGGCTCCTTAAACAGTGTTACACAGGAGTCAGAAAACTGCAACAGTGTGACAGGAATAGCAAAGCCCCTGCACCATGGTTTGAGAATCTCTGCTTGGTGATTGTGTTGCCCACTGACAAGCACTAACTTCCCCATGGCAACTGCAGCACTTGTTCTGCAGAGGAACAGAAATATAAAATAACTATGCAGCCTCCAACAGCCCCCCGTGCTTTTGTCCCACGTCAGAAATATCAGCCTGTGTGCTCTGCCTGTGCCACATCTCCCCTGGACCTGCCACGGTCACTCAGTGCTGCCTGCTGCTTCCTCCTCCTCCTCTGCTCTCCTGAGAATGTCCATAGCTACACTCATGGCTGACACAGCTCCACAAGGAAAATGACCACTCTGCCTTCTTAACGTTAGGAACTTTGCCAAGAAAACACCAAAACTGAGGCTCAGCCTCCAACCCTGGACAACAGCCATAAGCAAGATCAAAGTACAGAGAGAAGGCCCAGCTCCACTTCCCTCTCCACGCTGAGGCCCACAGGTGCCTGCTCTTACAGACTGTCTCCCTCCCAATCAGCATCTTGTCATCAGCAGGGACAACCAAACCGTGGCCACAGGGAAGTGCTGTGCGACTGCCCAAATCTACAGTCCCACCTGTGTCTGAGGGCAGAACCTCAGCATCAGCTGGACTCAGCCTGTCCTGGAGCAGGAGATAGAGACAGGCAGCAACGGGAAGTTCTTCTCACCACCCTGGCATCTCCCCTCTCACCCAGGGGAGAGAAGGTCTGCAAGCAACCAGGTAACCTCTCAGACTTAAGGAGGTGCATGAAAACCTCCCCAAAGGTCAGGAGGAAGCCAGATTCACAACTTACCCACTAGTGAGAAACACACATAACCTGGGAAGTACACTAGGCAGGGGTACTGGGAGAAAAGCTACTGGTAGTTCCCAATAGGGAAAGGAGCAGCAAATTTTCCTATGGCTACAAGTGGGGAGCAGATACATTGCTGGTTTCTCATCAAAGCCTGAGGTTACAGCCTCATGAACCCAAGCCCAGCTGAGGACAGAACATTCTTTGGGCAGGCTTGGGGACTGTGCTGCTGCTCAGCTTCCACTGACTCTTCACAGGACAGAGGCCAGTGATGAGAGGAGCAGGGAATAACACTCTCCTGTTTCCAAAGGGAGTTACCTGGATAGTGATGGTTCCCTTTCCGCTGTCTGTCTGCAGATGGATCTCCAGCTCTGGCAAGGCCTTCCCTTCAGTCATCAGCCGGTGACGCAGCTTCTCCAGCGCATCGCTGCCGTTGGAGATCAGCTCCCGGATAAACACCTGGGGACCAGACACAACCCGACACTGCAGCCTGGCCTTGCCCCTGCACAGCACTCCCAGAGACCTGGGAGCTCATTGGCTCCCACAAACTCATCCCCAGCTCCTCAAACTGTGTTTCCCCATTATCTGCCAAGAGAACAGTTTGTCCAAACTCAATGTGAAACTGCAGAGGCTCAAGGCTCACAGAGTCACTTGGCTGTACCTACAAATTGTTTCAGAAACACATTTCCAAGGTGTCTTAAGAAAACATCATTCAAGAAAGCCTGACATGAAAGCTCAGGACTTGCTGGGAGCTGAACAGTTATTCTCCCAGCTCAACCATTCTGGATGTATCCCTTGAGAGAGATGGGGCTTTGCCAATAGAAAATCTCCCAGCAAGTTGTGGGTGTCTTACCTCCTTCTCCGAGTACAGGGAACGGGCAACAATGTCCAGCAGCTTCTTCGTTTCAGCCTGGAACTCATGTTTAGAGGCTGCACCTGGAATAAAGGTTAGGGTTGAGGTTGTTCAGTTTGGAGAAGAGAAAACTCAGGGAGCACTCAAAGCCCCATCCAGTGCCTAAAGGGGCTCCAGGAGAGCTGGAGAGGGACTTTGGACAAGGGCCTGAAGTGACAGGAGAAGGGGGAATGGCTTCCCACTGCCAGAGGGCAGGGCTAGATGGGATATTGGGAAGGAATTCCTCCCTGGGAGGGTGGGGAGGCCCTGGCACAGGGTGCCCAGAGAAGCTGTGGCTGCCCCTGGATCCCTGGCAGTGTCCAAGGCCAGGCTGGATGAGCACATCCGTACAGCCATCCCTGCAGGTAGGGAGCTGTGCCCAGGAAGAGAAACCTCCTCAGAAAGAATAAAACTACAAAACATCTCAGCTGAAAGACCATCCTTGGCCTTTTAAAAATAGCGAGAGGCATTAGAGAACTCCTTTCTCCTGCAAGAGGCATTAGAGAACTCTGGGAAAACACAGGGAAAAGCCACAGGTCCCACATCACCTCTGCCATGCCTCACTGGTGAGGACGTACATTCCTCAGGGATGGGGGGAAACTGGACTGTGGGCAGCCAGCACATCAACCCCAGCAGGGACTTCCCAGCCTGGCAGTCTCAAAAGTGCCTCCCAGAAAAACCATGGAGGCACAGAGTTAAGATGTTATTTCTGTGCTGGAATAACTCATTGCTTAGACCGCTTTAGAGCACCTCTCCCTGAAGCTGAGCAAATAAATTCATTCTAACTAAAGGGCTGACACCAGGACTCTCATCACACCTCCATGAGCCACAGCAATGATCTTCTGGGACAGAAAATTCTTTTTTCAGCCAGTTCTAGTGCCTGTGGAGCCTCCACACATACACGTGACCATCAACTGCCTGGCTAAGCCCATGGATGCAGTCTTGATGTCCTTGTTTCTCAGTAAAGGCCATTCTGACCTCCACCCCCAGTTTTTGGGAGGTGATGGTGCAACACAAATTCAAAGGATGTGGTGACCAATACCTGCACCTCCTCCAGAGGCAGCAGCACTGCTGAGGAGGGCTCACCTGCACCACACCTTGTCCCAGGTGCACCCCAAGAGTGTCCCCACAAGACATCTGTGCCCAGACCCACCTTTCACGTTCTCTGTGTTGCTGATGATGGTGTGCAGAGGCTCTTCCTCCTTGCTCTCCGCTGTCTGCGTGCTGTACATCCGGACAGCAGGAATGCTGGAGGCAGGAATGTTGTGCTGGAGGCTCCAGCGGTGGAGTATTTGTCTGTGCAGACATGCTGCTCCTTTTGCTAAAGACACAAGTGAAGCTATTTCAATGCATATCACAAGTCCAGCACCAACAGGAGCACTCCTTAGAGGTCCCACCTAGGCAGTCCCATGGGAGTTACACTGCCTGAACAGTTCTCTCACAATCCAACACCCATCATTCCCCTCCAGAATTGCCTTCACTGCATAAAAAGGGCAAGTTGCTACTTTGGCTCTTCCGAATTAAACTTTTATCCAGAAGGTGACAATTAGCAGCTTTCCCACTGAATTAACCAGTGAGGAAGAGGCAGTCTGCAGCTTTCACTGCTGTTACCTGGCTAGGCTGAAGGCAACTCCCACATCACTGCCTGTGAAAATATAGACTGGCAATAAATATCTGGCCCTTGACTGTCCAAGCACAGGGATTACATCCCCCAACAAAACTGGGTCTGGGGCAAGCAGCACACACAGCAGCAGCAAGGCCACCAGTCACAAAACCAGTGGGGAAAATGAGACCAGTCAGGAAATGGCACAAGCTCCCTTAAGGCCAGGGATTCCCAATTCTCCTCCTTTCATTAAGCCCAGGTGAACCCAACAGTCTTCTCTCTGTCGGGGGATGAATCAAAGCCAAACCTGGTCACAAAAACACCATTTGCAGCACTACAGAGCTCTGTCCCAAGCCTATTCCTTGAAGTGATTTCTGAATTGTTGGGAGAATGGCCTGTGCCAGAGCAGGATCCCAGAGGGTGTGGCTCTGACCCTGCAGCTGCCCTGGGGAAGGCGGTATCTTGGCCTCCCCCAGTCCTACAATGAACATGAACAGACTGGACTGATCTGGGAAGCAGAGGAGGGACCAGGACAGCCTGGGCAGAGCCAGGAGAACATGGACAAGCAGCAGAAGTGGCTGGAAGCAGTGACAAGCTCAGGTTTCTCTCACAGCTCACTCAGTGCCTGTTGGCTGTTTCACCCAGCAAGGGAAGGAGGCAAACCCTACACCTGACATTTTCAAGGGGTCCTTTCTTTAGATGACTGGGTACAAAAGCACCCAAAGACTGAACCAAAACCCATCAGTATGGTGAGGGTCCCAAAGCACACCTGTGACCTCCCTGGAAACAGCTCCCATGGCCACCCCCTGCCCTCCGGGCCAGCTGACAGGCTGGGAGAGCTCGGCTCCCTCCTGAACCTTCCTCCCCCTTGTCACAGCCCTCGAGTGAACTCAGCAATTCCAGCCCTTTCACCAACACCCCTCATCCTCTAGCTCACCTTGGGAGGCCTCAGGCTTGCTTCACAAGTGCTCTGCAAACCTCCTGCCCCCCATAGCGGGTCCTACAGTCAGTGTGATCATCAAGAACAGGTCTTGCTGCTCCAGACCATCATGCTGGGCTCTCGCTTGCTCCAGACCAGGTGAACATGAACCCCTGAGCTTTAGCAGCACTTCTGGCTCCTGCACCTCATCCTCAAGACCTGACAGAGGAGGCTGTCAGTCCTTGTTCTTCCTCCTCCTCCTCACAGAAAGCTTTGAATCAAGATCCACTTCTCCAGCCAGAAGATTGAATGACTCCCCAGTCATTCTGCCCTTAAAGAAAAGAGCCCACAAATAGTTCTAAATACATCTGAACACCTCCCACACACATAACTGTGCTCTCTGCGTCACAAACAGCTCTGCCGCATTATCGCAGGACACGTTCTGGAACTTCCATTCCACTGCCTGTGCTGGGATCATCTGGGAAAGTGGCAAGGAAAACAACCCGGCTGGCTGAGGTGGAAAGCAGCAGAGCACTCGCTGTGCAGCCCCTCAAGCTTCAGAGGGGAAGGGCCTGCAGCCCAGGTTTTATATATTTTATTTATGTATTTACATATTTTATGCTCATTTTAAGCTGGGTGCTGTAGGATACTGCATTGTACGTAAGCACACACACACACATACATTTCCCAAACAGCAGAAACAAAAGAGGGAATTTTGCTCCCTCCCTGACTCCAGGATCCAAAAAAGACACAGATCAGCAGCAGCTTAAAACCTTAAGGTCACTTCTGTCATCAGATGTCCGGGCAGCAAAGCCCCAGAGCCACCACACAGGTCACCCCTCAGCCCATGAACACCAGCTGACTCTAGAAACTACAGCTATTTATAATTTTATTTCTGGCTATTTATAATTGTTGATGTGTTCACATTTTTTGCCTCCCTACCTCTGAAGCACAGTAATAAATCACCACCCATCAATTCGGTAGTTACTTTCAGATTTGTGCAATGTTTGGTCTTATCCTCCTTAACTCACGGCCTGTCCCACGCCAGGGAGAGACACAGCTCGTTAAATACAAGCTGCAGCCTCTTCAGCCCATTTGCCTCTTGAGAGTCCTTGCCTGGAGCAAGGGAGCAGAAAAGGCTCCCGGCTATTCTGGGTATAAAACCACAATTATCAGCACACCAGAGCTATCGAGAAGCACCTGCCGAGGTAACCGGTTATGTGGTACTCATAACGAGCCTAAGAAACAAATTCCTAAGCCCAGGCGACAGAGAAGGAATGGCTCTTGCCCCAGATAAGCACTGTGATGTTTTGGGGCAAATCAGGCCTTTTGTTATTGTGTTAATCAAATGTGGAGCTTTACCACAGCCCACACCCCCCCTTCCTCTTCCCATCACTGCTCCACCTGCACCGTGAGAGATGGAGAAACCCACCTTACTCCCCAAATTCCACTTCTCTGTGATCCCGAGTGATCCTTGGCCCATGGCCACAGACCTGCCTCACACAAGGGCAACACAGCACAGCAAAGACAAGGACCCTCAGGGGCTCCTTTCAATCCAGGCACCAGGAAGCCTCGGTGGTCCCCCAACCAGCCCCCCAGGAAATGCAGCCTCTTCTGGAAAAACCACTGCAGTGAGCAGAGCCGAGAACCAGTCAGAGATTTAGGGTGGGAAATCCTGCACAAAGCAGTTTATGGCTCAAAACAAAAGAGAAGAATTTGGGTCAGCAGGAATTACCATACCAGCCCCAGGCCGGGCAGCCGGGAGCCCGGGGAAGCTCCTGCGGGGAAGAGCTCTGGCAATTAACGCTCCCAGCTCCGATCTCATTACACAAAAGGGCTCCCGAGCTGGGCACCGGATCCCTGAGAATGTGGGGAGAAGGGATTCCCCGAGTGACCCGCTCACACCAACACATCTCCCGAAAAGCTCTGCACCAGCTTCAGACCCCGGAACTGTGAGAGCAGAGAGGGAACATTGCCGGCTCTGCCGACGAGCGAAGGGACGGCTGTCCCTGCAGCCGGGATCCAACCGAAAGGAAAGCGCCCGCTGCCCCTCCCTCCTTATCCCCACCCCACACAGCTTCTGCTCACTATTCTTCCCCTGAGGGACCTGAATGACGGGTTAAGGAATAAAACCCTGGGTGTCCTGGAGTAGGTCGAACCCACCAGAGGCAGCGGCTTTGTTCCCAGACACGGATGCTAACAAGCCTCTGGGGATTTCTGCGGAGGAAGAGCTGCACTGCCCAGAAACACCGAAGTGGCACCCCGTGACACAATAAATCTGACAACCCGACCCTGAATGTGACCCTATTTGTCACACAATTTCCTCTGTCACATTTTCTCTTCGTAACCCGCAGGGAAACCACAGACCACACCAACAACACACAGATCTGGCAATCAGGGGCCACACAGCAGATAAGGAAACACGGAGCACAGCACGGGCTGCTGGCAGGAGACAGGCAGGAAACTCCTCACCATGCTTCGGTTAATGGCAACTCACAGGCACATGTCCAGCCCACGAGGGCCTTCATAAGGGAGCACATCCCATAACTGAGGCCTCAGAGTTTGGATGTTCTTAGCACTCACTCCTGTCAGCTGTCTGAGGTGAAACTTCGAGTGCACCCCTGGGAAATGCAAACCCTTCAGGCTCATCTGTAAAGTCCCCTGGTACTGACACGGCCAGAGAACAGCAACGCTGCTGCCTCCTGCTCTCATGCAGGAACCTGGGCTGTGCCCCGTGTGAGCTGGGACATGCACCGGAACGTGACACATGGTCTGAACGTGCTGTACAGCCTGTGTGAGCCAGCAGATACCTCTGGATGTCCTACACACCTTTTATGGGCCAGGAGATGAACTGGGAGTGCTGTATGAACCAAGACATAAACGTGGATATGTTTTATACCCCTATACGAGCCAAGATATGAACCTCACATGCCACATGGTCTGAGCATGCTGTACGCCCTGTATGAGGCAGGGCATGACCCTGGACCCGCTGGTTGCCCCGAACGTGCTCTCTGCCCCACACGAGCTCGCGCTATTCCCTGCACAGGCCCATCACAACTCGCCCCTCCCCAGGAAGCAGCGCTGGGCGTGCTCGGCTCAGTTCACCGGGCGCTGTGCGCGCTGCTCCCGCGCTGCAGGGCCGGCGCCCGTTCCGCCCCTGCAGAGCGGCCACGGCCGGCAGCAGCCGAGAGCGACGGGGCGCTGCCTGTGGGACACGGGCCCTCCGCACCTCCAGAGGACGCACAAGGCCGAGCGCGACTCCGGGCAGGCGCGGCCGTCCGGGCCGAGCCATGGAGGTCCGGCCGCCCCCTCAGCCCGGGGGCTCGC
>VZTA01029299.1:77256-159949 GCA_013398855.1 Mohoua ochrocephala
TCCACACCCCATCGTGGCAGCTGAACCCACTGGAGTGGCACAATTACCCCGTAAGTGAACTAACAAAGGCAGCTTTACGTAGCGTTTTTGAATTTCAAGCTTATTTTATGAACCCTGCAAATGTTTTCTCCTCCCAACCCCACTCTCTGGCTGGTTGACAGAGATTACATCACTTTACAGATCTGGCTCCATGCCACACCTTTTCAAGCGAAGCAAAGCAAATCAACAGAAATGAAAAAGCCTTTTGACTTCAATGGAGATTTCATTGCTTTTGCTTTTCTTTTCAAGAGAGCTTTTGGACTGCAGTTGCAGCAATCTGCACATCAAGGTTAAATAGTTCCTGCCCAGAGATAGAGGTCTTGGGAAGTTCAAGTCCACAGATTGTCCAGATGCCCTCACTCCATCTTTACATTCACAATTGGCTTTTGTGGGGAGAGCTGGGCTTGTGGTCTTACAGGATGTGATGGTTTTCAAATAAATCCACACCAGATTACAGAAATCATGGTGATTTTGGGTTAAATGAAGAAACCAGAAGGACCCCACTGTTTTGACTTGAAGATTTATGACTATTTCTTTTATCCTGCTGTAGTTATTTTACCACTCGTATTTCTATTTCACTTTATGGTCAATCTGCTATCTTTTCCAAAGCGATGGTGTAATCTACAGATGCTCATTTTAATAAAATACATTTAATTTTCTGCTCTCTGTTACTTCATTTTTCAGTTGATATTTGGCTCCTGACACAAGGCCCTTGGTTCTTCCCCGACTCCTGAGCCTGCACACAGAATTCTGCAGTGAAATATCTGTGCTAAAAATTACTTCAGGCTCCAAGACTGGGGAAAAAACTCACATATACTCAAAGGACTATCTCACTTTCTAAGGGATTTATACACTTAAAACTTTATTTTATAGAATCAGGGAATGGTTTGGGTTGGAAGGGACCTTAAAGCCCATCCAGTCCCCCCCCCTGCCATGGGCAGGGACACCTTCCACTGTCCCAGGCTGCTCCAAGCCCCGTCCAACCTGGCCTTGGACATTTCCAGGGATCCAGGGGCAGCCACAGCTGCTCTGGGCACCCTGTGCCAGGGCCTCCCCACCCTCCCAGGGAACAATTCCTTCCCAATATCCCATCCAGCCCTGCCCTCTGGCAGTTTGATTACAATCAGTTTACAGAACTTGTCAAAGGCAGCAGTCTTGATTCACACCTTTTAGCTTGTCCCCTTGTTCAGTGAGATTCTGTGGTTATAACCAGCACAACACAGTCTAAATATCGTTTACCTGGGAGTAATCAATAATTTGAATTAAAAAAATAAATTTAAAGGCAGGTTGAAGTAAAAACACCATGTCCTTTACCAATTCCAACACACTGAGCCTTTCCCAGGATTTCCCATTCCAATACTCTGTACTGGCCTTTCCATATGTAACAGAAGGGGGATGATTTAAAAGGAAATTCACAAATACTTTGAGGGAATTGTTTTGTTCTGTTGATTTCTCTGAAGACAAACAGAAAAAGAAGAAAGGGCTCCATTTCAGCTGATGAGTGGGAACATTTTTAGAAAGCCACCGGAGTTAACTCTACTGTCTTGTTGTGTTTTCATCTTGTCATCTTCCCAATGCTAAGCAACCAAGGGATATCTGCTTCCTTCCTTATGCTGCAATGCATTAAAGCTTGAAAACCAACAAACCCAGAAAGACCAGATAAGGAGATAAAAGAAACAGGCAGCATTAAAATTACATGTACTGTAAGGAAAGGATCTAAAAGTTGCATATTTTGATCTATTAGAATGTGAAAGTTGTTTCAGAAAACAGTTGGATTTTGGTTCTTGGACAGTTCTCACATAGGCACCTTTAATAAAAGCTCAAAGCTCAGTGAAAACTGCAGTGCAAACCTGGAAAAAGGCATCCAAACAGCTGAGAAGAAACCTCCAGCACAGGTCTGCGACAGCAGTGATGGCCAGAGCTTTGTCAGTGGATGAGTAATCGGACAGAGAGGAAGAAAGCCCAACTCCTGGCCTACTGCGACTTCTTGTCAGGAAACTACTTTGGGTGTCTTATTTGTCAGGATATCTTTTGTCTTTGAACCTCTCTGCATTGGCTACTGGTGAGGTCATATTTGTAGATTTTCTTAGCAAAATAAATACTTCAAAAGTTCAGGGTTTCACAGCAGAACCCAGCTGCACCCTTGTTATATTTGGCAGGCTATCAGTTAGGATAACCAATTTTACTCACTAAACATTAGGAATATGGGTGTTCCATAAGAGCTGAGGGATGTGCTGCCTTGGTTATCAGCAGTTGTGCCATCATGCTTGAAAGAGTGGAGAAATATTGATGGCAACTTGGGCAGTAAATGTTTTTTTAAGAAGAGGGAACATGTTCATGTTTCAAACTTTCACTGCTTAAGTTTGTTTTCAGGTCAGCAGCAAGACCAAGGTTTTGATGACAAGAACAGACTTTCCTTTCCCTTCCCTGCTCTTGCATTCCCACCAGAGCACTGTTAGAGAAAGCTGATCTCCAGAGCTGAGCCCACCAGTGGCTTACAGCTGGCAGCAGGACTCAGATCCTCATGGGAGAGACAAGACAGCCAAGCAGCAGGGAAAGGAGAGGGAGAAGGAGAAAAGGAAGAAAAGCACCATCATCTCCCTGCCCAGAGCAGAATGGTTACCTTGAACTAAATGGCTGGTTACTCAAACTTTAACCAGTGTCACAGAACAACTGCAGATATCCAGGGAGCTGCACACTTATTTTAAGGAAGTTTGCATCAATATACACAGTAAAGTCAGCATACGACAGAAGAGACATCCACTTAAAATGGGTATCTAAAACTACAGTTGGATTTCATCATTTTATTAATGTTCTCCTCCAATTTTAATCTGTCTTTAATGAGACTAATTTAGGCCTCTTTAACAAAACTCTCTTGAGTGCATCGGGTTACTCCAGAGACTGCTCTGATTACTGGAACCCACCACGCCTCACACAACATCATCACCTGCAAATTACCCCCTTCACATCTTTTGTTACACAATCAACCACACATGAAGTTATCAAGAAGTCACATTCTTAATGCAAAACCTTGCCTTTATCCCAGTTTGGAAGATTCAGGCTTGTGCAGGCACAACATCACCCAGTAATGCCCTGAACTTTTAAGGATCGAGGAAGCACAAGGGAGGAATGAAGTATCCCTGAAAGTTCTGCTTGTTCCAGTGCCTGAATCACCCTCTTGGTGTCTACACTCACTTTATTTTTCTGCTCTCTGCACTGACTCTGCATTTCCAGCACCAGCCCCTTCTCTTCCCCCACCAAACCTGCACGAATAAAAATGTCCCAATTATGTTCCCTGATGTCAAATGCCTGCAGAGAGCGTAAGGATTATGGAGACTGAGACAACGCGACCTGGCATCTCCTGGCCCTCTCTTTAGTGCCCATTTCTACAAGACTGTGGCAATGGTTACTGCCAAGAGCACCCAGTGGAAGGAGTTACTCAGTTCTTACCCCACCACCTGTTCTGGAGGCAAGAAAAGCTCTTCCAACACTTTGGTGCTCGGCAGCAGCACCTGAACTGCAGCACAATTGGTTACTACAGGTTATTGGGAGGGCACAGAGGGGACAGTCATTTTACTACAGCCCCAACACTACGTGGAAACCTGGCTAAATGCGGCCAGTGAAGAACACACAGCCCCGTGCTCCTTCTGTTCTATTTGTCCCTCTTTTTGCTTTTTAACCCTAGAAAAATAAGGACAAAGATGTCAAACATCTCAAGCAGCAACAAGACTGACCACAAACACATAAACAGCAGGGCTTTAAAATGTTGATTAAAATTCTGACAGCCTCGGGCTATGCTGCTCCCCATTTTGCAAATGTTCCTGTGCTGTCTGTCATGACAACACAGAGTCTCAATCAAAAACCCATTAGGGGTGGCAGGGAGGAGATGAATGTCGAAGATAAAACCAGAAATACCAAACTCACTTTTAGCACTGAATTTGTTTTCTTTGCGTGTTCTACCAGTTTTCTTCAGGCAATTATCACAGACAAACCTATTGAGAGAAAAAAAAAAAGCCAAAAATTTAGCATAAACCCATTATTGGTGAGCTTAAACCCAATGTTTGAACATGTAATTTAAATGTCAGAGTACAATATATTTTTCTCTGGCTTTGAACAGCTTATATCACTCCATTTTTGAGGGATTTAAAGCCTTTATGAGCTGGTTTAACTCTGCCAAGCAGTTACACCTGCATTTGTGTTCTGTGCACACAAACTCCCCTTCAGCCAGCTGCCCTTGTTTAAGAGTTAGAAAGAAATCACACAAATCTGTATGGATGAATATACACATTTTCATCTGAATATACTGAAACAAGACCCCACACACCCGAAAACGTATTTTATTTAGAAATGCTTTGTCCCTTTGGACCCAGTTCTTTCAAAGGCTGTGGCCACATATTAAAGAACAAAGGCAGAAAGTCTTTTATTATATAAACTACATTGGTCTCATTATATGAGGGGTAAAAAACTAACAAACATCTCTTACCCTGAAGGCCAAATAATATCATAATGTAACACACAAATCTGGTGCATCTTCCGACCACATTCTTTGCAGTCAACAAACCTGAGGAGAAAAAAAACCAGCAGCACATCACTTTTGCTGTTAGGTAAGTAATTTTCCAGAATTCAGCACGAAAGAAGGACTTGCCAATCCTCTGCTAAGAACTGAATCAGCTTCACCGGCCCAATTTATGTCTAAGTTAAAAAAAATACTCAGAATAGATTCAGATGTACATCTATCAATCCACGTGCAAGTTATATATATACATCTATACCTATATATAAATTGCAAAATGTGCTAGTTTAAAAATCTGAAATGGGCTGTCATGCACAACTTTTTCTGGATCTTTTCTATCCTTTTCTAAGCAGAGTCCTGAATTTTCCCAGCTTCACAGAATCCTCAACAATACCTCCACAGATTTAATTTTGAATTGCTGCAACAACCACAAGCTGAATAAATGGTTGCTCAACTTGCTGTAAATGTAAGGACTAGTCATTCATGAACCACCCCACCAAAAAATCATGTATTAACTTGTCTTTGCCTGCGTGACTCCGCTGTAGTCTTGTTTTTATCTTTTGTTTTCTGGTCAAAACAGTATGTCAGAATTCTTTTTTTGGATGGGAAAACTGTTAGAGGTTTTCCCAGTCCAGAGTGCAGCGCAGGTTAAGAAGCCAAACGCACTGGAGTCTATCTCAGTCCACCCTTCCAGGCCTGGGGAGGAACTCTATGTAGTATTTGCAAAGATGAGCAAAGGAATCGAAATGCGTTCTCTCAAACTGCCAGAGAACATGGAGCAGGATGATAAAATCCCACTGCAGGGAAAGCAACCCCATGCTCCTGAGGAGAAGTTCAGCTGGGCTTTCCCTGAACCTCCCGAGGGTAACACATGGTGCCTTTGCCTTTGGGTGGGCTCAGCACTCAGTGAAGAGAAAAACGTGGTTCAGAACCACAAGAGGAAAATGCAGAAGTGCCCCAGGAACGCAGAGCCCGGGGTGGAAGGCTCTGGAGGAGGGAGAGCCATTCCCAGCCCTGTGCAGAGCCTGGCAGGGCACACCCTTGGAATTACCCAAAAAACAGAACTAGGGGCTGTGGAACAGGCTCCCGTGTTCCTCTGAGGTATCAAAGCAGACATCAACTTTGGACGTTGTGCCGTGAATTTTAGGGAAAGGTTCTGCAGTCTGTTTGGGCAGGGATGGGGGAACAGATGAGGTCTTTATTCCCTGCCCCATTTCTGCCCTGCTGGCTCAAGGACAGGGGGAAGCAGCAGAAAAACAACAGCCTGGTACTTACGGCTCTGGATCCAGGGTATCGTTTTTCTTCTTTTCAAACTGATCCTTAGAGATGGTTCTAGAGACAAAGAGTTAATATGAAAACTCAGTGGCACCCTTACATCAGAGGCTCAGACAATATCATGCTTTGCTGAATTGCAGCAAACCTCAAGTCTGAAGAAAACACCTCAGTATTTATTTTCTGGTCAGAGCAAGCAATTTAGTTCATTTTACTTTAAGCTACAGAAAATATGTTTCCCATTTCATTTTCTGTGTAAATTAAAAGCAAGAGATACCTAAGTCTACACATAAAATTAAAATCATAAAGAACAGGGGAAGCTAATGTCAGTAAAGCAGCCACCTTCCAAACCAGCTCATATACCTCAAACCTGATTTTTCTGGCCAGGTTAAAGGCTTTTTGGTTTTAGAAACACGAGCTGCGCTTCAAAAGGTGGGACATCAGAATTAGATGGAAGTTTTCCATTAGAAAAGGCGATGGATTAGTGACATTTATTGACACAGCTTCCACTGCTCCCCTCCAAGCACATTATCCAAGGTCTGCCACCCCCTGGAATGGGCAGCGCAGCTGGACACAGGCAGCAGTGCTGGGCAGAGTAACAGACCCAGCACAGCAACAGCTCTTAATCCTGTCCCTATAAATCTCCTGTTAGGAAGGAATAAGGCATTTCCCCCCAAATCCCACCACAGGGTTTTGGGTTTTACTCCCAAACCAGGACACCCTCCCCGGCCCCCACTCCAAGAGTCAGGATGCTAGGAAAGGAAGTGACTTACGTTTGAGGCTGGGAAGGGTCATCACCCAGGGTGACATTCTCCCCCTGGATTTCAGTGAAACACTTCTCACAGAAGTGATACCTGTCAGCAAGAAGGCCATATTTGGGTGAGCTGGTCCAGCACAAACACAGCCACCCAAGCACGGAGCCACCAACCAGGGCAGGGCAGATCACCAGGACCACGACGGAAGGGGGGACGTTGTTGGTTGATTGATGGGTCAGTGTGGACAATGAGGAGGCACAGAGGGAGGGGAGGGCAGGATTAGAGAACAGGGGAGGGAACAAACAGCACAGACGTAAGAGGTAAGACGCAAACACCAAGACAACACAGAGCAGAAAGCCAAGGCAAAGCACAGATTAGCATTCGGTCTCATTTCACACATCGTAACAAGTGTTGGGCCTCAAATTCCAAATTTGGGGAGGATTCATGGAGTAGCCACCAAGAGCTACGTTTGTACAGGCTTCAAATTTAAGAATTTGGATTTGATTTGCATCGCTTTGGGAAAGAAAAAAAAACTTTTTGATTCCAGGCTTGCGACTGATCGAGTTTCCTTTGGGTAAAAAGGAGCCTGTCAACAAGCTGAAAGGACACATTTATTACAGATTTAAGTAATTAGGAAATATGCTGAAAGCATTTACTGATTGCGAGTCAAAACTGCAAAAGCAGAAACACTTGATATTGAAAAAAAATCTATAAAAACATTAAATTCAAAATTTGACTGTAAGATTAAATGTGACCAATTGCTCAGCTAATATTCTTTCATATAAATGAAACCAAATCCATACTCCAGACAAACATTTAACAGAAATGCAATTATGGGTCAGAGTTTCCAGCCATTTATCTATATAAATACAATATATGTATATATGTGAACAACATGAGATATTGTACATACATACAATATATTTATCAGGTACATTAAAGATGTGGAATTAATTAAGCTTTACAAATTGAATATGAGGCTAGGTACAATTTTTGGTCACCAGACCAAGAGCCAATCCAAGTCATACTCAGCAAAAACAGTTCTGCAGTTTACCAAACCAAGCTGAGTAAACTGGAATACAACTCTATGAAAATACAATCTGCATTTGAAAAAATAAAAAGAAAATCAAAGTTACATGGATTTGGGGGGGGGTTGGTGGGTTTTTTTGTTTGTTTGTTTGGGGGTTTTTTGTTTGTTTCAGATGAACTGGAACCAAAGTTGTCAGGGTCACTAAAAAAAAATAAAACAAGGAGGCTAAATGTTTGGAAAGGATATGAATTCACACATGAACAAAGGTAACAGAGAGGCCACAGCTGTAAAATGCAGGAAGGCCACAAAGGATCATCAAAATAAAGGAGCTTTATGGAGAGTGAGAGAGTGGAAGCAGCGATGGCAGCACAGAACAAGGCAGGTTTAGTACTCAAACACCGGAGCCGTGGGGATGGGGAGTGTCAGAGGCACCAAGGAGACTCAGTGTCACAATGAACCAACAACTCAAGGATGGAGACTGAGCAATGTGGCAGCTCTGCCCCTTCACACACACCCTCGGACACCTGAACCACGGCACTCCCGGAGAGATCTCCCAGGCTGTGCTGTCCTGGAGACAACAACAGGCACTGGCAGGCACTCATGGAATGGGATGGATCAGAATTTCCTGGTGGGACACACCGGGGCCATCCCGGCTCTGGGCAGGGAAGATGCTCCACGAGCCCTCCCTGGGCTGGAGCCAGCACTGAGTCCCCACAGCACAGCTCAGGAGCCTGGGAACTCCTGTGGGCTCTGCCAGCTGGGCCTGGCTTTAGGAGCTGCTCTGGCAGCCAGGAGCCAGAACTGCAGCAGCAGCGAGTCCTGCCCGTGCCTGGGACTGGCTCGGAGGGGAAGGGGGGTTTTTTTCCCAGTTAATCCAACCACACTGACACTGCCATGCAATCATCTGCCAGGACTGCCAGCCCACCCCCACTTAAACTGCACCCAGCTCCTAGGGCAGCCCCACTGGGATTACACACATCGCCCTCCCAAGGAAAACCAGGCTTTGGGAGCCGAGAATGCAACAGAGCAAGGCCAGGAGAAACACAAATGTATTCCATTAATTTGTTATCATTGGGAATGATAAATACGTTGTGGTTATTAGAGAGGAGGGTTTCAGGAGTGGGTACAGACACTGCACATCTCATTTCCACTGACTTCCCTTGCCCCTCACGACCCATCCCTAAACTGGTAACATAACAGCTAATAATTTTTTAAAAACTCAAACATAAGAGGTTCAGAATTTTATATCCTTTGACACATCGTCTGTTTCTTTTTTTTCCTATAACGCGCTTCTTTAAATTTTTCTTAAATTAAAACCCCCACCACTAATTATTTTCCTTACTAAGACAGTTGCTCATCATTTTAAGAGTCAGATTGGGAAGGACTGAAAGTCAGGAGGACCCAAATACAGGAGTGTAGCCCGAAAAATCCATGGCCAAGGCTCCTATTAATAATTTGCTACATTTAAACAGTCCCAGAAAAGGTTAATTCTGATCCATTTTCAGAATAATTTATGGGCTTTCAAAGCACTCTAAGCTTTAATCCATGATATTAAAATGAGGAAATAAAAACTGAAGTACAGTGAAAATGAATCACCTAAAGATCATGAACATTTGTCCATAAAATAACCAAGGTGAAGCAATAGCTGTAACTTATTATGGATATGGACCCTCAGAAACAGAGAGCTGCCTTTGGCATTGTCACCACAAATATTCAGCAAAACCCACAGAAAACATACAATATTCTAGTTACAGCAGCCAGAGAAACCCCAAAGAATGCACTTATTGCAACACATCAAACATGAAAAGCTTTTCAAATGCAGACTGTTCAGGTGACTCCTGTTTATTAAAGAGCAACGTTATGGTTCAATATCAAAGTCCAGAAAATGCTCAATCTCGGCATTACCAGGTGAATTCCCAACTGTAATTAAGTGCAAAGGCAATCCTAAGTTAATAACTGGATGGCAGTGCTGACATGAAACACCACTGAGTTTTCTCAACTGGATGTTCACATATGAAGCACATTTTCTGAACACTTTAACCTAAATTTCTGCCTTCTTATGGAATCTAAACGGTTCTATACCAAATAATTAACTTAATCATTGAACTGTGGTGGTGCCTGAGTTCATTTATTCAGTGGTGCCTAAATATTCTTAGTCGTAATTTAGTCATGTGATACCCTGGGCTTTAAGTGCATCCAATTTTGCCTGTTCTGTACACAGAAAATTCAAGAACATTTGACCAACTGAAGATCTGCTGGAAGCATGGAATTTGTTTTTCACTTATTTATTGCTTGTTGAAGAACATCTAAGATTTGAAGATCATTGTCACAGGAAGTTTGAGTGGTTTAGAGCTGATGAACAGGGGCTTTCTATGCAAAATGGACTATTACTTAACGATATGGTGATTAATCTTTAGAAATACCTTTTCAAAAGCCCCAATCCAAAGCCCCATTCATCGCTTCATTTAGTGGGCCTGAAACAGAAAACCTCACACTCCCCCTGAACTCAAAATCACAAACCCCTACCCCCTTCTCAAGGCAGCTGGATGAGCAGAAATCCGTGACTTACAGGGACTTTCACGTTTATAATGGGCAGGAAACTGGAATATTACAGCACCCAGTGCAGAGGAACCCTCTGTTCCACCCACCCTGGACTTCTTGCCAGTGACCAACACTGCCCTCCGTGGAATAATCCAAATGATTTAACACAAACTTAAATCGGGAAGGCAGTTTTGAAAGAAGAATGAGCCCTTCTTCAATTAAATTTGAAATTACTATTCTTTCCAAATACAGAATGCATAACACGGATGCAGAATATGAAAAGTATTTTAAATTTTACCAACAGCGATGGTATTTAAGGGTTATTTTTCCCCAATGCCAGTACTGAACTGTCTCTTTAAATACATTTTAATTGCTTTACTTCTCTTCAGCCTGACTTTTCAGAGTCCACAGTGGCTGTATAAAACCTTTTATGAGAGCTCATGAATTTGTTCCTGCCCGTCAATACTTTCTGCCTCTCAAAGGCCACCCAAGATCCCCCACACAAGGTGGGATGACACATTTTCCTCTCCCACATTGTGCCGCTCCAGTGTGGGGCTCGACAGGCTGAAAGCCTCTCAAGAGCATGTTTGGAGAGAAGGGATGGCCCAAAAAGATGAAATACGAGTGCTGGATGTCTGAATTGGTTCTGTGACTTCACAGCTGGCAAGGCTTAGAGGCTGCCAAGGCTCTGGAAAGCAATTCATAACTTCCTTTTCCCTGTTTAAAACAAAGCTTTTGTCTCGGCCCATTTATATTGTGCATTTTATTCAGGGAGGAAGACACACATCGTCTAAGAAATCAAAATTAAAGCCAAGCTTTGAGTTTGCTTTGTGATTATAACGCTGGTGATTTAAGCGTTAAATAGAAAATTAATCTAACAATTGTTTGATAATAATAGAAACACCAAGTCCTAATATTAATTAAAAAATAGGAGAAATTTTAATTTTCACAGCTTCTCATGGAGTCTCTGGGTAGTTTTTAATGCTATTTCCAAGCTAATTTAAATAGAATTAAGCACTGGCTAGGCAGGGGAAACATAAGTCTTGCAATCACTGTACCCTTTACTTGGCAAATTCTGGCACTAACTTGAAAACAAACCTGACTATTTTCACAATTCTCCCAGAACGAGGTAACAGGATTTCTCAGAACTGCCTTTTTGCAGTTCCTGCCCTTCTCCCTCCAGCAAACCCTGCTCCTCATTTTATGGAAAACGTGGACAACTTGACCTGCACTGAAGCATTGCATGGGGCAGCCTGGCTAAGAGCAAGCACTAAAGAACAGTGTGCCTCACACTGCAGGACGGAAAAACAAACAGTCACCTGCAAAAGGACAGCATGGAAAGATAAAAAAAGAACTGTTCCCTGACTTAGCTGACAAAGGAAAGCAAAAGTTAAAAATCCTCCTCGTCCTCTGTATGTGCAGAGAACTCAAAAGAGATCTCACTTCCTGAATAAGGGAAAAAGCCTGGATTCAAGGACTTACCTGTTCTGGTAACTGTAGTAGGCAGCGTCCCGGGGAATTGTACACAGCTGCTTGCCATAGCAGCACAAGGTCTGGGGAGAGAACTCGTACTGCAAAACAAGGGAGAAGAGCAGCTTCACAACGGGGGCTTTTGTTCATCAGGGATCTATTAAGCAAACCTGGTGCTTGTGGGTATCAGAGGACACTGCCATGGTCATCACACTTTTTCAGCTATTGTGAATGTAACAGTACAGCCCTCTCAATCTGGTGACAGTCATTAACTCTAAAAGCAGCTGACCCTCTGACCTCTGCTTTACGGACACTGGAAACCAGGGAAGTATTTTAATGTTGCTTATGACTAAAGAAGGTGTCCTCTGAGGGAGAAAAATACAACAACAATAACAGAAGAGCAGAAACGCTATCGACCTTTTTAGCTCTGAACATGTTTATAATAAAGCCAAACTTTTAGCAGCCCTTCCATTGAGTATTTCTATTTTAAAAAAAGAGCACACAAAGCTGAAGCTTTGTCTGACGACTGCAGCTGGGCTGTGGGGAAGAACACCCCCCGGGATACTGGGATACCCACCTTGCGGCCGCAGCAGTAGCCCAGGGATTGCATGACGGGATCGATCTCTTGCTCAAACACCTCCGCCAGTTTAGTGCAAAACTTGTAGACCCGGGAAGTCTTGCGGTTGTAGAGCCAGGCGTTGTTGAACATCAGCCACACATCATCCACGTACTGCCAGGGCTCCTGGTACTGCCCCGTGTCCAGCTTGCGTTTGATGGTCGAGAGGTCCATGGGATTCTTCACGATGTCGAAATAGTCCTGCAAAGACACACGAAACCCCGCGTTTTTAAGAGGTTTGCAATATGTTGAATGGAAAAGGCTAAATGTTTACGTGAGCAAAGATAAAACAAGACAATATTTTATAGGGGTTTTTTTTTAATGCTGACTCACCGGAATCCCTAAAAGCTGGGGATCCACAGGCTGTCTGAAAGGAAGGGACTCTGGGTCCTGCCGGTACAAAGCTTCCAGGGTGGGCATGAGAGCCTGGCGCAGCTCCTCGGGCTTGAAAACTGTTAATGGAAGTCAGAAAGGTTAGAAAATTACCCTCCACATTTCCTAATCTCTTGATTCCCCTAAAAAAACCCCCAAAGAACTATGTTAAGATAAAACTCTGTAAAGGGATTTCCTGATCAGAAGCAAAACCTCACTTACAAGAGGCAAACACAGCCTTGTATTTACTCAGATCACAGCAGGTGATATTCCCAAAATAGGGAGATGAGAACAACTCTAGCCCATGATGATACATATTCTAGAGAGTTAAAAAACCCCTCAAAACTTATACAGAATCAAAAGAAATCAATTGTTTCAACATGAACGAACCTTTTCTCCTCAAAGGAGAGACAGAGCGTAATTTTCCCTCCCTCCCTTCTAACCTTGTTCGCTATTTTCAAGCCAAGATTCTTCCAGCAAAACCCACTGCAGTGGACAGGGACGAAGAGCCAGCTCTACAGAGAGTGACCAGATGTCCTGAGAGCTGGCACAGGAATTTTCCTGGCCACAGTGTACAAACAGTCCTGCTCTGATGGATCGTTAATTGATTTTGAAAGTGTTAATACTTCCACATTTCTATGCCACCACTTGGCAACAGTGGCATGGCAACAGCCATGATTCTTTCAGGAGTGGATGACAAGGACAAAAAAAGGCAATACATTTTCTGAAAAATAATGATAACTTGGAGAGCTCTTTGAGCATCTCGGCAGTGTAATTACATTTATTTCCTTAGGAACAGTGTCTTTAAATAGGGAAGAATGCCTATCATTGAGGAAAAAAGACAACCAAGGAAAGCAGGATGGCATCTAATATTTATCTACCTGGATGAAATGAGAACGATACCAATAAACTGGAGCAATTAATTCTGCTAAAAGCACTTGAATCAACAGGGCTCAGCAACCCCTTTGAGGCTGATCATTGCTTTTCTCACTCAAATGGTATTTTGGTATGATATAAATTGCTTTTTGGGACATCTAGTTAAAAATCTATGATTTTAAAGAGTACACACACAACAAAAGGCTAGACAAGAAATTAAACTGACACTACTCCACTGGTTGTATGATCGTTTCAGCTGTTGCCACAATCTCAGTCCCAACAAAATGACAATTCTCTTCCATATTTATCAATGCCATACACGCAGGCACTTTTCCCTACTACGGACTCCCAAAGTTTTAAAACATAATATTATGGGGTTCTCGAGAACAGAAATAAATATGAAATTCCATTAATGAGGAACAGTATTTTCCACTGCTCTGATTCAGATAGTTCATATGTGATAATCTGAATTATTTCATTGAATGAAATGTAAAGGTCAAAAAGTACCTTTTAATAATCTATTCTGGCTACCTGCTTGACACTGCTTTTAGAATTTTCTCCTATAATAACACACCACTAAGCTACAGTATCTTTCAAAATAAATCCAATCTTATTTTAAACTCAAACTACAGAGATTCAGCCTGACTTTTTGCCAAGTTCCTTAAAGCCTAATTATCTTTACCGATAAAGTTTATAATCCACTTTCATTTTGAAGTTTGAAAAAAAATCAAAACGAAAATCTAGTTGTTATTTCAATTTATTACTTTACCTAAAAACATACAGAAAAGTTGCCTTCAGCTGCTCTGCCTCTAAGGACTATGACTAATAATAACAGCACATTTGATCATAGCATCTTCCTGTACGTGGATTTTACAAGGAAGTTTTGTTTTTCCCTCTCTCCTTTTTCCAAAATTAAGTGCTCTCAGTTTTCCTCCGGTAGCTCGAAGACCTTTGTAAGGAGCTGGCATCCAGTTATCCCATTTTGTCTTGGATGTGTGGGCGGTAAAAAGAAAATGGGATCTTTGCCTGACTCACGATGACGTATAATCTACCAAAGAAGAGTACAATGCTACCTTTTACATTTTTTCGCTTTTTTCAAACAGAGGCAAGTCTGCTTACGATTACTAAGGAGAAAATTCGTAAAGGAAGATAAGACATTTTCAAAATTACAAGGACAATACACATGAATACTCCTCAAACCCAAGCTCTTGCAAGTTTTCCATTATATCTTACCAAGACATGAAGAAACCAGTAAAACTCATCTGCGAAGTCAAACTAAAGCTGCCAGCTACAAGGAGAGAGGAGCTGCCCAAATGAGTATTATAGTGGGTTTTTTTGAGACTGCAAGGGAAGAGGCAAGGAACTACCATCTCCCTTTCTTGCTCACATTGGATTTGCAAAAAAAGGCAAAATAAGGCTCTGACTTGCTACGTTACAGCACACAGTCCATGGCACTTCCCCTTAGTGCCTGCTATGTCCCAGCTTACTGTGGGATGCCCCTCAGGAACCTGCCTGCATGGGAAGGAGGAAGAATTCCCAATACTTTTGCAACCCATGCAAAACTCCTGATCAGTCTCTTCAGCAGTTTTAAAATATCACCTATCCCTTCAGCACCCTTGGCAGTAATTACTCTCCAATACCTCTTGGTTTATTCAGCATTTTAATACCAATGCTCAACTAACACTGAACAAACTCCTTGGTGAGAAAATGTCACCATTTAAACTTGTGTCTGTGGTTGTACCTGCCCACGCTGCACGTGCTTTGCACTCCACAGTTAGTGGGTGACAAAACTTCCAAGATAAAATTGTGTCACCGAAGGAGGAATTGGAATACGCAGTGACCCAGCCTGAACTGACTCTGCAAGAACCTTCCCTGTGCAAGCACATTCCTAACAGGCAGCAGTGATTCCTTCCACTGGGAATATCACTGGCTCAGAAATGCTAATAAGCTTTCCACTCCCCGTGTTACATTTGGGCTGGAAAAGGCTCTGCCTGTTGGTTCTGCAGCGCATTCTCGTTTGGGTGCCCCACTCTGCTGCCAGCTGAAAACACCAATCTACAGGGAAATGTGTTTTATAGCGATTTCTTACAAAAAGATTATGGTTAGTAACCAAATGCAACCCAAAGCACATCAAGGAGACGTAGATTTTTTAGACATTTGCAGCATGTTGAAAGCTTACCTTTGGTCGAAAACTAAAAACTAACCACAGAAAACATCACCTCAATAAAGCAGATGCCAAAAGACATAGGTCTCAAAACTGCTAAGGTTTTTGAGTGCAAAAACTTGTCTTGCAGCCTGCCACAAAGCCTGCACTGCAAGTAGAGAAATTTATTTCTGTTTTAATGATCTTATTTATTTCTTACTAACACAAGGCACCCAATCATTTATATCACCTTCAATACTGTGAAGTTTCTTTTGAGTACAGATGCAGTCACACCTCAATCTGTGTTGACACTGTAGCTTAATTTAAGAGACTGATGAGCAAACGAACACTACACTGAAAACTTTCAGGTCCTGAAAACACAGGACTCTAAAATAAACGTTAAGCCTCTTGCAGCAGTCCAGCCTAAGAGGAACACAGGTTCAGAAGAGTTCAAGTGCCTGATTCTCAGAAAAATGACTGACAAAACTCAGGATAAAGGTGGTGTGTGCAGCCTGTCTTAATAGGAAAAGAAAAGCAATGGATATCCTTGGTTACTGAAAGCACTCTTATCTACACTGAGCTCTCCTGAAAGAGCACCAAGATGTACAGGGAGGGATTTATGTATTTAATTCCTCCAGCAATCACTGCCTTACTGCCTTGGTCCTTCTGGGCAGGCACTGCCGAGATCAAGGGCACAGTGACTTGCTTTTCTCACCTGATTCATGTAACATTTAAAGGAATCCTACTTTCAAAATTAAGTTACAGAGCATTGATCTCCCAGAGCTCCACGTGCTGGAAACACAGGTGCAAAACAGACCTCCCAGCAGGAGCCGAGACTGCGGAAAACAAATGTTAGCGAAAGCAAAGCACACGAGGGAACTCAGTTTTCATACACATACTTTTCTTGCGGGGCTGAGATGGTGACGTGGATTGTGAAGTGGTTCCATTAGTGCCGCTCTCCTCTTCCTCTTTAGCCTCTACTTTCATTTCAGGCTTCTTTTCTTCAATTTCCATTGGCTCCTGTTTCAGTTCTGTTCCATCCGTTTCTTCTTTTGTTTGTGAAGATCCTTGTAAGTCCTCCTCCACCTTAAGAAAGGACGCAACGAGAGGTACTGTTACATCGACAACCCAAACTTCAGCCACCAAAATATTAGTTTGAGACTGTTGAAGCACTTTCCATCCATGGCTTTCCTCAGGAGTTACTTTGCCAGTAACGACCCTCCTCTCGCCCCTTAGCTCACCGAGTCAGACACATCATTAAGTGCTTTTATATCTATCACTGCTTTCAGTTAAGCTGTAGAGAATCTCATTTACCTCAGTCTTAGCTTCCACTTGTGTCTCACTAGTCTCTGGCTCAGTTTCTTCAGTTTTAACTTCTGATTTGCTTTCTAGCATTGGTGCATCTGGTCCTAGTTGCTGGGAATTCGTATCAGCACTAGCAACTGAGGCAGGGGTGGGGACCCTGTTATCAATACTAGCTGCTGCCTGGGATAGCTGTTGTAAAAACAGTACAAAAGAAAGACACTGCATATATAGAAATATTTTCCTTTACTAAAAATGAACAGCACAAAAGAGACATGAGATGATATTCTACAACAGTGCAGAACATGGATACAGGTCACTGCAGCCAAGTTTTGATATTACACATTTAATAACTCTGCTTTACAGAGGAGAAGCCAAGGAAGAATTCTGCCCCAAAGAGGCTTCTTTTACAGAGAAAACACCTGCCCAGTAAAATACTGTACATTCCTTGAAATGTGCATTTGCCCTGGCTGTATCTTAAAAGGAAAAAAATTACGCAAATCTCAGGATCAGAAAAGATTCTGATTATGGCCAAATAGAGTATTAGGCCTGTTACACCTCATCTTTCTGCACACTGCTGCCAATTTTACTTTGAGCAGTTCAGCCATTTGACCCCCCCCTCCTTCACACAATGCTGAGAACATCTGAACACACACATTTTACACATCTCTAACCAACCCTCTGGTCTAAAGCAGAAGCTGCTATGGACAGCTATGGGCTCTACACATTCAGGACATGGTGCTACACACAGGGACACTCGTGGGATGTCACGACACAAGGCAGAGGGGACTGGCGGGTACTTACTGGAGTGCCAGGTGGCTGTGCCTGCACAGATGTTGGCTGCTGCTGGGCTGGCTGTGGGGTTGGCACAGACTGGGGCTGGGCAGGGGTCTGTGGCTGCGGCGTCACCTGGGCCTGGGCCGCAGTCTGCCCCGTGGGGGTGCTCTGGGTCTGCGTGGCCGTGGGAACAGAACCCGGCGTCGGGGTCGGAGTTTGTCCCGAGGATGAGACCGGTGTCGATGGCTGGGTGGGTGCTGCTGGCTGGGGAGGAGTCATTCCCGTGGGGGTTTGGTGCTGGATCGGTGGCATCCCGGCAGCAGTGGACACGGGAGGTGTGGTCTGGTGCAGGGGTGGCTGGGTCACCGGGGGACACGGCAGCTGCCCGCTCTGCGGTCCCAGCATGTTCATGGAGTTGGGAAGAGCAGCACTGGGAACCTGCCCCTGCTAGGGAGAGAGAGAGTCTTACAGGCCCTGGATTCACACTTATCCTTTCAATCACAGCCCTGAAGCCTTCTCTGACAGGGTACCGTCAGTGTAAGCAGATCAGCCACAAACGCTGCTGCTGCTGCAAGTGACTGCTCCCATTTCTGTCATCGCTGCCATCAGCTCTCAAGGACCTTTCTCCCAGACACGGTTGGGCCGTGCACGTCCCGCATTAATTCCACTGGCATAGAGAGGGAATCTTCTCAATCCCAGTAACACAGAAACCCACAGGCAGCCTCTAAATCGTGCCATTAGCTGGGCAAAGGTCAGGCTTTGACACAAAATGGTTTTGAGCAAAGACCCATTTTTAGGCCAGGACTCTGAGGCAGCTCTGCTTCAGAGGGCAGGTCAACACATTTAATGCTGCTGTTGCACAGAGCGAGACTTAAGAAGAGTCTTTTTGTTTTCTTTTTAACTCTAATTAAACTGCTCAAAATGCTTCAGAAACCCGGGTATTTGTTTTTCGGAGCAGCAACAATAAAGTACTCTGGATGTACTTAAACCTTTAAGTGATACATTTTACTGAAGATTGCATCAGATAACTGGTGATTACAAAAGAATACTCCATCCTCAAATGTAACTGTTACTCTTGGAAATACAAATCAGTTAATTTCCTGCAGATGAGGTTTCAAATTTAAAACACACTTCTATATTGCCTGTACAGAAGCAGTTTTATGGAACTAAGAGCATTGGGGAAAAAAATGTTCACCGCAAAGGCAGTCAAACAACTGAGCCAGGGCCCATGAAACTGCAGACACTCCATCCTGAACATATTCCAAACTTGACTCGGCAGAGCCCTTCATAACGCGATCTAAGTAATCTCTCAGAACTCTGGAGGTTTTAACTAGCTAAATTACTTGGGCTCCGAGTTAAACAACAAGCCTTTCCCTCTGGAAAAGCAGATACTTTGGCATCATAAGCACAGCTGCTACCTCACAGACCACTACTGCAACAGAAAAATGCTACAGGAAAAACCCAACAATTTTCTCTCCAGAAGCAGAGAAGTTAAAACAAACTTTAGACATCTTCCCCAACCACTTCGTTATAATCCTAGATTTAAAGTTAGCTACTCGGGTCCCCACAGAGACAAAACATATGTTCATAGGCATCCCATAAACTGATTTCTGATATTTCCCCTAAAAATCTCATCAGCATGCATTTTTAAGGAATTTAAATCAGGAATTGCAGGGCGTTGCGCCCCCATTAACAGATGTCGATAAGTTATATAAGAGCTTCTGAAGAAGACAGATGTAACCCAGGATCCCCCAAAGTTGGGGTGACTACATCAAACAATGGATACAGAAATACAAATAAACAAATATAAGTAAGGTAAATAAATCAGAGCAAAATAATTAAGAGCAAATAAATCTTAAGAGAATCCACCTCACCTGTGCCACCCCGGCCTGGGCTGTTGACTGACCCATGCCCACACTGTTCACATTCATAGCTCCAGTGGATGCTGGGAACTGGTTTTGGGGCAGGAATTGGTTCTGGGTAGGAGCCTGACCCATCATGTTGTTGGAATGAGCTCCCATCATGTTCTGCGGCTGAGGCATTCGGGAAGGAGACATTGCCATCTGAAAATTAACATCCAGATTAACTAATTACCATTTAGTATTACGGAGCAAGACAAAGGAAAACACCCTCAATGAAATCAACCAAAAGATAGGACAAAAAAATAAAAGGAAAACTGGCTTAATTACACTAAGTGGAAAGGGGGCATATGCCTATAACTCCAGCATTTGTTCCACAGCATTCAGGAGGCAGTTATTTTTAAACAGGTAATATTCAGAGTGTTAACTCTGTTTTGTTCTCTGGGGTGACAGAGAGAATCCAGGGAAACTAAAAATATTTTTGTTTTTCTAAAGAATAAAAACATGTTTTCATGTAGGAACAAAGAAGGTTTATGTGCTGCAAAGACAGTAGATGCTCTTCCACAGACTGCTCGGGATTACTGCACCTGTGGCACGTGCCCCTCTAAAGGCCTGCTCGGTGTTTTTAGAACACGTAAATACTGAAAACAAACGCCTCGGTAAAAGCCTGTCAGACGTGCTGCGTTTCCATGAAATTATCCCCCAATTTGCAGCACTGCTCTGTGCCTTGGCCTTTTCAGAGGAGCTGAGGTGTGGGGTGGGCTGAGGCTGTGCTGAGTAGGGTGCTGAGGGAGGTACGAACCGCGGGCACGGCGCCCATGTTGTTCATCTGCACCGGGTGGTTCATCGGAGACGCCGCCCGCGGTCCCAGCGGTGCTTGGGGCATCTGTACATTCCCTATGGACATGGGGTTAAACTGATTCATTCCTGCAAATGCACCCCCAAAACAACTCATTAGGAACAAGTCAGCAGAATTTACGGATCTATATTCTACTATAAAATTAACAGTTATTACGACTGAAATTTGACCGCCCTACGCTTCATCTTTTAGTTACTTGACTTAACAGACAAATCAGGATGCAAGAAGCATTTGGAACACTACTAGTTCGGGTGAAATACAATTTTTGGTGCCTAAAAAAAAAAAAATTAAATGCAAAAGATGAAGAGTAGATGATCTGCAGAGGATGTTGGATGATCTGCAGAAACAAGATGCTATTTATAAATAATACCTTAGGATGGTTTCTTAAAATCAGGCATTTGCTTTGAAACAGCAATGTCTTATTCAGGGCTCACTGAAATGGTTGAAGTAAATATGATAAAAATACATATTGTACGTCTGAAGGCAACTCCAAGCCTCAAATCAGGACAAAAGCCGGCAAAATGCTTTAACAGGGGTTGTGCTTTTTATACAAAACATTTAATCCCTCCCAAAAACTTGTCTAAAGCTGTAATTACGGAGCTATACTTGCTATCGACTTGTTCTCCTATTCAAATGAATTTTAAAAGGATTTAACTTCCCAAGGACATTTCAACACAAGTTTTGACTTAGTACTAACTCTGAACCAAGAAATAAAATAGCTGAGGACACTTTTTTTAAGGAAGTTGAAGTCCCTAAAAGTCATGGGCTTATGTTTTTTGGAAAAAAACCACCCATGAGCTCACAGCAGCCTCAGTGAGTAATGACAAGTGCTGTGAACAAGCTCCAAGGCTTTTTTAGGTGCACTTTCCATGAGAAACCAAGAAAGGATATCATTAGTTACACAGATTTTAGGACTAATGTGCTGTGTTTCCAGCTACAGGTGTATTTTTGGCTAATTAACTGATGAAAACATGCCAACATCCTTCCACCTTTACAGTGTTTTTAACGAGAATATCCACGGCATTCTTGCTCGAGCTGTCCTCTCTCTGGAAGCACTGAATTAATTCCCAATCCCCAGCAAAGTGCTGGATACACACTGTTAACACTGCACTGACACACAGAGCAATGACAAAGAACGATGCTGAATAAAGGCAGACCCAGTAGCTCCTCCATCCCAACACCAAAAAACCCCAACACAAGATCAGCTTTTCCCCCCCAACAATTATTTTGAACCCACAAATTGCACTTAGAGAGGAAAACAGATACCTTGAGAAACCTGCATACGACTGATAGGCACGGTTGGCATGGACATAGGCCCATCTGCAACACAACACAACAATGGTCAGCAAAACCAACTTTAAACACAACCTCAGGATTAGCTTGAGTCCAAAGACTCCTGAGAAGCAGAGGCAGCTCCAGCAGCACTTACTGGGTGGCCTGACGGGCTGTGCCTGGCCCATGGCAGCAGCCACCTGGGGAATCCCTGGGGGCTGGGGCCCGGGGGTCTGTAAGGCTGGTTGGTTCCCCAACATTCCTTGTTTATGGAGACGAGACCTCCGCTTCTCTTCGAGCTCCTTTTGTATCTTATAGATTTTCTCTGCTAATAAATGATAGTATTCATCCTAAAAGGGAAAAAAAAAAAAAAAGAGTAATCAGCAGCAGCAAAACTCATTCAGTCTACCTGAATAGCATCATCTAGTTTTGGGTTGGGTTTTTTGTTTTGTTTTTTAACGTATACACCCGCCTAATCGAAAAAGAAATATTTATTTTCAGAATCCTGCTAAATTAAGACAGCCTTAACACTGCTTTAATGCAGAAAAGGGAAAAAAAAGCTTCCAGAAATCACACTTGCTTTATGGCTACCCTTCATACCTACTCTGAGTAAATTAGCACACAAAGGAGAAGGCTGGAAGTTCTCTGTTGCTTCAGCAAAACCCAGGAAGCTGTGATTTAGTTTCTAAGTGTTAATGATTTTTAAATGTTATTTTCATAATAAACATTTCCACTCATCCACAGACAAAAGAAAAAGATATTCCCAGCACGCTGTTACACTGAATAAACTTTCAGGAGACAGATGTTAAGGAGAGATCAATTTTTACATAAAGAAAGGAACTGCTCTTTTCCTAAAGAGTCTATCAACAATCATGGCAAGGGATAAACAAAACCAGACAAAACCTCAAAGGAGTGGAGACAATTCAGTGAAAAATAGTCCACAGGCACAGACAAGTAAACACCGTATCTGTACAAGATGAAAAATCCATTTTACTCAATCCATGCTGACAACAGATCCAATAAGACAGTCACAGTGCACACCACGTAGACAATTTTGCTTGTCAGGAATTGCTGGACACACATCTGCCAAGTGCATGAGATTATGCACCTGTTAAATGCAAGAAAACTCCCACAAACCCTCAAGACTACATTTATTTTGTGGGGTCACCATGCTCTTAGAAGCCAGGGTTACATGGAGTACAGGTTGAGTGATGCTTGCCCACAATAATTTTGTTTTTATTAAATTTTCATCAAAACCAGAATTTGTTATTACAGCAGGATTGAAATAAGTTCAGAAAACTTAATATGAGATAGGCATTCCTCAGCAGCCTTGTTAAGGAAGTCCAGTCATGCAATATAAAGCTTTGTTTTTTTGGTCACTTCTCTCCTCAGAGTTTCTCAAACATCAGTGCAGACACTTTCTGCTGTCCAGTTTAAAAGCCTTACAGCCCCTCCCCTTCTCCTGCTCAAGCCACTTCAGTTGTAACTTCCTATTTGTAAATTTAATATTGTGCTGCTTTCCCACTGCAAAGATTCCTGAAAAGGCCGTGTTCACAAGGAGCACACACTGCTAGAACATCATTAAGCCCCTTACAATGATGCCTCTTACTAATATGTTTTTCAGTGTCAAAGGAGAACGGAAGCTCCTCGAAAAGAAGGATGTAATTCCTCATGGCATCGTTAACACATTCCGAATTGCTCCCTTCTTCCAAGTTTGCTGCTTGGAGCCAAACACATCAGATGAATTCCAATAACAGAAACTTCTGGCCATGAGTATCTGACAGCTGTTTTGAGGGGTGAGGAGAAGATACTTCTGGGTGTTTGTCTGTCAGAAGGCATTTAATTTTACAATCAGGAGTTCACTATGCTCATCCTTACTGAGAAGGTATTTAGACACCCAGGTGTGACCATGAAATCCTCCTTCTATCTAAAACTGGTCTCTAAAGCTGCCAGGGTAACCAACAGTGAGCACACCTGAGTCTTGCTTGTAAACAACCTCTTGGTAGCTACAAGGAGGATACAACATGGTCACTGACCAACACTGACACAGCAGCAGCACTCTAAGTACGGCCACTGCCTATTTACCTCTAGGAAATAAAACCTGCATTTCCATCTCCAGCTCTTCTGGGAGATGGGCTGAGAGGGGCAGAAGCATCTGACTGGATCATCTGAGTATCACCTGAAATGCCACTAACTACTCTCTCTAGATACTCCTCCCTTGCTTAAGAAAGGATCTCAAGTTTCTGATCAGGTAGGATCTCACTGGCTGTTACTACTGGCACGAATAATGCTGTCTTTTCCCAATGAAAACTTTCAGCGAGTGGTTCCTCTAGGGTAGAATTACCACCATGTCATATCCTCAGCCTGTCAATCAACAGGGGTTTGCTCCCTCCAAATAAGAAAGATTTGAACTGACATCTCTGTGCAGACAGCGCAAAAATCATGAACTACAACAGGAATTCTGGTTTTCTTCCCACCCACAAAGCAGGCAAACTGACTTCTTACGTCTTAGCCCAACCACTTCTGGTGCTGCAGAGTAGAGGAGACTTCAGTGCAAGTGGAAGGTAAGCAGTGGAACAGCACTGGGTCCTAGAGAAAACCTCCAGTGGTAAAGAGGCACTAGGAAAATTTTAAAACTACTGCTTACACAGAATTCCAAAAAGGGAGGAAGTCAGTAAGGGAAACATCAAGAACTGCAAGCTGTGCTCCAAGCTTCCTGCATGTCAATCCCACTTTCAGGAGGAAGTAGGGATGGATATGATGGTGTCTAGAGGCTGAGGGGGGTGAATTAGCCTGGAGTGACATGCATCACATGGCTTGGGACTACACAAACATTGTCACAGACTGAAAACATGACTTTCCTCATGAAGAGGGCAATGAAATGACTCTCTGTGGTTTTCTTTACACTTCTAAGATTTGTGATGCTACTGTTCTTTAACATGTTGGACTGAAGCAACATACCCTACTATTAGCAGATTCATACATATCTCCTTCCACTTTCCTGGCATAAGCCACCAAGTTCTCCATGCGGCGATCCTTCAGTGCTGCTGGATCAGGAGTGGGGAAGATGGCTTGGACACTGCAAGGACGAAGGAACAATAACAGAAAAAAATCTTCAGAAAAAAACCCAAAAATCAATGCAGCTTTATGATAATCACCCTGGATGTTCCCTTACACACCAGATATGAAAAAGCATATCAAAATGGCTAAAAAAATAATATTTTACTATTTCTCGCAAGACTAAAGCAAATCCAATGATGAAAATAAAGTGAGGTTTAACAGTCTGGAGTCTAAATAACTGTTCATAGAGTAAATTTACTAGAAATAGAAACTAATTCCATGCTCGCTCCTTAAGGAGCATGAAGATCGAACTGAAGAGGAGGATTAAAGGCAACAACTCATCTGGAGTGGCCCAGCACTCAGAACCACTACTGACAACTTTCTTTTCAGCTTAATAGTAGAACTACTGTATTGAAATTCTTTAAAAACATTGAGGAAAAAGGCATCCTTGGTGAATACTTACAGTTTATGCACTAAATGATTGCGCAGGTCCTGAGTGACATGTTCATGCCATGCTTTCCTTACCCCGGTACTCGAAGGAGGTGCAGCCGTTGGCATTGAGCTGAGGTTTCCAACATTGCCAGAGTTTGTGCCATCATTCATTAGTGGGCTAAAATAAAAAGAAAAAGGACTGTTAGAGTACCAGAATGCAGAGTTTTGTTGCAGGTTTGATGCCTGAAGTAATTTTTGAGTTGTTGCTTTCATCACTTCTAGCTATTGCATCAAACATTCTCTTCAGTGAAATTTTGGCATCAACAAAGTGCAACCCCTCAAGCAGCAAAGCTCAGGAGTTTACAAGGCCCATTCACAGTGCAAATGGTAAAGAATCACAACTATGAACTTAAAAATACAAAATATTCTTCCTTTGGGACTTCATTTAAAACTTGTAAATACTGTGAGGCTCTCAGGAGGCACAGAGTGTCAGCTCTGGAACTGAAACAGGAAAGAAGAGCAGAGCTGTACACATGACTGACCATCTCCATGCCAATACAATCACTTTTTAAAGCATGCTCTTTATTTACATTCATAAGCATGTAAATAAATGTTTAATTGAGCAAGAATGAAAATGTGTGCATTACTTATTTGTCCCAAGGGATGTTGGAAGAGCAGTTTCAGAAATTAGACCCGGTTGCTGGTCTGTTGTTATTCCTCCTGCAGGAAGGTTCATCTGGTTGGCTCCTTTGGGACAAAATTAAACATCATTTGTACACAGTTCACAATTTTGACAATAATATGACAAAACTACACTTTACTGGCCCACCTGGCTAACGAAAGAAGCAGGTTAAGTATTTTTATAATAATACCTGCTGTGCTGCACATACGTGGCTATTTATGGAACGAAGTTACTTTCAGTCTGAACTACAAAAACGAGTCTGTTAAAATTTTAAAATCATAAACTCTTAAGATTAGATCAATAAGCTATAAGGGAGGTAATACTAGCAATTAAGAACCAAAAAAAAAAGTATTTGAGAAAGAATTGTATTTGAGTAGTATTTGAGACAGAATTGTCTGTTAGAACAGGTGACAATTGTTAAACCAAAATCCTTCAGCAATTCTGTCTCATCACCTCAGAGAACAAGCTATGAGCTCTATTTTGAAAGAAACTCAAACTCCTGCTATTTGGCAAAAGCACTATATTCAAAACTTTCTAATATTCAAATGTAAATGAATGGCAGTGTATATAAATAGTGTATTTTTAACTTACTAAACAACATGAACAGACAGTCACTACTCTGTGACCAAACGAAATACCAGACTATCCTAAAAATTCAACATCAGTTATTTTAACATTTCTTTTTCTTGATCTTTCCTCCACCTACCCAGTGCATTAATGGTCCTCATTTGCTGGTGAGCCTGAGGCTGTGCTGGCTGCTGGCCTTGGACCTGGGGCTGCAGCTGTGTTTGGGGCTGGTTGCCATATGGCAGCCCAAGGGCAGCGTAGGCTCGTTGCATGGAGCTGGGGTCAATTGGATTGGGATTACTTAGCGATGGAGTGTTCTGCTGGCCCGTGCCAACAGAACCGATGGAATTCTGGATTCCACCAGCTGGAGACCCTAAAAGGGCTAGAGAAAAGAGAAAGGATAAGAGAAAATTAAAACTCGACGAGGATAAGGAGTAAAACCAGTCATGCCAAGAGTCACCAGAACATGCACATATTCTATGATACAGATATTTTTCTGCCAGAGGACAGAACAACACCCGAGATGCCAAGTGGGAAAACTCAGCCTTTGATTCTACAGGACAGAACCCACCCTGGCTATTAATCCATGCAGTCTAAAGAGAAGCGCTGTAAATTTCAGGCAGATAAGCCCATAATTACTTGTAATAGATATATAGTATAGGCTCCTATATCAGGCTAAATAGGATTTTCATGCTTGGGGACAGTAAACTAAGGGGAAAAAAAATTTAATTCCTCTACTTCCCTCTTTCCCATCAATCCCATTTTAGGTCAAAATATTTGGCTCCAGAACAGAGATCCTGAGTTCAGCAGAAACACTGTGTCCTTGGACACAAAGGTAATACTGAAGATCTGTTGGTAGAAATTTTCATTGCGAGCAGTCACCAGATGAATCCTCTGAAGGCCAAACTACCTTAAACCCCAAGTTACTCAGAGATACGAAGAACCCTGATGAGTTTCAGATTGTACTGGCAAAATCTTAAATAAGTTGGAGAGTCAGAAAGGGGTGCAACCCTGGTAAATAATTTAGATAATGTTTAGGTATTCATTAACCTATATGGCTACCACAACCAACCAACCTCTCCCACCATACAGATGTATGGAAGAGTCATTTGCATTGTAGACAGGAAATGGAAACAACGGGGAAAAGCAGTATTTACTTAATCCAGAAGTGAGTGAAATTTTGCTTTCTGGTTCTCATTTTAGCTGCCATTCTAAGTAATACCATGTTCCATTGTGAATGACCCACGGAGTACAACCTTCAGCACAAAGACACTGCATTTTGATAAGCAAGACTCTGGTACAAGTAACACTTCCTTCACATTTTCCCCCTCAAGTAATTAAGTACGTAATGTGCATTACAAATGTGTGAGCTAAACTTAGCAACAGTAATGGCTCTTAATATAGGCAACAATAACTTATTGAAATATTAGGAGGGGCACGTGGTTAGATAAAAAAGTCATGAAAACAAGCCTTCTGAGACATTAACAGCATTATCCAGGCTTTCTTAAATCCTTACCCACTGTGGAAACTGAATCACTGAAAGAGATACGCGGGCTTCCAGCTTCCACCCAAGAGAAAACACACACATCGCAGAGCCCAGACTTTTCCCTCTCCAGATGAGAAATCAATTTGATCTCATTTGTCAAAGAACTACAAATAAATATACTCAGATATCTCCCTCTCCTGAATAAGCAGCTCCACAAAAAACATCCTTTTTTTCCCCCAAAGGACAATCCACAGTATTTTAAAAGCTGGGATTACCATGGAAATTAAGGCTTATGTGTACTTACACTCTGGACACACAATAACTTTTGAACTCACTGATCACTTCCAAGAGAATTTAAAAACAAAGACAGAAGCTGATTAAGATCCTATCAGCTTAATTAAAAGAAAAAAAAAAGACATATTGAAGAGCAACTATATGAATTCCTCACTGGACTTGCATGTACTACTCTGGAATCACACAATCTCAGAGAAAGATGCCTTTGCACTACTGCAAGCCAAGGAATAGGAAGGTTAAATAGCACAAAACTTGTGGCATCCTGGAATTCGAAAGGCTTCAGAGGCTGCTGTGACAGCACAGATTGATTCAGGAGCTAATAGGAATTCCAGCTTGTCAGAGGATGATATTCCACCAGAAAAGTTAGGACAAAACATCCCCAATCTGCTGTCAGTGCTGGCTGGAAGCGTGGAGATGGCAGAATGGCCACAGGTGATGCTGATGTTTGGGAACCGGAGAAAGGCTCCTGGCCATCCCACTGAGGAGAGCCCAGCCTTCCACCATCCCTCACGTTCTCCTGGGGAAAAATCCACTGACTGCCTGAGACTGCAAGCTTGGCTTGAAGCTCTCTTAGAGAAGTCCAGCACCTCCAGCCCACAGCTCTGGGCTGAGCTTTGGCAGCAGCATCAGTTACTGCAAAGCACAAGTCCAGCCCTTGTGTTAGAACAGTTTTAGACTATTTGGCCTCAGCTTTTCTGCACTTCACAACTCAATAGGATCCTATTCTGAGTATTTCCCAACATCGGGAATCTGTTTTTGAAGGAGTTTTTCTTGTCTGTTTGTTCACTGGTTTTATATGAAGGCACGACATTATCTGTCAAACGAGAAGATAGAGGCAGAGAGTATTACATTTCCACCCTGGAGAGACCCAAGTGCAAATGCTGTTCCTTCTGTGGCAGACACTGCAGGAAATAAAGTCAACTAAAATAAATACAGCCCTGGAACAAACACATTAGGCCACTGCTACATGAAGCAATGTCTACTGCAATTTACTTTTCTTAACTGATGCTTCAGACATTGAGGAGCCCACGACAGAAGTTACAAGTGTGAAGTGAGCTCTGTAATTCACATTCTAAATGCTGTAAAGACAACTGGCTCTGTGTGTCCCAGGGTTACAGTGTCACTTGTGTTTATGTACCTGAGGAGGGAAGGTTCAAACAAGCACAAGTTAAAGAGCCCCAGAACTTTCTGAGCAGCCCCGGTGACATCCCAATGCCCTAGAAGGCATCAAAACCATCAAACAGCAGCTGACCTGCAGGATTTCTGTCTCAGGTAGTGCTGTTTAATGACACTGCACTCATGTCTTCTAGAGGGAAACCCCTCCAGCCAATTAAAATTTATTTTAAACACAGATCCCTAATGCTATTTTAAGTATGAATGCCCAGCACTTCTCTAACCTGACCGCTCCAGTGAACATGTTAAACCACTTTTAAGAATTTTAAATTCCTAAACTCTAAGGATTAGATCAATAAGCTAGAAAGAAGGTAATACTAACAATTAAGATGCAAAAAGAAAGTAGCATTTGAGACAGAATTGTCTGTTAGAACAGGTGACAATTGTTAAACCAAAATCCTTCAGCAATTCTGTCTCATCACCTCAGACAACAAGCTATGAGCTGGTTTAAATTTAGCCACACTGGTTTAAATGTTTGATTTTGCTTCCAAATTCTTTAATTGAGACTTGTTCTGTTCTGCATCTCCTCACTCTGCTCGTCTCAAAGTGGCTGGAGCAAAATCTGTGCTGCTGCCCTTGACTCGCCTCAGCACCAGCCTGTCCCGCACTCAGAATTAGGCAGGTACATGAAGGTTAAGTGTACACAATCATTTAATTAAAGGCTGTATCTTGAATCAAATCCTGGGGTAAAGATTTTACAAAGAACTTGAAGCGGGAAGTGTCAGTTTTAAACTTCGCCGCCAATGCCATTTTAATTTTTATTTAAGTTAAGCATTAAATCATAAGCCTTCAGTACAGCCTTGTATCAGTCCATCAGTGGAACTCCTTAATCCATGGACTAAGCATTCATCATGTGGCTCCATGGGATAACTGATGGGTCACCATTATATGACTTCCAGCAATTGAAAAAACAAGAGACATGTTTTGTTTGTAGATCTTACAGTTACTGACAGTAAGACTTGAACAAGCTGGATTTCATTTTGCTTCCACAGGAAACAGGCTCCACCTGTTTTGTTGCTGCCTCCTCCTCCTGGACACAGTTCCCTGTGCGTGGATGCACTCACTCCTTCCTTCTCTGCAAAGGATTGGTTCCCAAATGCTCTACATCCAGGTCCTCTTCCATTTTCTGTCTGTACTCAATAACCTGCTACCTCAGCCAGCTAGATCCTGGTCCCTACTTCCAGTTCCCTCAGCAGATTCCCACTCTTTCATCCCTGACTTCACACACTCCAGAATTTCTGTCTCCGTCTTCTCTAAAATCACACTTCTGGGTGAAGATTAGTTGTCTCAAGTTTAATCTTTCTTAATCCAGCTTTCTCCTTGCTGGATTTTATTTAAAATTTTCCTACAAGGAAAGTTACAGAGGAGACCAGCTCCAAGTCCACAATCCCACTTTCCAGCCTCACTCGTCTGAGCATGGATCCCAGGGGTTTTCCAGTGTCCCTTGATCCTGGAATGATGCACACCAAGCACTGCACGGGGATGGCCCAGGACACTACAAATGGGAGCAGATCCAGGAGCTGTGGCACAACATACCTGCCCAGGCCAGGAATGGAAGAATTAAGGAGCTCAAGCATGTGCATGACAAGATGAATCTTCAAAAAAAATAATTGACACAGCTAGGAAATACATCAACAACTGTTTCCAGTTTCCCCTGCCCCCTCAGAGGTACATGGGACACAAAATAAGAACCATGTGGAACAGAAGGAATTTTAAATTTGTCCCAATATGTCCTTTTAACAAGTCAGGCCACTATCAAGCATTATGGTAAAATACAGTTCAAGACTGCTTTAAAATAAATAAAAAAGGCAATACAAAGGAAACCTGCCACAATGTTCTTTGCAAAGAATCTCAGCACTGAAAGACCTGTACAGAAACAGCTCCATGGCAATAACCTAAACCCCAGGACTTCCCAGGACTTGCAGATGCCCAAGAAGTAGGAAGAGAAAGCTACAAAAGCATAGGAATGACTGTGCATGGAAGTGAGGTGCCACATTGCAATGGTTCAGCAGTGCTCAACTGCAGAATGTTCTAAAAGGTGGGCACCCTTTGAAGGAGCTGCCTGAAAGCCCAGCATGGACACACCAGGACTGAAATAACAACAGGAAAACAGGGATGGGCACAGGAAGGAGGGTTCTGGACTCTCTGTAAGGAAGGCAGCCCAACAATAGGAGGAGGATCACCACACTTCTCATTCCTTTTTCCCCTTTCTGAACGTTCTCTGTATTCTGCCAAATGCAGACTCCCTCCTCCTCCCAATCTAGTAGAAGCTACTATGATTTATTCTCAAAAAAGACAACATTTTCTCCCAGTTTAAAACTAACCCAACTCTGGTTAGTTTTCACCTGAGCAGGCACAACATTTTAAAATGCACATATTAATGTAAACCATTTCACAAACCTTCCTGAATGCCCAAAAAAGGGTACCTTTTCTAATATATCTGAACGAGTACTTTTAGTGTTCCTCTTTCACCTCCCAACAAACTCTGAGGTGTTACATGTATGACTCAGAGACATAATCCAGGACAAAGAACCCTGCACACTGGATTATTGATTAACTGAATAGAAGAAGGAGATTTCATATTCATCTCCCTCCATATGCAACAGGAGAGACAAACTCTACACTTATCCACTATAATTCTGTTGCAGTCAGGCAACATCCTATTTGATCCCATAGCACAATTATTTTTAAGGACTGTTTATGTTCAAGTTTTTGTTCTCTTTTGATCTGTTGTATGAACAACAAAACAAATAGTGCACAAACTACTTTTCCACAGCAGCTTGTATTGAAAAATACAATTCTGTTCTCATAGATGTTGCTAGCACTTTGATAACCACTGTGTAATAAGGATGTTAAGCACAAATGGACCACGTCATATTAAAAAGCAAAGCTTTCAACACATTTTTTGAGGGCCAAACAACTAATCACTTGCAACAAACTACTACTTTCAAAGTACAAGATTTAACTTGTTTACCAAGGAGAAGTTTGGTAAAATGAAAACAAAATCCTGACCTCCAAGGAGCTCTATAGTTGTAATTTTTTCAGTTTTGGAGGAGGAAAACCCCTCCCAAAACCATAAGGAGAACATGCTCAATGGATAATTTTGATCGTTTTAGCAGCTACTCTCCCCTCTGCCTTAATGCCACCTAACCTAGGAGCAACTCTCCATCCTCCAAGGTTTGCTGGTATTCCTCACTGCAGTCTCAGCTTAACTGGAAATCAGCAGAATGCTTCCAATCCAATTCCAATGTACAAACTTTGCAAGTCCTGCAGCTATTTTCCACTTCTTAACCCTTATTTAAATATACTCAGGCATAACATTACTTAAGACTTCTAGAACTTTACATCGATGCTGTAAAATGTTCCACCCTGGCATCTTTTCAAAGGACTTGATGAGAAGCAAACCTACCAACATAAGTTCAGAATTTTCTGTTTCAGAGCAAGAGGGAAGAAGAAATAAACTACAAATGGACTGGCCCCAAGGATCAGTAACAGCTCAGCTATTATAAAAACCAGGCACGATTTGCAGAACTTCAGCTAATCTATACCAGTGTTAAATACACTTAATGATTAAGACATCCAGAGCTTTTTGCATGCGAGAATTATTTTTTCAAACATTTTTGATTATTTTAAATCATTAGCATGTTGATTTAAGTTGTTTCTAGCAGCAAGAAAAACAGTCAAGTGGCTTATCTCCTCCCCAAGCCCCTACCTACATCCTAAACTGCCTCATAACTGCAATCTATTGACCTGCCTCACAATGAAACACCAGTTAGAAGTTGCCACACCCTTTAAAACAGATGTGTGCCTGAGCTCAGACTTTCCCAATTATTGTGTATTTCAGTAATAAATTGCATTCAATGATCGGAAATGGGAATTCACTGGTATATTTATCCTTATACAAGATTGCTAACAGCTACTAAGTTTGTTGGGACACTGTCAAGAGTTTACTCCTCCACTGCACACGTGATTAACTTTGGTTTAACAGTTTTAATGGTGCCAGCAGCAAGAGAACTACTTACGTTGTTGGTTTCTTTTGTCACTGGCATTTTTCAGAGGAAGGCACACGGGACAGTCGTGCCGAGTACAATTCTTCCAGTGGGAGATGATTTGTCTCGAAGATGCACAATGAGCAACTGCAGCAAGGCAAAGCAAGAGTTACGAGTCACTCCTTGGTTAATTGGTTTTGAATTATTTAATTTTTTAGAGCAATTCTATTCTTCAACCGGCTTTGAATTATTTCATTTTTTAGAGTAACTCTATTCTTTCTCCTTCACAAGCAATACTAAAACTGCAAACAACTAAATTTTTTTGTGGTCCACCAGCAAATGAAGGAAACTAGTACTAAAATTTAAGACAAAGACATGGTGGACACTATACCTCCTTATACAACAGAGATGAAAAGGATGCTTGTAAGGCCACACTGGCACCATCCCACTTCCAAAAGGCAAATATTGCAATACTGTACATACAACTAAACACAACTAAAATGTCTTGTGATGCAAGTGCAAGTGAGGGAAACAAGTACTAAAATTTAAGACAAAGACATGGTGGATATCACACTTAATATAACAGAGGAGATGAAGAAGATGCTCACAAGGCTACCCTGGTACCATCCCCTACTTGAGGAGGGCAAATATTGCATTCTGTTTTCTAAACTGGCAACTGCAGAGAGATGAGAGCTGGGAGCAGTTTAACCACAGCGCCGGTTCCGACGCTCCCTTGTGCTAGGCACAGGGACCCTCTGGACGAGAAGAGAAGGGCTGGGGACAGAGAGAGCAGAGAGGCCTCACCTTGGCAGGCCTTGCCAGCCTGGCAGTGCGTCATGTGGTTGAGGACGTTCTTCATGGTGCGGCAGTGCGGGAGGGCGCAGGCGCGCACCTCGCCGTTGGCCTGCTCGCGCCGCTGACACTTGTGAGCGTGGAGCAGCAAAACCAGCTGCTGCTGGATCAGTTTGCGCTTCTCGGGGTCTGCTGTGGGCCCAGTGGCCATGGCCTGCGTCGGGACGATTCCCACTTGCTGGACTTGGGTTTGCATCTGGGACTGAGAGAAAAGCGGAGGGGTCAGCATCGTGCCTGTGAGCCGCAGTTCTGATCTTAAACTTGTACGGTGATTTGAGTATCACAAAACCGTTCACTGAGCTGCAAGGGTTATTGCACCACTCCCTGCAGCATTCTCAAACATTTCTAATGCTGAAACAACATGAATGTATTGAGAGGTCCCTCTGTCAAAACACACAAACAAGAGTTTAAATAATGAGCCATTCAAAATACTGTTTATTAGAGAGACCGTAATTCCAACAGCAACGAGCTCTTACCGCACTCAGAGGTGGAATTCTTTAAGGTCCTTTCCAACCCACACCAATCTATGATTCTATGAATTCAAGCTTGTTTAGTACTATATTTTCATAATACAGGTTATATTTTCATATGATAGGTTTTATACACTTCAATCCTAGTTTCTTGTCCCCAACAAAAAGAGAAGTCCAATGGGAGAAGACAGTCAAAATTCTATGACTGTCTCCATGTATTACAGCAAAAGGTAGAGCTGATTTTCCAAGCCTAAGTTAGTCCTTTGTCTCTCCAAGTGATATTCCTTCCACAGAGAAAATTCCCAGGGCAAGCTGTATACAGTTTTCTCCCAGAAAGGGCCACCTAAATCTGGGTTGCATTATGGCTACTGAGGAGAACGAGAGTTGCCACAGGGTGACACTGGGTTGTATTAGCTTTAAAATCCAATGTTTTATTTCCAGTATCCATTCTTTAAGGACAAACTTCTGCACCAAGGCCTGAGCTCTGCCTGACAGCTGCAAACCCACAGAGATCTGCAGTCTAAGGCACGGCTCGTAGCAGTGCAGAAGAGACACAGCCTCTTCAACGTGTCAATTATTCAGCACAGATTAAGCAGCTTTTCTACCTTCCCAAACAAATGTAGAAACCTGACTTTCAAAATTAAACATATCCACAGCTTGCAATGACTCCCCTAGCAGGAACAGACATGGGACTGCAAAAGTGCTGAAATCCCTATGATTTGCAGCCTAAATTAATCTCCTGGACAAACAAGCAAACATGTCCCAAGAATCGCTTTGATTATGCACTGTGAAAACAGGTTACCAACAGGAAAGCTCACCAAATTCCAAGGTACCTAAGGAAAACCAGCCATTAAAAACACTTAGAATATAGGAACATGAGGGTTATACTGGGGAGGTAACAGAGGAAATAGTTCAGTGCTGTCTGCAGAACTACTGACCAAAGCCTGCGTACCACAGTTAAAGAAAATCGGGTTTAAGTGACAGCGTACACCATCTGTAGCCCACTCTACTCCTGACCTTTGAGAAGGATTCTCCAGGAAATTCCACAGCCTACAAAAACCTAATTTTCTTAGACCAACAAAAGGGTCCCTGCACAAGTTCTCCCTACTCCAGCAGCAAGCTTTGTCCCTGCACATCAGGTTTTGGAGCTTGCTTTTCTTCTGGGGAATGAAGCACACAAGATCAAGTAGAAAACACCATGTCTGGTATTTGATGGAGGAAGTGGGGACTCTGCCACTTGATAATTATTATAGTAAGTCTTAGACAAAGAGGAATTGCTGAATCTGTTTGTCTTGGGCTTTCAAGAGAAAGAACAATAAAAGGAATAAGGGGGTGAATGAAGGGAACCTATGAACATCTGCTCCCAGTGCATGCAGCTGAAATTCAGTCTTCCCTTTCTCCTGTGAACAAATCCACAGAGCAGAGGTTTTGCTGAAACAATTCTTGGGTCACAAATAGGAAACAATTAGTTCAGCTAATCTGCAGAAAAATACAGGGATCATGCCAAAGAAAATCTTGTTGGAAGCAATGCTTTCATCCCAGTCAAAGAATTGTTTCCCAAGCCAAGTCCTCCTTTTGTTACTACCCTTCCAGTTAACAGACACAACTGCAGCTGTATCAGCACAGATGCCCTGACCCAGAAGGGTTTTTTGAAGACTGAGTAACAAAAAAGCAGAATTACAGAGTATCAGTGGTTTGAAGAACAAAGCAGCCTCAGTCCAGATCAGTGTGTCTGCAGGTAGGCACAAAACCCCCTCAGAATATAAGGCTGCTTGTTGCTTCACCTGGCTGATTGACAGTGTTCTTGCTGAAGCAGGAAGATCAGGCACTTCTGGACCCACAATTAAAATAAATTATTGAACAGTCACATAAACAAGGCAAAAAAAGAGTTTTGTTTCTCTTGCCACTTGCTCCACCATCAACAGAGCAAACGGATCAGGGGTTGGAAATCTGCTAAAACCTCTGAGAGAGATGGGAATGTCAAGAATCAATTTTCTAGAAACTGAGTTATACACCCTTCTCTAGGGTAAGGCAGCTATTAATACCCTTTAAAATTATGGAAACTCATTCACAGAGGAAGATGGTTCTGCCCTGTCCCTATCCTGAAGGGCAAAAGCTTCCTGCATGCCCGGGCAGCACAGACGCACAAGTACCTGGTCGTCATGGACTTGGATGGACTCAAAGTTCCCTGGTGGTTTTACTTTACTGAGGTGACCAGCAATTCTCTATGTTTTTATGTATTTATATTCAAAACCACTCAACATTGTCAAGACGGAACACTATGTACCTTTTCTTATAAAAGTAGGCAGCAATGTCAGCAGCACTGGCAATCTTACAGCAGGTAAACAAGGCAATACCGAACTCTGCCTCAGCTCCGCTCTACAGAGCATTATGTTTTTAAAATACTTTTCTTCTTCTGTAATTTCTGTTTATTTCCATGGTTTTTCCTTCTCCCTGATAGAAGAATGTGACTTTCACTGTATGAGGACAAATCCCGCATTCAAAAAGAGCCTTTTAGTTCTTTAAGAGAGGTTTGTAATCAACAGTAGATCTTAGTGAGGTTATTAAGAATCCACTGCCACGAATCCCACACACGGGTACGTTAAGGTGAAACACCTCCAAACCTCCTCAGTTCCCTTCCAACCACAGGCTTAAAGTGTGACCCTGAGGGTCTCTTCCAGAGAAGGAATAGCGGGCATAAAGTGGATAGACACATGAACTGTAAATCTCAAAGAACTTCTAACAAGCAACACTTCTATCTGAATTATAAGTGTTCACAGCGTGATCAACTCCAATAATGAGTATCCCAATCCAAACTATTCAAAGAAGTCCTTCCTGCCCACAGGATTTGCTGGAATGCTCTAGCAAGTGCTGAACCAGCTCTGAACAACCCAGGGAGCATCATTCTGTCCCAAAACTGAAGGAGAGCTCAAGCAGCAGCTATTGGGTGGCATCAAGGCCAAAGGCATTCCCCAGTGCAGTCACTCGATGACCGGAGCTTCACTGGGAAAGGGACACAGAACCAGTTTACACTTCTTGCAATTCACGTGGTGGTTTCCCTGGTTCCACCAGTTACTCTCAACAGGCATGGAATGAGCAGCCTGGTCCTATCCAAACAGGAAGGATCCTTCTGACACCAGGAACACCAGGGTCTGCTTTGGCCCCAGAGGCTGGAGGCTCACACATGCACAAAGGGGCTGAGATGAGCACTAAAAGCACAAGCACTTGCATTTGTGCCCCAAAACCCTGCAGTGCTGCAGGAGGAGCAGGAGGAATCAGAATCTGAGTTTGAATGGTGGGCAGAAGACTCCAACAGGACAGGAAAAAAGGCTTCCTGAACTGGACACAGCCTCAGAAGGCTGTCCTGCTGTCTGGTGGGAGATGAGTGATGTCAGCCTATAGCATCAACCTGAGCACTGGCAGCACTCTAGAAAATGAGAAGAGGTAGGGAGATACTCAGTTCCTGAACACAAAGCCAACATAATCACAGAATCACAGAACCATTTAGGTTGGAAGAGCCCTCTGAGACCATCGAGTCCAACACGTGCCCGATCCCCACCTTGTCACCCAGCCCACAGCACTGAGTGCCATGTCCAGGCTTTCCTGGGACGCCTCCAGGGATGGGGAATCCAACACCTCCCTGGGCAGCCGATTGCAATGCCTGACAACCCTTTCTGGGAACAAATCCTTCTTGATGTCCAACCTGAACCTCCCCTGGAGCAGCTTGAGGTTGTGGTCTTAACATGAAGAATGTGTTTAGAGCTCAAGGTTTATTTCAAAGCTTTGGCACTGGCATGGATAAAGGCAGTTTTCAGGTCAATGGTAAACAGGAATATTTTCAGCTTCCCACTTCCACCCCTGAGGGTGGCATCGGTGAATGAACCTGCAAGCCCATGTCAACCTCAAAGGTGAGAAGGCTCCTACGGTCAGGCCACAGAAAGAACCTGGATAGTTGGTCAGTACACTTAGCTTATAATTGCTAAAGGAATTTTGTTTTAAAATCAGCAAAGGTCTCAATCCTATGCTGTTGAGTCTGCTAGGCATCGAGACTGGATCAGCATCTTTCTTAAGAATACACTTGTGGAGTTTTATCTCCTCATCTTTCTGATTTGAAGGATCAGCAAATGCCAAAAAACGTACACTGAAGAAGTGTTTCAAAGTAGAAAAAAAGGACAAAATACAGGAAGGTGCAGACAGATTCCAGCTCTCACGTGTAAAAAATTACCTGAGCAAAATATTGAGGGGGTTATATATCCTACATAAACCTCAGTATTTTAGTGGGGGACAAACCAGACTGAGGAATGAGGAACATTAAAAACCCCAAATAGCAAATCCCAAAGAGAAAAAAGGATAAAGCACAAATGAGAGGTTGGTAAGGGAAGGAAAGCCATGCTGTCAGAGTGCTGGCTATGGAGCACCTCAGTTGCTGGAATAGAGTAGGACACAGCAATGGATATTCTCCACCACTTATATTTGCATATGGGGGATGGGAGAGTGGAACAAGGGCCAGAGCACTGGGAAAAGATTAATTTCTCTTTGTCAGCTTTTGCCAGCCTGGCACTGTATTTACAGATGATGCAAAAGCTAAAATTTTCCACCATTCAAAGCAGTCCACGTCCCCAGGATGAACTCCTGCACTAAGGCAAGACAGAGATGCTCTGCTCCCAACACAACGACGTCCTTTCCCTGGCACTGAACACTATCTGCTGGATTTGTTTCCAGGTTATTAAGATCTTCTCCTTTAGACCATGGCTAAGGAGAGCCTTTTGCCAGCTGTTCACTGCTGTAAATCAGGCGGGATTTTCTTGAGGGAGGGAAGGAGTGAGCTTCCCTGTGAACGAGAAACTGAATTTCAGAGTGGAGGTCAGGGCAGGCACAGGGAAGGTGAGCGCAGCTGACAGCAAGCCCAGCAGAGACTGGGAGAGTGCTGAAGAGAGCAGCAAGCAGACACTCAGCACGCTGCCAGTGCAACAGCCACAGACCTTTCCACAGGGAAAGAGGAGAGTGGCTGTGCTGAAAGAGAGGAAAAATCACAGAAAGGGTCAGAAAACAGGCCTTCCTCCCTGGAAGGGCACAAGAGTTAAGTGATTCTTCATAAAGCCTCTTCTTTCTGGTCTCTTGAATAAAATACCAGTTGTCTATTTTAAGTAGCTACAGTTCTACTTGCTCTAATTAAACCTGGCCTCCCAGTTTAAAAGCTTTCTTCCTCTCCCTCAGAGGTCTGCAGCAAGGCACACCTGAGACATCCTCATCCCCCCAGTCACTACTTCTGTCTTCTGATCAAAATCTGTTATTACAGAAATCCATAGGACACAAAAAGAAACAAAGAAGAACACATCAGAGAGCTCCTGGTGCAGTTTAGCAAGAAATGAGGGGGGAAAAAAGCACAGGAGATGATGTGCTGCTCCAATTCTAAGTCAAGAATTTAGGAAAAACTATTTCCTTCGCTTCCAAAAAGCAATATTCTCTCAACTCCATCTGCTGGTCATAGGGATAACTGTGAAACCACGCTGGTGTCTGGAAGCCAAACTTGCCCCATTGTGCTCCTAACCCATGCAGAAATACCAGATTTACTGGTATGTCCACGAAGGAACCATCCACCACCACCCTTGGAACAGGCAGCACGGCAGGGAGTGCAAAGCTTCAGTGAGCTCGATGGAAAAGCCTCGTAGGGCTCCCCCCCAGCAGCTCCTCCCGGAGCCTGCGCACTCCAAGACCAGAGGCTGCTGGCTCCCAAACTGGCTGCTGGCTCCCAAACTGGCTGCACACCACGCTGAGAGCCCGAGAGCAGAGAGTGGCTCGCTTCCACAGCCCAGGGATTTTGCATGATCTCACCACAGCGCAGCATTGCCAGTCCTGCATCGGAACCATTTCAGCAGCACTGAAGCCCAGCAATGTGTCACCAAAACTTCCAACAACATCAGAAGCAGTATTTTTCTTTTGGAAACAAGCCTTTCACTCAAGTTTTCAAGCTGCCCGTTCTGTAAAGGGAACTGATTCTGTAGTAGCCCCACAAAGCAAGAGCTGACATGCTGTTTGGATCACCATTAAAACAAAACAAACAAACAAAATCAATCCATCCTGCTGGCACTGAAAATTAATACCTTAATGCTGACCTCTTAATCATTTTAATACCATAAGGTTTGTTCTTTTCTAATTAAAGAGATTAATCCAAACGTGCGTCTCAGGGTGTAGTGTAAGGTCACGCCTGGAACACGGGCTGCAGTGAACTAACACTTCGGAGACCCACTTTACTGGGCAGGCAGGGAGGAGGGGAGAGCGCTGTTCTCAGGAGAGCGGTAGCCTGAATTTGGATCAAAAATCCAACTCCACAGCTGCAGCACATTTGTCCTGGCTGCCAGGGTTACGCCTGGCAGTGGGAAAACTCCTGGTTACTGTTGGAGACAGGGGTGTCACACAATAATGGTTAGAATAATGTGGGTTAAGAAACTTAATCATCTTTTACTTTGGCAGCACACGTATAAGGTGTGAGGCTAAAGACTGAAAGGAGTATTTAAAAGTATTTTGGTTTTCAGAACTTAGGGGTCCTCAGACAATGGCTGCACCTTTCTACTTCCTCTTCTCTTGTTTAAATACCCTTTGTGGTAACCACAGCGTTCAGTGCCATGCTGCAATCTGGTTTCCTGACTCAGACAGGCCACATACCACCAGCGTTTTCATTCACGTGGGTTTGTCTCTCACATGGAATAGTACTTTGGGGGCCCTTTAAGATAAGGAGAGTACAGAGGGCTGGTTTAGCAAGATATGTGGTTGCAATCATCCCACAAAGGACCCCGAATGGGGTTTTGGGGGTTTTTCTTTGGTTTTTTTTTTTTTAAACATGCAGTTGTCTTGCACTTGCTGTAGTGGATGGAGTCTGAACCTCCACAGGTTCATTTTTGATCGATGTTAACATAACACGATACCCTTTTCCACATCACTGCCGCCTCCCTCAGGGAACAGGACAGGCTGTGTCTCCAGGCCAAACACATTCAATAAACCATCATCTCCAGGGACCCAAAGCATCCCAGGACATAGAAATGACAACGGGATTGCAGCAAGAACGCAAGGCAGGATTGCTCAAGCACCGCAGCTCTGCTCTGGGGACCTGCCTCTGTCACAAGCTGCTTTTCACAAGAGCCATTTGGGTCACATTTTGGTTGCCCAATGTGAGTGACAGATGTCACTTAGATGTGTGCTTCTGTAACTCATGGAACTGCTGTGGATGTTATTTCACCCTTAGGTAATGCCTTAACATACGAAATAAGGTTTAGCAAGCCAGAGCCTACAAACCTCAAGTTCTGAGTCAGCAGATTCTGCCAGTCTTACTCTCCTTGTGCCTCTGTGCTTAAAACTGGGCCAACACATCTTTATCTCAGAGAGGTGCTGTGAAAATGAACTAATCCAAAGTTTCCAGTGCTGACTGCCACAGGAAAGAGCATTTGGAAATGACCAAGTGAGATATATTACAACACACAGTCAGCAATGCCCACAGCTACACACCAAGCTGCAAAAATAGAACTAAATGTTGACTGTGTGCTCTTTCCAAGGGCTCTGTTCATATTGTTCACTGAATAAAGCAAAGTCCCTGTGGAAGGAACAGCATATGGCCACGGATGTGCTATTACCAAATAATTACACTGCCTTACCCACTGCTGCCAAATAAAGGTTAAATTTTAGCAAGTGTGACATTTCTTTTTAAATTCTTGGCTTTGCAATGAAAATGTTTAGATGGAAACTTCAGTTTTTGAAGTCACTCCCCTGTCAGGAGCACCATGCCTCTAAGCCCCACGTGAGCTGAGACCTTTGGGCTTGACAGTACCAATGTCTGTTGGCTGAAATGGCCATTGCTCTCTGTATTGGTGCGAGGGAAAAGAAGATATATTGGACATGCAAAGCTTTTGACACCTGAGAAACAAAGATAGACGGTTCGGAGTGTTCTCTCGGTATTTTCGACATTTTAAAACCGCAATTGATAGTACTGGGAAAGTTTCCTTTACTTTCCTCTGTCTCTTGGACAAGATGGGAGAAAGAAAACAGTTTTTGATTTTATTTCTCTCCCATCATCGGACGAGCCTTGATGGCAAATGCCTTTTTTATTCCACCTGAACACGGGACCACTATGTCCTCTACTAGTGAGTGAGTATATTAAGATTTAGACTTTCCCAAACCTCACTTTTAAATGAGCACAAAATTAGGCTTCAAGATCACCCAGTCCCTGAGATGAATACAGCATTTTGGGGAGACCTGCAGGTTCTCTGCAGCATCAGGACAATAACTCACTTGCTTTCCACCTGATCCAAACACTTAATAAACACAATTAGAGTAGTCATGCAGCAAATTGTCTTTTACAAATATTCTGCATGAGTGCAAGTGGTGTTCTGAACATGGTCTTAATCGGTCACAAGCTCCTTTCCATAATCATAAACGATAAATGACAGATGATACTAAAGAAAGATTTCACAGTGTAACTAGAGGAAAATTTGGAAGTGGTCCTCTAAAATCAGGAGAAAAGAGGAAGTTTTTGCATCCTCTTGCCTCTCATGCAGAGCCTATTAGTGACAGGCAGGTAGCAGACTCAGTGATGGAAGAGAAAGCATTGGTTGTGCCAAAAAATAGCTGGTTTTTGATTTAAATTAAAAAATAAGCAATTTGCATCTTATGGAAGGTCTTACAAGTTTCTATAGTAACTGCTATCATGTATAAGAATATAAAATGCAACAAGCTGGAGTTTCCATAGAAACAACACAAGCAGTTTGATTAATACGCAACATCCTGAGACAAATGGGAATATTTAAGTTCGCTTGATAAAGAAAACTCTGGTAAACACGATACTACAAACTTGTAAGGTACCCTATTAAGAACTGTTTTTATAAGCTTGTGACATGCAAGCCGTGCACAGTCTAAAGTGAGAAGCATGTGGGGTGTTTACCACATCAGATTCAAAGGATATGAGGTACTATTTAGTTTCAGGAAGGTGATGATGTACCCGACACATTCTCATTGACACACAGAACTTAAAGAAGACGTTTTTCTCTGGTTTGAAACTAAATGTACCAGGCAAAACGAAAGGATGCAATGCAGCTTTTATAACTGTGATTCTTTAGAAAGTGCAATCACTGCATAAAAACGTACACAAGTTTTATTTACACACTGCAGAGTGGAAGTGAGGAACCACGGGGCAACTCTGATGCTTAAATGACCGTGGAGAAGTAATTTGATAATGTTGCAGAAGCTGGATCACCCAAGAATTGAGAAAGCACTAGGAAGAGGTAAAGAATGCTGGAAGCAGCAGGTCCAACTCACCATGTTTGGCACACTGGTGACGGGAGTACTCTTGATGTCGGCAGGGAAGGGAGACAGACTATTGGCCATGCCTGGCTTGTTCGGCAACTGAGGATTCACTCCTGCAGCTCCCATCTGCTGCCCTCCAGTTTGACTGAAAGGCTGCCCAAAGGGACTAGTGTTACCTGTCATTCCCATCTGGAAAAGAATGAATGAATGAAATGATTAGAATTTTCGTGATTCCAAAGGGAGATAAAAAAACCCCCACATATGTCAAATATCCGTCTTTGCATTCACAGAGACCGAATTCCAGTTTAAGTTTCTCAATATTAAATTCTCAGTATTACATTCTCAATTTCACAACTTTTACCAAGTTAAAATATATCCTAAAAAGATGTTTTACAAATGTATACAGCTGTGTGGGGCTGAAGTCTTGCAATTCAACTTACAAAATCAAAGGAAAACACAAGATTATCCTCCCCAATCCGCATTGACAGAAATTACTGTTTCCAACACTACAGGAACTTTGGAAGACCAAACAAACTTCAAATCCTGGGATACTTTGTGCATTCTGAGCACAAAGCATGACTTTGTACACAAACATGGGAAGGGAGTGGAATATATAGCGGCATCGAGCAAATGGTTATCGACTTATGTTTTGGTACTTGAGGAGAAGTATCTGAGCAAAAAGATGTCAAGATTGACAACCTTGAGAAATGACCCCCCGAGAACTCCCCAAGACTAGAAAACAGAAACACGACTCCCCCTGAATGACTGAGGAGAACACTGTACATCCAAAGAGCCACTTGGCCTGCAGGAGTTTCCCCCATGGTGAAATCTCCATTACTGTAACCACAGAATCACTGATGTTGGAAAAGACCTCCAAGACCATCGAGTCCAACCTGAGACCCCATCCCCACCTTGTCACCCAGCCCACAGCACTGAGTGCCATGTCCAGGCTTTCCCTGAGCACCTCCAGGGATGGGGATTCCATCACCTCCCTGGGCAGCCCCTTCCAATGCCAGACCACCCTTTCTGGGAAGAAATTCTTCCTGGCATCCAACCTGAACCTTCCCTGGCACAGCTTGAGGCCATTCTCTCTCATCCTGTCCCTTGTTCCCTGGGAGCAGAGCCCGACCCCCACCTGTGCCCACCCTCCTGACAAAGAGTTGCAGAGAGCGAGGTCCCTCCCTGAGGCTTCTCTTCTCCAGGCTGAGCCCCCCCCGTTCCCCTCAGTCCCTCCCACAGGACCTACTCAATAGATGACATTTGTCCCCCCCCTGCCTCACACTGGGAGGATTTCTAGGTGACTTTATGACCTGGTCTTAAATATGAATCCAACCACTGAGCAAAGTCTTTATTTGAAATAGTAAATCCTATTTTCCTCTTCCCTTTACCTCTCCAGCCTTTTCTTCCTCAACACAGTGGTCTTCCATGGTCCTGGTCTCTTCCCTTCCCAGCAGGGATTCAGGAGGACTATTCCCGTAGCTGGAAGAAGGGCTGTTCACATCAGCTTATCACTGGAACAGCCCCATAATGAGAGATTACTCAGGGGTTGCTTTTTATGCTTACGGGAATTGGGCTGAACGAGCAGTTGAGGAAGCACAAGCAATAAATTACATTGGGGCAGAGTCCAATAAACACAATTTGACTGGGCCTTGTCCTCTTTGTCCCTGTACTTTGTACCCTCTGGTTTCAGACAGCTGGCCCTGCCACTCTCCAAGCAGCTTTACGTTAGGAAATGCTCCCTTTCCCTGCATCCTGCCCAGTGACTGTTGCCAGATTTGGGCCTTTCTTCACTGTACAAGACGTTCTATCTTTACACATTAAAAAAATCCCAAAAGCTGTTACTTTGCAATAAATGAGGTTATCAAATATGTGCTGTGTCCCAGAGTAAAGCTGAATAATTCAAATAGCAAGTAAGACCAAAAATTAGCATCTAAAGTTTAGTCCCAAGACTGCCTTTTAAGAGAAGTGATGTTAGCTACTATCACATTGCACAAATATAAAGAATTTAATTTTCTGTGTTTGTTTTGCAGAGTGCACGTTCGCAGAAATTAGTTTAATTATTATTTATTACACCACAGATTTTGGCAGCTTTCTCTGAAGAATTAATAGCAAAGTATTTAATAAAATTACCCACTCAACCTACTATTTCAGACAAGGTATGAGAAAGTGTCATCTGATAACGACAGCTGTTCATTAATGCTATGGGGGTCTATCAGATCAACAGGGAAGAAAATTTCTGAAACCAAAAGTGAGATTCTGAGAAAGCTTAGGAGAACTACTGAAATCTTTTAGAAGCCAGAAATAGGAACATTAACTCTGGGGCTGTTATTCGGTTTCCTTATGTCTAACTCCCAACTACAAACTTCGTTTGTGGAAGGACTTTGCCCTTCCAGTCTTCTTTGAACTTGCTTGAAAGTCTGGAGGAGTTTTTTGAATAAATACTGACTACTCTGGCCACCACCACTACGCTACAACTTCCTGCAAGCCCTTACAGTCACCACCACCACTGGGAGAGCCGTGGGGAGCCCAAACTGGGGGACAGGAATGCTGCTTAAACAGGAACCTCTCTCCACGGCTTCCAGGGGCCACTCCGGCCTGCAGAACACAGCGCAAGCAGAGCCCTCCCTGGACCTGGCTTCTCATGGATGGAGCAGACTCGGGCCCCAGGGAGGAGATGGAAAAGGCTCAGTGCAGGCAATGAATGCCCAACATGGATGTGCTGAGCTTGGAAGCCTGGTGTTAAAAGCTTCTGCCAGAATCTTATACAGCCGAATTTTCAAAGAGCAGAAGAGAGATTTTCTTTAGGCAATGAGAACGCTGAGCAAACTTTACCTCAAATTTGAGTTCTTGCACCAAAAGAAACAGAGAGGTGTTCCCCATCTCATTATCACGAAATATTAATGCCATTTTAATAAAGGAAAAATGTTTAAAAATAGATTTTTAGGAAAAAATTAGAAATATTTTGGTCTCAAAAGACAGTTTCAAGTTGGTTAAAACTGTAAACCACTAGAACATCCCCAAAGTACTGAGGCTCTGCGATCCTAACAGGTACCACCACATGGTCGTTTTATTTTATTTTAACATTTCCTTTTCAATAGATCTTGTTACTAAACAGATCACAACTCTGTACAACAAAGCAACCTTTCAAATCTTCCAAACCGAGTGCTTAATAAGATGAGGATAATTTTTCCTACTCTAGGTGGTCATTAAGGAATAAATACTTGATTGAAATTTTAAGAAATGCTTTGCTGTTCTTTGAAATCCAGCCAGAAGCAGAGTAGCTTCCATTTGAAACTTTGTGTTCTGGTAAACCTGCTCTTTGCCACGTTGTATTTCAGTGTCCAAAGCTGTGCTTTCATAAGGGAAAAGAAACATAAACTTAAAGGTGTAACCTAAAGTTACACCAGCCTGTAACTTTCAAAAAATAGCACAGTTTGGTAACATTGTAAAACATTAGACATGCCTTTTAACCTACACCTCGTTTTTGTAAATTACTGCCAATGAAACATAGCACTAAAGGCTTTTTTTTTTTGTTTGAAGTTCATCTTCCAAAAAAAAAAAAAAAAAGGTCTGAATAAGTGGAAAGACCTTTCTTAGGGGGCAATCCCTGAAGTAAATATGGAGACAAAAATCAGGAGATACCATCCACAGGATGAGTTTATTAAAATAGATAGATGCTCGTGGTTTCAGGGGGGTTTAAACTTAGTTTTTCCTGGGAAGAATTCAAATTAACAGGACTGTGATTTCCAGAGACTAAGAGTGCACAACACAATGTGAGACCTGCTCGAACAAACTCTTATCTACTTTTAACAGTTTCCAACCAAGTCTGGGATCAGCGAGGAGTTTCAGTGGCAGAACCACCTGCTGACAAACAGCATTAAGATCCACAGCATTCCAGAGCTGTTACTGGTGCCCTGAGGAGCAGCTCAGGGAACTGGAATTGATTCCAAACACAGCCAGGTAGGGACTCCGGCAAAGCAAACCACACCACTGTCAGCTTCTCCCTGGTGGGAAGGCAGCAAACAGGAGGTGGAAGGAAAGGAAGAATCAGGAGGATCCCTGCGTTTCACACATCGAAAGATGCCTGAGAGCGCGAGGCATAAACTGCAATTCCCGGTTAATTACTGAGCACTGAGCTCAGTGACTTCTGGGGAACTTTAAACCACGGCTGACTGAAATCTCAAAAAACAACTGGTCAATACGTGCAGAAGATTGAGCCTACACATTGTAAAGACTTTATCCTGCTTGTTCGTTCTGCAAATGGAAACCGGCAGCTCCAAGAAAAGGACCTGGAAGGCTCAAACACCCCACCTCCTGCCTCTGCTTCCAGGTTTTTTCCAGGCAGGTGAGGGAAGGCAGATACTCAGAAGACCTTTGTTTTTATATTTCTGAAACAGAACTCTGATCTCAAAATAGGTAGTTCAGGGCAAGATTACCAGGTAATTAAAAGTCATCAAAGAAGATAAACCAGCAAGAACACTGGAGTTTACAACCTGGTAAGAATGGTCATTTTCATGGGGAACTCAGAGCCATCACAAAGATTTCTATTTGGCTTAAAGTTTGTTAAGTTTACTTTCCTAAAAGGAAGGAAAGCAAAGAGCAATCCAGTGTGAGTTGTTCCTTTTTCCACCTGCATGGAATAGGCATGGATGGGCACCACGGGGCTACTCCACCTTCCATCCAGTGCACCTCCATTACAACAAAAACTGAAAGCTTCTCTCTGACAACCTGGGTTATGTTGTTCACTCCCATTTTGTTCTAAGCTCAAGGACGTTCCCTACATGTTGCCTTTGCTCCTCCCCATCATTTCATCTCCTTTCTCTTCCTGATGCAGCCACCATTTTCAGCAGCCCTGTTCCCTGCGCTCCATCTCATGGTGGCTCCTTTCATCCAACCTCATCCTCTGCAATGCACGTCTTTTAATTGCGTTTCTGTGCTACAATTTTGGGCAACTCTTGCTTCTTTTGCCCAGCTCTTTGTGGTCACAACTGCATAAATTCTGATGGAGTAGAGCAGACTTTCCCAAGAAAGGTGTTGTTCTGTTCCACCAGCTGCAATGGGAGAGATAAAGGGGTGTATCCCAAGTGCAAGTTAAGGCTAGAGGTGCCTCAAGAAGGAACACGATTAATGCAGGACACCACCTTAAACACATTATTTCTGCTCTAAAACAGTTCTCAGAAATATGATAATGACACTCTCCTTTAATGGAAAAGAGGCATTTAATTTAATAATTCTGCTATCCCAGGAAGACAAGTAGATTCTGTTCCCTTTTTTATCACTATGGCAACTCTCTAAGATACTGGAATCTATTACCAAGTGTGGATAGGAAATAGGGTATTTCACTCTACTCTCATAAGCCAAGGAATGTACAAACTTCCAAGCTGGAAAAAACCCCACAGCACTTCAAACCTTTGTTCAGCTGCCTTGGACTACGGGAGCATCGCACTGCAGCACTCTGAGCAGCAGCTGTGGGAGGTGCTTCTCCTGTTTTGCTTTTCTCATCGGAGCAGAAGGACTATTCCATTTCCTCTAGTTCCTGGAGTTTCATAGGTATTACAGAGGAAGCCCGTGACCAAACCTACAAACCTCACCTGAGGGTGCAACTGAGAGGTGATGTGACAGAAGTGAGAAGTTCACCAATCTAATCCTGAAGACACCTTTCAGAGCAGACTGGATCTCCACACTGTTGTTCCTTCTGCTTTTAAAGCTTTCCTTTTTCCCTCCCTTCTTTAGCACCACCGACACACCGCAGCACTTCTTCCCTCAGCCCAGCATCAAGGAGAGGGGTTATACTCCCTCTTGTACACCAAGTGTTCAGGCTGTAAATCAACTCTGCCCTTCCCTCCTCCTCTAAGTTTTTATCAGCTGTCCCCTCACCTCCACCACCTCAGCTCTCACTCCTGCAGTCCAGGGCACTCCACTATCACATTCCTCCGAGGCTCCCAGGACATGCAACCAACGCAACAGGCTGCAAACCCCATTCCCATTACAAGCACATCATTTCCTACTCCCTTTTTTAGCTTCCTCTCCGACACACTGTCAGAAACCACACAACTGCATGCAGTTATGCTCCTCGCAACCCCTTTTTCCTTTGGGAAATTCCGATCTTCTCTGTTGCCCCAACCTGCTTTTCACTCCAGGGTTTCCAAATTTAATAAAAGGTCTGGCAGGACAGACTGAGTTCAGTCTCAATTTTCCTGTGAGAGAGAAAGTACCTGCATTTGTAGGCACGTGCCAAGGAGCAGCACCCTCCTCTGATAACACTCCTGGGTATCTTACACCACCACTACCTACATAAAGTTAATGCCATAATTTTTTTTTTTTTTTTTTAATTAGCTGGTCCAGACAGATTAGTCAAAAAAACCCCCAAAACTACCCAAACCAAAAACCCAAAGCAACAAACTTATCTCCAAGTTAAATGTTGATTTTCATTAAATTTTGAAGCACTTACTCTGTACAAAAATGGAAGAAGGTTATTCTGGCCAAGTATTTAAAAGCAAAACAATACCATCAGATTTGGACTGAGCTGATAGCAGAAAAAATACTGAAAGGTTGATATGAGAATCAAAGAACTCAAAGCAGCATAGGCTGAGTGAAAAATAAGCCTGGCTGAAGTAATCTGATTATGATCCAATCCTGTAAACTAAAAATAGTTATCGTTAATATTCAATTCAGTATCTGCTGGATTTTTTGACTAGAAAACAGCCTGGAAAGAAAGGAAGCAAGCTAGACAAGCTTGGCCAGACTTTGAAAGCCATGAATCTGCAAAATGCTTGAAGAACAAATGTGAGCTCTCAATATGCCAACAGGAGGGATGAAAAGACAATTGGATAAGGGGAAAGTGCCATCGTTCTGTGTCTGGAGTGATGGGAATGCTGCTGCAACCACGACCAACACGCTGCAGTAGTTCAACAATGACAGGTAAAAATGACAGAATCCAGAGAGGCCTCAAGTAGTGCTCAAAGGACTAATGGGCATGGCCAAAGACAGGCTAATTGCAATCTAACAGCCTAATTTATTTAGCTTACTATTTAAGCTTATTAATTTGCTTATCTTATTAAGGCAAGGACTGAAGTGATTCTAAAGTACTGATTTTGGGAATAAAAAGGTGATAACACAAATATTTTCTATTTAGCAAAGACATATCAACAGGTAGGAGCTGAAGCTCTGCAGCTTCAAAGCCAAAATTAGGAAAAAATGGAAGTGATTAATACCACTGACATTGCTAAGATTATATTAATGTTTTATTTAAATAGTGTGTGCTTCGACTCATCAACAAGAGTTAGCACACAACAATCATAAGGCCCCTAATCAGGTGTCCTGTCTTTGTACCCCTGTCATTTTCACATGCTTTAGTCTTTATAAAACGGAACCTTATAATAGAAAGATAATTACAAATTCTCTTTTGCTTGTTCAGAGACAACACAGAAAGATGAGAAGAAAAAATTATCTCAGGAAGCAAAAATAATCTGAGACCTTGACTAGAGTCCATTAATCAAACCCAGGAACCAAACTCCAGGAAGGCAGAGATGCAAAACAGAAGCCAAAAAATGAATCAAACTATTGCAACCTCCTCTGCACCCCAGGACTGTGTTCCTGAGCATGGCTGAGCGCAGCTCCAGGTGATGGCTCTTGCAAGACCACGAGATCACAGACAGGATGGACTGCAGCACAGAATTCCATCCATTCACTCAATCCTGCAGCAATTAAGTTGCCTCTTCAGACTGACATTGATTGCAGGATCACAAACCAGTTACACTGTTAGTTAGGCATCCTCAGGAAACTGCACATCTCCTCCCCCTCCCTCGGATCAATTTTTCTCTAATCACTTTGGAAATCACTGGTCAATTTGACCCCTTTTTCTTAATGGCCTTACGGATAATTAAGTTCCCAAGATCACTGAGCAGAGAGATGGACAGGTAGATTATGACACAGCCCTGGTTCTGGCCAGGACAGATTTATTTTTCGCAGTAGCTGGGAGGGGGCATGTCCAGGACACAGAGGTTATTCTGTACCACCTCCCATCGCTGCTGAGGGCAAAGGAAAGGGAGTCTCTTCCAGGGAGAAGGGGGGTTTCTGAGCATTTTGCATGTGAATCACTCGCCGCTCTGTTTGTTTTCTTATCGTTGCTGTTTCTTGTTCTTATCTCAAGCCATGATCTTTGCCTTTTGTGCCTCTCTCCTCTCTAGCCCACCGCAGGGGGAGGGGGTCAGGGAGAGTCTCAGTTCAGAGCACTAAATTGGGGAATACCATTCTTAAACCACAACAGCCTTATCTGGCACCCAGCGTGAGGCTCCAAGGGTTGAGATAACAACGGATCTGCTGAAGCAGGTTGGAAACAAATTTATCTGAGCATTTGCTGTATTAGGTAGGGAGCCTCTGGTCACAATGTTGCTTTGTCTGTTCCTGTGGATGTGGTACCCAACTTGTTTCCTTAAGCACCCATCGTGGTGCTCTTTTTCAGAGCAGGGAGAGGGAGCAGGATGGCTTTGTTGCTGCACTGTGGGATATCAGTGTATGACACGATAACATCGAGAGCAATGAGGGTCATTTGGGATGCGTGTTCAATGCTGCTCTCCTGCCCTTACCTCGGCACTACCTTTGGGAATCCATTAATAATCGTACACAGTCTGTGGGGGGAACAGGAGAGAATGGTTTTCCCCAGCTTTCCACCCATGTTTCCTCCTTCAGGCCTGTAACAACAGTTTTTGAGGATTTTTAATCTCCCTTGGATGTAAAGTACACAATCCACGTGGCAGAAGTTTGCATGGAGCGCGCCATGGCCATACACCAACTCACTGGCAATGATGTCAATGAAATGAGAACAGGCCTTCAGGTGACTCCCCAACTCTGGCAATATGAAGATCATCTTTCTTCCTCCCTACCAACCTGTGGAAAGACTGTCCAAGACTGTGGACAGATCGGATTGAGCAAACTAGAAAGTAAAAGTCCCATGTGGACACCAGTACAGACCAGAATCTCTGCTACTGGGAGCAAGCTGCCCCCACCTTGAGAGGGGACACAGCACAAGGTAACCTCTGGTTTCACCTGCATGGCCACAGAGAGGAGATGAAGAAGTGGGATGGAAAACCCACCTCTGCCCTGGCAGCATGAGCACAAGAGTTGAGAGGCAGAACAAGCACTACAGGAAATTCTTTGAAGATAAATGCCACTCCAGTTTCCTGTGGGCACGTCCTCAGACAGAATAAAGGGCTGATGTTATTTCACATCCTCTTGAAGAGACCTCTGGTTCATATTTACAAGAAGAGAAAAACAAGTACCATCATCAGAGCTAGAGGGGCCCTGCCTCCAGCCAGATGGAGAAGAGGGCCTATCGGATCTCTTGGACTGCGTGGATCCGTGGCCTGGCACATCAGACCCACAAGAATATAAGGCTTCAGTTGACGCCGGCACACAACGTCCCCTGATGCCATTGAGATCTGTAGGGGCAGAATTCATCTCTATTTCTGGGGTGACAGGGGGATCCCGACAGCTGACTGTACTGAAAACTGAAGCGATTGTAGATAAATGGCAAAACGCTCCACTGTGACTGGCCCAGAGGCCCCAGGCATCCTCGGCATGGATCACCTCAGGAGAGGGTATTTCAAGGTCCCAAAAGGGAATCCTTGGGCTTTTAGGAGAGCTGCTATGGAGACAGAGGGAATTCGACACCTGAATTCCTTGTCTGGTCTCTCAGAGGACCCTTCAGCTGTGAGACTGCTGAGGGCTGAAGAACAACAAGTACTCATCACTACCACAACAGTGCCCCGTTGGCAACATGGCACCAGCTGGGCCTGCGGGACCTCATCCATGGCATGGGCCGGGGATTGCAGAGCTGGGAGTGCTCAGCAAGACCTGCTCACCCTTGAACAGCCCGACATGACCAGTGTGTCAGTCCAGTGCAAAGTGGAGACTGACAGTGGACTATCGTGGCCTGGATGAAGTCACACCATTACTGAGAGCTGCTGTGCTGGACATGCCCCAGGGGTAGAAACACAGCTCCACTACTCGTCATGGACTGATCCAGACTGCACTGGAAAAGGGTGAGGCTCCAGAACATTGACAGCACATTGATGACATCACTGTATGGGAGAACAGAGCAGAGGAAGTTTTTGATAAAGGGGAGAAGATAATCCAAATCCTCCTGAAGGCCGGTTTTGCAATAAAGCAAAGTAAGGTTAAAGGGCTTCACTGTAGGTTTTTGGAGGATGCATATCCCAGAGCACAGTCAGATTGTCAGCTCTCTCCATCTTGTGACATGGAAGAAAAAGGATTTCAAGTGGGGCCCTGAACAACAACAAGTGTTGAACAGATCAAACAAGGGTTGTTCAAGCAGTAGAGCTGAGAGGAAGAACAACCACTGGGTCAGCCAGCCAGGACAGGATAGGACAGGATGTAAAAAAACATCCTCTACAGTCGGGGAGAATGTTCCTTCCTGGCATGTCTGGCAAAAAGTACCTGGGGAGACTTGAGGATGACCCCTGGGGTTCTGGAATCGGGGCTACAAAAGATCCAAGGCCTGTTACACCCAAACTGAAAAAGAGATCCTGGCAGCCTATGAAGAGGTTCGAGCTGCTTCCTAAGTGATTGGCGTTGAAGCACAGCTTCTCCTGGAACCCTGACTACCAGTGCTGGGCTGGATGTTCACAGGGAAAGTGCCTTTCACACATCATGCCACGTGAGCTCCTGATGCAGTTTGCAATCAGCCAACAGCACACCAGCCCTCCTGCCCTGGAAGACATCTAGGACTGATAGAACCCACAGCCAAATGGACAAAATTAATTCAACAGACATCTTGGAGGCATGGCCACTGACTACAGAAATGACACCTGTGCTCGTGGGTGTATATATATATACACACACCTAAATATAAATGCATGTACCTAGTTGGAAGGTGTAGGAATTGGACATGAGTACATGGTATAAAATAAGGGGTAGTGTCCTGGTTGCAGTCAGGACAGGGTTAGTTTTTTGCAGTAGCCAGGAAGGGGCATGGCCAGGATACTGAGATTATTCTGTACCACCTCATGCCATTGCCAAAAAAAAAGGGAGTCTCTTGTGGGGAAAAGGGGTTCCTCCTGGTTGAGTAAGCCAGCAGGAGGGAGGGGGAGGGTGATGCTGTTCTAAGCATTTTGCATGTGAATCACTTGCTCTCTCGTACACTTTCATTATTAATATTGTTGCTGTTACTGTTTCTTATCTCATTGCTGCTTCCAGTAAATTGTTCTTATCTCAACCCTTGATCTCTGCCTTTTCTGCCCCCAATTCTCCTCTCCGTCCCGCTGCAGGGAAAGGGGAAGGGGAGGGGCAGCGTGGTTTGGAGAATCTCAGTGGGAGCACTAAATTCGGGAATACCACCCCTAAAACCACGACAGACACGCAGATTAACATCTCCATGAAGGAAGGCACAGAGACCTCTGCCATCACCCACTACATTTAGCAGCAGACTCACTATCCAGGGCTCTTGAGGAACCACCACCATTGCCAGTGTTGTCCTGTCAGCACCTCAGAGATTATCTGAGGACACGGGAGGCAGCTGAAAGCTTGATAGGAAACAGTTCAGAAGACCCCTGGGGTGGGGGTGATGTAAAGAACTGCAGCTTTGACAGTGGCAGCGTGAGGACACACAGCCAACATAGTGGGTATGCTACTCTGATCTGTTCTGACGATAGAAAAACAGGAAGGTCAGAAACACCTTTTTTTCCTCACCAAACTCTTCCCACATCTCTGAATCTGACAAAATAGCCGTAGAAGGAAGCCACAAAGTCAGCCTTTTAGTGAGCCACCACTATCCCTATATTATTCTGGACTTAGTCTACGGTATGAAAGCTAAAAACCAATTTAAATCCCAGATTAATAATTTAAATTATTTCAGAGAACAGAACATGCCTGTCATAATTAAAGACGAGAGAGAGCAGAGGCATTCTAGATCTGATCTGTTTTGATAAGAGGCCAGATCTTCACAAACTAACAGCAGTGTTGAAGAGTTGCATACGTGAGAGCTTGGCTGTTCAACAGTGTAAATTGCTCTAGTAAAACACATCTGCCACTCACTACTGCTTTCTTCTAAATCCCTGGATTTGCAAGGAAGGACGTTCTCCCTACTTCCTCCTGCTGTATCGTTGACACAACCGCGTGTGATACAAAATGTTAAAGGCTGAGAAGAGAGTAACTATTTCTACCTTTCAAGAGCTGCTGTAAACTCTGATGCCATTTTCTGAACGCCTGAGCTGAAACTTTAGGGTTACACTTCATCGATAGCCTTAGGCTGACAGAGCAGCTGTGCACAAACACTGCAACCCTTACAGAGCCACAGCTACTCAGCATCTCTCGTGCTTCACCCAGAATCCCCAGTTACACCACTGGGATGTTAGGGACACTTTTCTTCTCTCTCTCGTTTTTATTTTAGAAAACAGAGCAAGCTGGCACAGAATGGGAATTCTGCACTTCCCACCATGACCTAGAGATCCGAGCAGTATCCTTTGGGTTCAGCATGAAGAGAATGACTGGGTACAGACCCGGTACCCTGCTCCCGCCTCCAGGCAGCTGCTGTCCTAAGGCACTACAGGGCAGGGATGACTCAGAACTTCCGGATGTGCCATCCCAAGCACCCTTTACCTCCTTCTTTTATGGGCCTCACCAAAATCAGCCACTTCATACCCCATTATTAGATTAAGCCTTTAAATCCCCTGCCGTCAAATTACCACACCTACCTCAAAGCTGGGCTTTCAACACACGAGTTGGTTAAAACGCTCAGCATTTTGTTCCCTCTTTCTCTCTTCCCATCCACTGAAATGTTTTCACAAGCAGCGTGTCACCTTGCTAGGCTTAAATAATTTTAACTTTCTTCCTTTACATCTTTATTCTCTCTCTCTCTCAAGACAAGGAAATCAAACAGTTGAGTGTCTCAGATGCTCAGAAGTTATGAACTGAAGTCTACAAAGTACTTTGAATGAAGGAGTCAATCTGCTCTAGGTAATGGAAGACCTAAGAAATTCAGACTGACAGGCAATTCAGCTGCTTTTAATGCTGTTAGTGACAGCGAAAGAGGACAGGACTGCTTTCAGAATGCTTACTTCTGCTTCCCAGAGAGGTAACACACAGAGACAGGGACCTGTGCCTTGCCATCTGCACACTTCACCATTGGATCCCAGGTGAGTAGAATACACACGACCTCCAGAGCTGCTATGATCTGGCATCAGCCCCCTGGAGTTAATCCCTCCTCAGTCCCTGAGTGCTGCTGCCACGACTCCCAGCAGTGCTTTGCTCACAGACTCGGTACCAAAGAGCAGCTTTCCAGCAGGCACAGGCCGAGGACTTCGCTCTTTGGACTCTTATCTCCCTCTGGAACGAAGCCCAAATCTCCAGCACGAAGCAAGGTCCACCTCACCGATTACGGCTCCCAGAGAAGCGCAAGAGACAGGTCCATTAGAATTCATGTTCATTTGTGAAGGGGAAAGACAGGCTTTCTTTACTACACTGGCATCATCTTGCATCTGTTTACTGACAAAAAAAAAGTAAGTCTCTACTAATTGCTATTTCATCCTATAGTAACGTGTTCCAAAAGAAAGTCACCATGGCGCTTGGGATGTATATGCCAGAGGGACAGATGGAGAGGCAAGGAAAAGATTAATCACTTCATGGCAGAAAGCCAGTGGTGTTACCAAAAAAAAGGGAAAAAAAAGTGAATTCAGTCTCAGTGCAAGAATGGTGGCAATGATGGTATCTGAGCCAAGGTGAGAGCGCTCACCTAAACCAACCTGCGGGTTTGGCAGTTTGACAAAACATTCAGTTAAAAATACTCACTTTTAAGTCAGTAACAAGAAAGCCTTAAAATGAAACGTTTCAAGAATCAGTTTTGAGAATTAAATCATGATCTGGCTACCAGTGTTTAGAGGAAGCCAAGCTCCAAGTCTCCCATCTCTTTAAGCTAATTGCTATAACCAAGGCCTACCACAACAGATTCATTAAGCAATTACTGTCTTGCTCTTCAGCAGTAAATTCACTCAAATTAAAACACTCAAATGTCCAGGAATAATTGTTATTTACTTCATCCTTTATCACTAAAATTTGGTAAAACTAGAAATAAAATTTTAAAAATCCCATTAAGAGGAAGCCAGGTGTTTTATTACCCCTTGTAATAAGATTTGAAATTCTCTTCCAAGCATTTCACAGAGGCCAAAGAAGAACTTAAGTATTCCAAGGCCTCTAAAAAAATGAACCCATGTTTCCCCATAATGACTGAAATACAAAAGACAAAATTTCACGGGAAAACGTTCTCTACAAATGACTGGAGATATAGAGAACAAATTCTTAATACATTTAACCAGAAATCAACTTTTCCCAGGAAAAGAAAATCAAATGATCACATGCTTACACTGTATACATGCCTGAAGAAAGAAAACGTCTTCAAAATTCTGCACAAGCCTGAGTACAAACACAATGGAATATACTACAATTTCTGCACTCAGCATCACTGTTGTACTTGTGATTCAAAATAAAGCTTAGAAGGTTTACTTTGTAATGAGTGTCACCTCTGCAAATAACAACTTCAAAGCTCTAATGGATAATTAGCCACAATCGATCAATGCATTCCAATTGCTTCAAGAGCTTTTATAAGTGCCAAGCAGAGCAAGTGGCTTTCTTCAGATAAACAAGAATAATTCTTAGTATACAAGAATAGAAACTTAACCAGAACCACAAAATTAACTGTAGATGTTTCAAAGGTTTGTTTCATCAAGAAAATCTAGTTTGGACACAAAGAATAATTCAGCAATACTTTAAAGGAGAATTTTGAAAGACTGAAATTCAGTGAAGATATGCCTCAACAGAGACTTAATTGTATACTCACAGGCCAAAATTTTTATGAGTTACTTCCAGGAGAAGCTTCAGCATGTACTAAAACACATTTATAGTCACACCAAAACACCGTTTTCTAACATAGGTTCTCAGCTGAAAATCCCTGTCCTCCCCCAGTTCCTGTACTTCATCATCATTAAGCTGAATTTTAAAAAGTTTAAGAACAGTAGAGATAGGCAAGGGGCAATGTCTTCAAACTGAAAGAGGGGAAATTTACATTAGATATGAGAAAGAAACTCTTCCCTGTGAGGGTGGGGAGGCCCTGGCACAGGGTGCCCAGAGAAGCTGTGGCTGCCCCTGGATCCCTGGAAGTGTCCAAGGCCAGGCTGGATGGGGCTTGGAGCAGTCTGGGATGGTGGAAGGTGTCCCTGCCCATGGGCTTTGAGGTCACTTCCAACCCAAACCATTCTATATTCTATAAATGCAGATTTCTAAATCAAATTCAACCCAAAGTCTGCACTCCTTCCTTTATTTCCTGTACTGTGGATATCAGCCTTTCAAACTGTACCCAATGGGCCCCAAAAGAATTGCCAGCTGTGTCTGCCAACACCTCAGCAGTTCGGAAGTGCCTATAGTAGGCTGGAGACAGCCAAGGAAAGGGAGAGCACGTCATGCTCCAAAAATTTAGTATTATAAGGAATAAGCTGTTTTGGTAAGAGAAAACAGTAGCACTATTTAAGAGGTTCTTCCCCCATTTATCTCCCAGAAGCTGGCCAAGGATACACTATCAGGCAGTCCATGGAATGTGATAGTCCACAGAGGTGGGGGAAAAGGCAACAGTAGCTCTGAGGAGGAACAGCAACAGGAAAAGTATCTCCAAAATACAACGAAAAGAGATATTCTGTGTCCTTCCTTTAGAGTGTATACTCTCCTGGACAGACGTGAATCCCAAAGGAAGAGTGTAAACACTGAAGGGAGAGGCTCTGACTCTAAAGTAACTGATCTTATTCAATCCATGCCAGGGAGAAAAATCAAATAGACAAGAAACAAACTCACGCTACAGGTTATATTAAATACATTAAAAGAAACAAAAATCAATATTGCCTACTGCAAACAACTACTTAGCACAAATATCACAGCCTGACATTAACTATGGAGAAATGTAACTATAAATAATTTACACTGTTAAAATAATTTTTAAATCACTTTAAGAGCCAAATATGTTTGTTTTGAAACACCACAGTGACTTCAAGAGCTACTATGACATTTCCAGTCCTTCTATAAAACATGCTCTCCTTGAAGATTTAACAATACCCACGAAGTTATTCAGACAATTCTGAACAGGCTTTTCAACAAGGCGAGATCTGATGGTTGTCTTTAAACACAATTAAAATTGAACAGTTTAACAAACCAGGCCTGTACACACACTCCTCACTGACAGCAGCTGCACAGAGGATGATCCAGAAATGCATTTAACCCAAGATGCCCTATATCAGACTAAAGGAGCCACCACTGTTCATTCCAAGAGAGAAATCTCATCTTCAACTGGTGGTGTTCCAACACTTGTCCATTACCAGGGTACAAAGATCCTCCCATCCTAAAGGCAGTTACTTAATTAAGTCGATTTGCCAAAAGCTTCAAAGGGCACTTGTTTTGTTTCCAAAACTCCCCTGACAAGCGGAGCAGCCATGCAGCCAGGGCAGCACTGTGCTGCAGTCACTCCGACAACACAAATCCTTTCCATCCAAAGCAGCAGCAGAGTGCTAAATAATCTATTTACCATTCTCTTCAAAAAATCTATTTCATTTCTTTTGGCAAGGATGGGCCTATATTTAACATGCTGTATTTTCATTATGATTCATTCTAAAACAAAGGCACTGTTGAACCCTTTTCAGGGCACAGGACACTGCTATTTCCCAAACCTAAATAGGATTTGTACAGAGATACCACAGAACACGTCCATCACTTTGGGATTTGAGCATCTTCAGAACATGTAAGCACAGATATTTCCAGGTGCTACTTACAGGTAATTTTTGTAGCACCAGGAGTTCAAAAATCATTTGAAGTTCTTATTCATCTAAATCTCAATTCTGCAAAGTATTTCTGGCCTTAGAATTAAAGCCACTGCTTGGATTACACACAAACAGTTAAAACACAAGCACTAAGCTTAGTGTGCCACTTCACAGTCACAGTAATTTCTGGAATAAATAAAAATACTCTTTACTGTAATAGCAAGAAGGAGGAGGATGAGGAGGAGAAACGAGCACGTACTATTTACAGCCCATGGACACAGCTACAGCAAACTGATGTCACACACAAATGGACTTCAGCTTCCAAACAAAAACCAGGTATTTCCTCCAAACATTCACAAGAAGAAAGGAAAATGCCATTATATTTTGCCATTCCTTATACTCAGCCCTGCAGAGTAAACTCACAATTGTGCCAATAAGAATTCAGAATTATTTTTTGAGATGTGGATGGAAAACGTGTATTGAAACACCTTTTCTAGTTTAAATGTTAATCAAGGTGAAGAATAACCTGCCCGCTACAAAGTAGATGTGGGCATGCTTTCTGTAGCCTCTTGTATTGAAATTTTAACCCCCGACGGAAACGAGGGAATTTCAAAATTCCAAAGTGCAACTTTCCAACGTAATCTTATTTTTTGCCTGATGGTTGAAGTGTCCCGTTTTCCTTCAACAAAGTGTTTTTCACTTGTGGAAGCTGCAAAAGGAGAATGGCCTCCTCTCACTGCTTGCACTCCTGATCCATTTCTCAGGAAGGCTGACACAGTTTATCAAGCTCTACGTAATTTTCCAAGTTTCCTGCACTGCCTTTTTTCTAAAGAAACAGACCACCAGCATTTAGTTTTCAGACCACAACACTGCCTGCTTTGACACATTTCTGTATGTCCTTCCAATTACAGGATTCCCAATATAATCACAGCTCACTGTCAAGCACAAACATTAAGTTTATCTTTTAAGTAAGGGCAAGCTTTGAGACCTACTAAAAGGTCTTTTCATCAGAAAGGCTCCTGTGAAATCATATCTACATGCATGATTAGAGTCTATTAAGAAAATTGCTGTGACAAAGACATTTCCTTCTGACTGAAGGAACCAGGCATTTCGTAACTTCTACACACCAACGTTTCAGTTGGCAGGTTTTCCTCCCTCTCAACATCTGAGTCATTTTTTACCTGGGTATTAAAAACCCCAAACTACAAACAGCAGCAGGAAGATATGTGAAAGCAGTCTGAAAACTAGAGAGAAGTCATCTCAGTTACATCTATCAGTAAGGACCTGGGAGTTTCTGTCATTTTGACTAACCTGAAACAATGCTGTAAATCTTGCTTTTAATCGATGGCTTCCAAAGGAACTGGTGGATCTGTTAGTTTCACTCCCAAAACCTGCTTTCAGATAGACTTCTTAGAAATAAACCCCACTCTGACAACAAAAACTGAAGAATTACTAGACTCTAACCAATATAATTGATGGTTAGTGACAAAAACCTTAATGTTCACGTTGTGTTATCACGGTGGAAGATAGTGGCGCAATTCTGCTCTGAAGAGATCCCATAACACTTAATTTTTGTCAGCTGGCTGATAAGCCAATGCAAGTGCACAGAGCGGCTTTTGCCCGGGTGTGAAGCAGGAGGAGAGGAAACTAAGCTGTGGCTTGTCCCCACGAAGGCTGAGCGCTCTGTTTCTTGCAGCCCTGGAGCCAAACTGAACCTTGATACCTGCATAAGCAGCAGCCAAGTGACTATCGCTGCAAAGATCTTCAATGACATTGCACAACTGCAAACAAGACGTAGTAGAAACAGGAAACAACTCAATTTCAGGTGCCAGGAGTAACAGTTGTGGGAAGTGAGCTTTTAAAGTCACTAAATCTCTTTGACGTATCAGCAAACTCATCTGTGGAGCACCACTTTCCACGGTCATGTTTCAAAACAAAACTGCCTCGGAGACTTTCATTTTACTACGAGTCAGTGAGTTTTCCTATTATGTGTTTCTCTGCAGTCATAACCTTCTTCTGTTGCATTATTACAAAAACACGTACGTCTCTCCTAAGTGAAATTGCTGTTTCCGTGCTCCTTATTCATCAGAGAATGGAGCAGCTACATTAAAGTCTGTAACATTATCAGGAGTCCCCTGGAACTGGGAAACAGCACTGTTTGGAATATGATTTGGACTGGCTACTGGTGTTTGCCAGAGGCATGGTCTGCTAGGAGACAGGCAGCTTGGCAGCCGAGCACGGACAACTCCGTGGATGAGAAGCAAATTAACTGCAAGTCATGTTAAAACAATTCAGGCAGAATTCAGACAGATTGAGAGCCACCAGAGAAACAAACAGCACCAGCAGTTTGCTAAAACACACAGAACTGCAAAGGAATGAGAACATCTTCAGCTGACTTAATTCACAATCAGCAAGCGTATCTAAATCTGGTACTCAGCAAGAGCAACTGGGGGATCTGTTTAAATAAATAGTTGGCTTCATTTTTCCTCATCGCAAATTTTCCTTACCACAGATTCCTCACAACACCGAGACAAGTAACGTAACCACACACACTATGTAAGTCTTGCTCTTTAACGCAGCTCATTATCGTATTTAATTTACTCAAGATTAATTTCCAACATCAAAACACCACTCAGTGAACAGCACAGGGAGCAAAACTGTGAATGTGCTTGTCCAAGGCACATGTATTAGACAGACACCCTGCCTGGAAACAACGACGACAGAATTCACTTCTTTTATAGCTCAACATTAAAAAGCCCCGAGACAACGGGTTACTCTCTTGGTAGAAATAAAAAATGGTTTTACTGTTTTCTGAAGTTCACTTCTGGTAAGAGTTCCTCCTCCTCTTTAGTCTGAACCTACTCTTGCTGAAACCTACACTGCCATGTGGCTATTCTGACTGAAATAAAGTTGAAAACATGCACTGTCCAAACAAATTAGGCCAATACCATTTAGAGGAAAGAACTGTTCTGCACTCATAGGCAAAAATCCAGCAGAACAGATCTAGTTTTGCACAGTGAGTGACTGTTTTGAGCCTGTTCAGGTTCTGATGTCAATCCCACTACTGGTACCAACTTCCAGTGGGGCTTAAATACATACACAGAGGTAAGGAAAACTCATCGCTTGCACACAGCACTTGGAACTCCGTATCTAAACTCCCTGCTACCAGATCGCCTCCTGGAATACTACACTGGAAGATCTGCCAGCCAGATCAGCTTTTCCATCAGCTTCTCCCTGCAGGCAGGTTCTATTTTATATCAATGTAAGTATTTTCCTTCAGAGTTTTCAAAATAGGCAGACTGAAGTTACTCAAAACCTTCAATCTTCAAAAAGGCATCCAAAAACCCCCCAAACAACCATTAATGTTGTAAACCTCATAACTCGGTATGAAAATAAACAGCCATTTTCTTCTCATCTCTTTATAGATTCAATCTGATGAAACAATTAAATCTTTTTCTGAGGCATATAGAGCCCAATAATGTTTGATTAAACTGTGCCTGCCCTTCAGAAGGAAAGCTGAACTTGGGATAGGTTTAATAGTTCTATAAAGAAAAATACTTTGAAAGGAGCCCCCAGCGAGCTGTATCTTCACTGCAGTTCCTTCACAGCAATACCTTCTGCAGATCATCAGCCATGCACAACTCCAGATTTTTTCCTAAATTTCTGCTGCTGGGTACCAGAATATCCTTGCTGGAATGACAGGACTCTGAAGTTACTGAAGAAAAGGTGATTCCTTTTACAGAATTGTATGAGGAAGTATTACAGCTTGGAAACACATGGAAAAGAACACACTCTCATCTGAATGGGACTTCACCACTTCTTCAGGGAAAGAGCAGAAGCACCAGTTAGGTGAATCACTGCCCAAAACTCTTAACACAGGGCAAAAAGGAAGTCTGAGAACCATACATAATAAATGGGAACTTGCCAACATTTTCTTCTAACTTTCCACGGGCTTTGACAGCTGTACTAGGACAAGGGGAATGCATCTCAGCAAGAGACTCTCCAACAACTCACCGACAGAAACACAACTTCAAGCCCTTGCCTGCCACAAAGAACAACAGGAAGGTTTCATCTCCTTCACTTGGAAAAGATGAGCTCCCAGAGCAACAGGAGAGTGTTAGGCACGAGCACATCTCCCATGAAGTGCTCATTCCTATGGAAGCAATGACCATCTGCTGAGCTTTGCTACTGCTTATCACATTCGACAACCAACAATCTTAAAAAACCAGCTCTAACAAGATGTTCTAGATGGTTTGAACACGTTCTCTGGACTTAATGGACTCAACAAAAAACATGGTACAACACAAAAGGACAATTCATTACTGCTGGAAATGACTGTGACAAGATGATCTGTTCCTCTACTCCCATCAAGTAATAATTGTTCAAAGACAAATCCTTTCCTCTTTAAAGCTGATTTCCTAAGGAACTTCAACCCAGTCCAATAAAAATTCTTGCAGCGTTATCCAAGAAAACAGGGCCACAATGCCACAATTGCAAGCAAAATTGTTACAACAAAGGAGACTGGCAGTGAAGGGAGCAGAGATATACAAAGTATCATGGAAGAGAAGGTTCCTCTGAGGTCTCCAGGTAGCTCAGCAAATCAAAATCACCGATCTTTGGGAGTATCGTGTGAAATCTATGAAATCTTTGCTCACATCTCTATAGACTGAGGAAACCTTTTACTTTGATCTCTCCCTGCCAATGGAAGAATATTTGTCTTTGATATCAGCACCTTCTTGCCCTCTGACACTGGGAATTGGTTGCTTTCCACCCCTGTTTGAATTGTTGAAGAATAAGGTTTATCCCCACCTTTGGTTCATGCGAGCACAGGAACATGAGCTCCAGTTACCCTGCTCAGTTCTGCCTTAAAATAGCAAGTCCAGACCAAAATTAACAATCATGGCTGATGATGAGCCAGATGAAATGAATCCTTGCAATTTCTGAGATCAGGTGAAGGGACCTGATTCTGGATATTTTTTCTTCTTTTTCTCTTAATAGAAAGAACGCTTATATAAACACAGCACAAGAAACAAAACCAGAAAACGGAATGGACTTTCCTTGATTAGTCACATACTAAAAAAGGATTAGAACCAACCACCACAGAAGCAAGGTTTTGCCCAACAAAACTGGTCCCAAACCATAAAGGGTCACGAGTTCCCCACACTGCATATAAACACACTGAATTGAGAAAAATGGGCTACTCAGCTGTACTTGAACAAGGTTAGTCAGAGATGCACATCACTTATTTTAAATGTAATGAAAAGATCTTGGTTTAAAAAGTTCTTTTAGGTATTTTTTCTTTTTTTTTTTTCTTTTTCTTCATTTGTATTTCACAGCTCTTTCTTTCCCTTAGGATATTGCTAAAGTCATCATCTAGAGAATTTCCTTCCAGCCTTGATACAGTTCTTCAAGCAGGACGGTAGCTACATTTTAAGCCGCTGAGTCAAGTTGGGCACGTTCACTATTAGGTAGATCAGCTGCCTCACCACTTTTATTACAGCTCTTTAAATCTTTTAAGCTGTACACATTAAGTGGTAAACACCAGGGAATCAGGAGGTAAAAAAACAAACTAACCCACATTCTCCTTCAGCAGAAATTTCAGTTTCAGAAGAACAGACAAACTCACTGAAGTGTTTCTTTACTTTTCTTAAAAGCTTTCCTGCAGCATCAGTAAGAAAAAGCTAACACACAATCATGGCTGATAATCCTATTAGGACAATAAACTGGGGGATGGGAAGAGACTGGAGAAGGATACCAATCCTCAAATGCCTACTAAGGAAAATGGCAAAAATAGAGAATGCTGCTGCTTGGCACCAGAAAATTCAGGGAGCAAGTATTTTTTCCAAAATGGGAACACAAAATCTTTGTGTAAAACACTGAGCTCACCTACTCCCTCACTAAGAGAAAAATAAGATGTATACAAAGTAAAACTTTTTTAAAGAAACACAATGCTTTTAAGCTTCATCTTATTCAGCAAGAGATGGAGCCCTGGAAAACACCAGGGTTTTTTTTACTTGGCCAAGTTTTTAAAATTCTTTTAAGTGCACCTTCACAGAAGCACGGTTTTATCACTTACGCTCTGTCATTAAACAGCCCTTTCACTATTCTTTTCCAATGTATTCTTTGCTCAAACCAACTTTACTTTGCTTCCTGAACATCTGTAAACTGAGGCAGTCTGGGTCGCTTTCCCGAGCTGGTGAATCCATTTGCAGTTGGCAACGGGCTAAGCCTGAAGTCCTTGAAATAAGGAATTTGTCTGAGATCTGGCCAGTTCCTTACCAGAGGTGGGTTTGTTTAAAATAAATCAAGACTTCACAGAACCTCCCCCACCAGGCTCATACAGACTCTGCCAGCAAGTTCTTTGCTTTGGGGTAATTCTACTTCAGTTGGTTCACATAGAAAAATTAGTAGTTTCAAATGAAACTGAGTAGTGAGCAGGAAAAATCTACTCCCAAGAACTTAGGTATCTGTCAGTTCACAGAAATAAGCCAGATAAATGGAATTCCTCACTCTTCCCACAAATTTCAAAGGAAAACAAAAGAAAGATAAGCTGACTCTTTCAGTGCAGACCAATCAGCTTCCACACAGCAAAATTAGCTGTCTCCAGCCTCCAAAACAGTTATGTCAACTTTCAGATGCTCTGACCTTCACCCAGAACACAAGTACCTCTTCCTTAAGCAGAAGCATCTCTTCACTGCAGAGAGAATGCTTTTTATGGTTTTTATTCTTTTAAAAAATTAAAATTAACTATACAGTACTCCACAGTGATCTCAGCACCTCTTCAGAGTCCAGGACACACACTTTCATGTCAGACAATGCAATTTTTTCCACAATTACTAACACATCAATGAATGAACATTTACATGTTAATAAACTACAGTGATAACAGCTACTGATGTATGAATAGATTAAATATCAGAGATAAAAATTGACCTTTTTCTACATATCAGAACACGGTGGGTTTGCCATCAAAATTTCATGAAGGAACTGTACCAAAACCACCCAGACAAGAGATAAGGCACAGGGCAGGACAAACAGCAGTCAAAACACTGCTCTAAGCTCACACCTGGAAAACAAAGAACTAAAAAGCAGTAACTGTATCAAACAGGGAGCCAGAGCAGTGTCCCACGACAGAGGCAGATACCTCCAGGTCTATATTCCCTGCCCTGATCCGCAACGGCCACCAAATTAGGCTCTTGCCCTTCCCTTTCACAGTTTGCATTAGCTTGGCAATCTATGCGAAATGTGATGTTTCCAGATCAGTTCCTCCACATTTAAAAAACATTCGCTGCACGGCTGCTGACAGCGGTCCTTGACAAGAGGAGCGATTGCTACACCTCTCCCTTCCATCTCCAAGTGTTCACACTGCTTTAGAAGATGGCGTTGTCTGGCAGCTAAATTGAGATCCTGCACACGAGAAATCATCTGCTTCCTTTCTGCAGGATTATGCTACTCTTTTCTAATTCACCCCGCTAAGATACTCTTCAACTTTTAGCTTCGAGGATGTCTTTTTCAACAAGTGCTTTCATTTTTGATTACACGAGAAGTACTGCTTCAATTATCTCCTTTTCACAGTATCACTGGTGACTGAAATGGGTAACTACAGACTCAGGAAAGCACATCCTTTAGTTCTGTCCCAGAAAAGGATCTACCGTGCTTCCTAAACACCTGTACGGAAAAAAACAAGTGCAATAAATAGAACAGAGTAAATGGCATGTACATACTTTAGTCATTGCTCCTGTCTGTGCTGTGTTCAGCCCGGTGTGCCCAGCCATCTGTGGAGATACTTGGGTTAAAGTCTCTGCCAGCACACTGCCTGCATTCCCCTGCATGGCAGGGGCAGAATATTGCATTCCTGCTCCCCTTCCTCTTCCAGCTGCCCCAAGAGATCCATTCATTACCTGCCCTTGTCCTTGCTGAGGCTGATTCATTAAACTGTGACCAGAATTACTGTTGAGAAGGCTCTGGTGTGTCTGACTGAAATTAGTATTCATACATATCCCAGGTCCAGTCTGTGATGTTGCAGGGCTGCTCGTCACCATTCCCACTTGTTTTTGTGCTTGGGAGTTCAGAGTTTGGGATGCAGGTGTGGTAGGTCCAGAGGTGCTGGCTGCTTGCTTGGCCAGGCCCGGAGCAGAGGAGTCTCCTGGGTTCAGAGGGCTCTTACCCATAGCACCCAGATTCCCGATGTTCGCGCTGTTCGGCTGCCCTTGGACTTGACCACCAACTCCCTGCTGCACGGGGCTGCTCGAGTTCACATTGCCAATTCCTGGGTTTAAGGAAGAGCCGCTGCTTCCCCTCAGAAGTTCAGAAAGTTGTTTGTGTTTGGAAGCCGCATCTGGAACGAGGTTCCCACTGCTGTTTAAAAGGCCCAACTCGCCATTGGGGATCAGCTCATCAGGAAGATCATTTTCCAAGTCAAACAAAGATCCGAAATCTACAAGTTGAAACAGAAACAAGGGTGAGAAAACATGGCAAACAAGTAACTAAAATATTTATCTTTGCTACTTTGTACCAGTGTGAACAATGACAGGCATTCAAGACATCTTTACCCAAGACTAAGAAGCGAGCGAGGGTCCCCGTGACGTGAACTCCAGAGCCTTTCAGAGCAAAGTCATTACGCACCGTGCACACACTGCCGCACAGGGTAGATAGAGCACTGGCCAATAAACAGGTTTTCTGGCAAGAATTTTGACAAAACAAAGCTTAAGAAAACTGAGGTGGCATGAATATAATGACCTAATCTAACACTTAAATTTCCCTTGTTTTGGCTAAAAGATGAAGGCAAAAATAACAACGGATTTTTTCCTATTGATTTACTCTCCCAAAAGAGCAATTACATCACCTTTTCCAACCTCCTCTGTAATCCCAAGACACCGCATTTCACCCAGCAATTCTACCTCGACCTTGTCATTTATGTGCGCACACGGCCAAAGAACATCTTCCAGCACGGCTTCAAAACTTCACCAAAGAACAACAATGATTTCCTCAGCAGTTTGATCCCAGTCTCACATATAAAGACATTTAAGAGCAGTTTCTAGACATTGATTTGTACCGTGATCTGCTACCTCAGAAGATCCCGAAAGGCACTCGGCATTTTCTCCTTGTAATGCCTCTCGAATCGAGTCACTGCTCGATTCCTGAACAGCTCAAATAATTAAAATTGCTCTGTAAGTGCCCAGCCCTCATTTATCATGCCCAATATTGACAGAGGTAATCCACACACTCTCCAGATGAGCAAAATAAATCAATCAAATCTTCATTAAAGCACTTGAAGGAACAGCTCTGCCTGGCTGCAACATCCAGACTAATAAAAAAGTGGTGGGGCTTTTTTTTGTTCCCTTTAAAGGAGCAACTCGGGTTCACTAAAATATTTTATTGCACATCATAAGCAGCATCCATGTAACAAGGTTATTTTAGCATGTAAGTAAAAAATAGAAAGTTACTTCACTGTATATAGGTACTTCCATGTGAAAATAAAAGTTACATATTTGAAGACACAAGGACAGGCACAGACAGCAACATTTATAAACATTTAAGCAGACCAGCCCCAATACACCCGAGTAGCTGTTCAAACATGCAACACATCTTGGAAGAGTTTTCCAGTCCAAGAATGTGAACTAAAACAATCACTTCTCACTGTAACATAAATACGTGAAAACTTTATTTTGCCCCCCCGAGCCAGCCCCGACAAACCCCAGTCCTTCACGCTGAGCAGCAAACCACATTTTTTCCAGGTTAGAGCAAAGAAAAGTTCTTTACTAAAGAAGGACATTCCAAAAGCTTCATTGTTTTCAAGTTTAATTCACTCTTCAACCACAAAAGTTGGTGCAAGACTCAGGCTGCAAAAATGATGTAAGATGGTACATTGAAAAGAAACAACAAACCTCAAGCAACACATAAACTGTATCACAAAGCACAGATGCATCACCAAGGCATCTCAGTACACTTTCATATCATGCATTTCATCAGCACGTGCACTTCCAATTCAGCCTGACTGAAGAAAAAATAATAAAATGGTCAGACTTGCAATGACCAGTGAATTACACAAACAGGCACGGTAAACAAAGACAAAAACGTTAAATTCTGGCTGGTTTGAGGCACTCAAAGAACCACGTCCTTCAGGGGCCCACACCCTGCCATCATCACCTACTGGAGTCAATAATCCCTCCAGGACTGCATGATGCCGGCTGTGACAAATACGCTCTGCTCAGAACAGAGCCCCCGTTCCCTTCCAAGCAGGCAAGGAACAAGCTAACATTTCATTTAGCAAGATACATTAAAGTATTTTTAATTTCTCTTACTTGCTGCCTTTCCTTTCAGGTCTTTAGTTCATCTTTCCTGCTTGTCTTCTAAAAAAATTCCTGGTGTACTTTCGACTCCATTCCTGCAGGCGATCACTTCATCTCTCCTCTTTCCCACACAACCACTTGACACCGACCATGCTGCAGTTTGCCATTTCCTATACATTTTGGTTCTACTTTCCTTCTGCCAAGATTCCCTTATTTCAGCCCGGAACGCCGGGAGGCTCCGGGAGGCTCCGCCACCAGCGGCGGCTGCAGCTGGAGCCCGACCAAAGCCATCTGCCCGCGCGTCACCGAGGGTGGGACACGGGGCCGGGGCTGAGGCTTCGCCTTTGTTAAACTGCTCTCACCACCCCATCCCTCCCCAAGTTCAAGGTTTATAGTGCTCATTCACACAACTTCTGCAAATCCCACAAAAAGGTGTTTTTCCAAGCTTCTGCGCCAAAATTGTTAATATTTCATGGACAATAGATGTGTGGGTGCGGGGAGAGGGGCAGAGGAGAAGAGACAAAACATGAAGGGGGAAGATGTTGCTGTGGCTTAAAGAGTAGTTTTTTCCAGCTGTATTTCAAAATGGGACGCTGGAGTATAAATGCTCAAATTTTTTTTTGCTTGGCTGGCCGGACTCTCTCAGTCTTGCCAGAGCCAAGAACTGGAAATGTTTTTGCAGTTTACAAAAAAGAGTGAAGAAAGCATTTGGGAACACTGCCTCTTAAAACCTGAAATAATCTACCACTCCTAAGCTCCTGTAAGAAGACTGTACATTAAGGTTAGACATGGAAAATGTACAGCTCTGCCAGCAGGAAAATAAAAAGCAGGTAAACAACTTAACACAATGGTCCTGTAAAAATTCACCAAGAATTCAATTGTTCATGCAATGATTAATCATCTTCTTTTATATTTCATCAGAGTCATGCACATTAAAAACAGCAACACAAGGCACATTTTACAACGGTTATAAAATACAACAGAAAACAAAAATCTACTTGAGCATGTCTGCAACAAATCCATAAAGATAAGAGATTGTCTTGGCAGTTATAAAAAGAATAAATATATTTACACACATATAAAAATCTGCCATAATAAGAACACGGCCCATTTCTACTGACAGAAAAATGAAAAGCAACTGCAGTCCCTCCATCCTCACAAGAAGAACAAAATTGATCCCATTCTCAATGCTTCAACTGTTTCTCAAAGGCAGCTACCAAGAGCCTAAAAACCGAGGGATGCCTTTGCCTTTACATGCAGTTACCTGAAACAATGGTCAGGAAACACCTTTGCTGAGAAATCCCACCGAGCTTTCACCTGCTCCACCCTCAAAACCTGCCACACAGCCAGCACACATCGGAACAGGAGAAGTGGTCTGGATTTTAAAGGAGAACAGATCCCCTAAACCCATAAGGAACCTACCTCTAATTCAGTGCTCAGGAAGCAGCGGAGCTGACTACGGCTGCGGACATTCACCTCATGGTGTCTCGTCTCTAACACAGCACTTCTGATCCTAAACCTCATACCTTTCATTACCTCTGTCACGTGAAACCAAATGTCCTCTTAACAGCAGGGCACCAAAAAACCAGAGATTACGTTTTTTGGAAGGCATGGAAAAGCACTAGGCAAGTACCACACCCCCACTCTTTCCGAAGAGCTCCTTTTCCAATTCGAGCATTCTGCGTTCCTCGAGCAGCTATTTTCACACATAGAAGATAACCACACTTGAGACACTTTCTCTCCTAATTTCAGTCTTAGGAGCTTAAATGTCAGAGTTTTCTGCCTTCCTGGACAACACTTTCAGCAACCAGAATAAAAGAAGTTCTGTTTCCTTCTAAGCCTTCTCAGAAGAAAAAACCCCAAAACTGTGCTGCATCCTGAAAGCAGAACATTCTTATCTGAATGACTGCTTGTGACTGTTACCGGGAGACTTTCCTAATATACATATTCAGTCAATTAACTTGTTTCAATGTCACCATTTTTTCCCCTTTAGCTCAGCCTGGAGAGGTGACAAACATCCTAAGGTGTTTCATTATGTGACTTATTATCTCAAATGTATCTCACAGCAAGCAGGAGGAGAACTATCAAATTCAGTTTCATTTTTTACAGCATAATCTCTGCTGGAGACGTGACTGGGAGTTTTCCTGTCACAAACTGACTGCTCGTGCACGGAGCAGACACTGAAGTCCAGCACACAAGCAGTATTTCCACCGTGCCTTTCTTTCATGCCAACATAGCTGTTACATTTCAGTGAGCCCAATTTTGTTTTGTAAGGCTTCTTTCAATCACGCCAGACCCCAGCAGACAAAGCCTCAACAGTTCAGAGCTCCAGCCATTCCCTAAAATTCACTGTCAGGTAGTTCCCCTCAATAGCCACACTGTATGGTACAGTCAGCAATTACCACGTCCATTCCAACTTCCTTTCGAGGTTTGGGGATTCTGTAATTTATTGTTTCATAAAAGACGATTATTGCATTTAATGTTTGAGAGCAATTAAACAACGCATTCATGGAAAATCTAAAATTTCCAATAAGGAAACTTTACATCTGTGTCTTTTTCTAACGTGACACAGAAAGCTTGTGAACTGACATGCATCTGACCTTGACTTTCAGCAGAGCAGCATCACTTCTTCCAGACACGATGTTTAACAACCAGGTTGAGAATGATGGTGACGAGGGACCCAGCTGGGTCAAGGAGACCCCCATGGCTGGGTGGAGGGTGGCGAGGGAGAACGGGAGATCCAACATCGAGGACCTGGATGAGTCTCAACAATTCATGGCTTGTGTAATAAGAGATTTGAATATTTAACTAAATTTCTACCTGCCTGATCGTTTAAGCTACTTACACTCGGGACGAGAAAGGAATACAGTCTGGGTCACTCGTTCCTAAGTCACTGGACTGGTCAAAACTCCAATATGTTGACATGAGCCTCACCTTTTGGAATTCTTGGGACTTATCTCTAGAAAATTCACTGGAATCATCATCACGGCTCTCTCTTGTTTACAGACCCGCAGTCACTCAGGTTGGAAGGGACATCAGGAGGTCTGTCTGCAGCCCAGCCCTCCACCTCCTCTCAAAGGGCACATGCTCCAGCCCCCAACCTCCTCGGCAGCCCTTCACTAAACTCATTCCAGCTCTTCCATGACCTTCCCAGGGATGGAGAGGAGGCTGAACAGTCTGTAGCTGACTGTATTGTCTTTTAACCCTTTTTGAAAACGGGTGTAACGCTTGCCTCCTCTTGCTTTCCTGTGGCTGGAATTTTAGAGACAGCTCCTAGTATCTCCCCCAACCCATTTTTGTAAGACTTCAGCAACTAAATGACTTTTCAAAACTGAAGCTTGTTACACAAACAAATCATGAAACTAATGAAAAAAAAATTAAAATCAGTTCTCTTCTAACCTCTACTGCAATACTACCAGTATTCCTGACTCGGCTCCTGACACCAGCTCCAACACCACACACATGAGCCAGGATGGGGAAAATGCACATATCCACATCCTTTATACCACCACTAAGGTGTGATAACAACTACCACCTGATACAGGAAAAGCCACCTGTTCTGTCCCTGTCCTCCTCTTCACCTCCATGAAAAGAGAGCAGTATAAACTGAGATCCTTCCTTGGTCACACCAGGTTTAGGTCCCAGCCTCTCTTTCCACTTGCATGTTGTGTACCACAATGCCACAACCTCGTGGTTCTCTCTGCTGTACTTGCCCAAGTTGTCTCCACCATCTCTCTTTTGCCGTGCTCATAGTGACAAAACAACCTGTGTTAAAAGTCTAGAAAAACCTGAGATACTGGTTTATTTCAGAAATAATTGCTGGGTTTAGGGATTATTCCACCCTTTCATAAAAATAAATCACAGATTACTTGAATGTTTCCCTATCAATTACAAAGTAGTATATGACGGCACATTAAATGGCCCTTGCACCTGGCACTAAGGTTTATATAAAGAAGCAAATATGAAAAATATCCCGATAAGAAGCTAGTCTCGAATCTCTTCCCAGAGACCAGAGGGGAATAAAGCCAAGGTAACTCCAAAAGGCATGGCAGAAGCAGCCCAACAAGAGTGCTCACTCTGGTCTGGTCTTAGAAGCATCGGATGGCAAATGATGGATTGCCTTTGCCTTCCTCTGCCCCTCTCCAAAACCATTCTTCCTCTTAATTGCTTCCCACGGTATCTCCGCTATTTGACACAGTTGCCACGTCTGCTCTTGTGAATAACTCTAAATCCCACCCAGCAGCATCCACAAGACACACGTGGCTACTGTCACAGCGCACATGGCTACCAGGCTAACGCTCTTACGGACCAGAAGGCTTCAGTAAATTTATTTGCCATAAGAAGAGAAATCCGGACAGAAGGAAGAGGAGGCAATCTGCCTATGGACTGGGAGACACTACACTGGGAACATCAGCTTCTCATTCACAAGATCATCCTGAAGAAGATTAAATACTTTAAGGTTCTCGGAGCACATTAACATTAACAGAAGCGAGACTGCCTTCTCATCCTATCACAAACACACACATCGTGTCTCTTGCCCAAATTTGACAGCTGACAGAATATTTAAGTTCAGAATGACCCTTCTAAAAGGAATCATCTGAGAGTCTGGTAATTAATAGTGGGCACTTGCTTAAGTCAACATGAAATGCACAGTCTGTACCAAGCCGGTGTCTGCTTGTGCCTGCCTTGAGTTGGCTCCCACAGCTGCCAGACCCACAGCTTCCCTTATGGCTGTGCCACCCTCACTGCCCACCTGGAAAGGAAATCAGCACATAACGCACAAGGACACAAATTATCTTGACAAACAAACTTTTAACTGTGACATTCCCTGGCCAGAGACTTCTTAGGGAATATATTGCCAACACAGGTGGCTCAGATTTTGAAGTGTTCGGTTCCTGATGCTCCCCACAATGACTGACAGTGTCAGTGGCGAGCACTTGACCTCAGTCCTGGCTCAGGAGCTCCCTTCAGCTACGTGAGTCCTTCTATGAAAATGCCCACCTTAACACACCTTCTCCAGCAGAACCACAGAACAGGCCTATTCTGTGAAGAGTGAAATATAGAAATATGTACTTGAAGTAATATTATTAAACAAGGAAAAAAAACCTAAGCAACATGACTGTGAAACAGGCAAGTCTGGGGTCTCCTCTGTGATGTGTAAAAGCTGCAAAAAGTACATTTCCATTCTTTTTAACGCCACTTTCTCCTCCCTATTTCTGATACCAAATTTAAGGGAACCGTCTTCTGCTTGGCAACTCAAATTCAGCTGTGCAAGGACATACAACCCAAACCAAACCAAACATACATGAGGAAGCAACAGCAGACCTGCATGTAAAACTAATGATTTTTGTATCTTAATGTCTAAAAAAGCTTCCAACTGTAACTGACAATACAAAAAACCCCAATTCCCTCACAAATCTTTTACTTTAAAGCACTGATTTCAGTGAGATGAGGCTGTCTTGAACCATCCTCATTAATACTTTCCTTTAGGGAGTTTATGAACTTAGGAAAAAACTTCACAGCTATTCCAAACCAGACTCATACTCAGTACTTACTCAACTCAAGCCACTGGGTAATTTCCCCATCTCTTTTCTCCATGAGATGACACCACACAAGAGACGAAGTGATGTCATCAGCAACACCCACTAACCCAGCTATCGAAGTACCCGTGGTGGCAAAGCTGGGCAGAGCAAGAGAGCAGCTCGTGCGCTTCTGGTGACACACACACGGACAGGGGCTGCAATCCAACGTCCCATTTTACTTCTCACTCTGCAGCATGAAGTCTCCAGCTCTAATTCCTGTCTCAGCCGTGTCCAACTGCAACAGGAAAATGACGTGTGCCCGGGAGATAGGGAGGAACAGTCAGCCAGGGAAGAACGACTCCTTCCCCAATGCTGTCTTCCCAAGGAAGCTTCCACAGCACTAAAGGTGACTGGCAGGGAAGCGGGGGATTATTTTACAGACGTATAAAGTCTGTATTTATCCAGTGTCATAAACAAGACCCTTATTTCTCAATGGTGGCAAATAAGAAAGCAGGAAAGGAAGAGCACGTTAAGAGATTTAGATTACGAGTTATAATTATCACTGCTAATAGAAATTTCAGTTTTCTTTTAATTCACACTTATGATTCTGCAAAATACTTAATAGTATTTGTTGAAGCATCTTTATTGAAGAGTTTTCCAAACAAACAATTTAGGTTGTCTCTGTATCTTAGACATCTGAGAAGACAGATGGAAAACATAACATATGTTAAAAGGAAGATTTACAAAGCAAAAATTCTTGAAAGTGTAAACCAAATTAGGGTGGAAGTGTCAGATTTCCAAGTTATCCCTCATGTTTTTTCACTGTGTAAGAACAAACTCCAGAATTTCTCAAATCAGGTTTTTCAACTACCCCCTCCATTCCAATTTCACATTAACCTGCAGTATTTTGTTAACAGGGTGAGAGTTTTTTTTCATGTTCTTCTCTCTTAGCAGGTAGCAAGAGTAAGTAAAATATCTAATAAAGACAAACACTAAGAATATGTGGGGGTTTTTAACGTGAAGCTGCAGGTATAATAAAAAAGCACAGCATGCTGCTGTAGAAATAATTAATGGCACTGGACGACGACTCCAAGGAATGTCCAGCCAAAACAGAAAGTGAATAATCTGCAGCAGAAAACTGGGAATCATTTCACAAGCTACCAAGAGATCTCTAGAGTACAGCAAAGACACAGCCTCTATTCCTGCCTGCTGCTGCCAGGGCTTCTCCAGGAGCTCTATGCCACAGCACAAGACAGCATTTTCCTAGTTAAACTTAAGACGTTGGAGGGGGAATAAGTTTGGAAAAGTCCACAGTACATGTGCAATTAACAAAGTAGGAATTTCAAAAAACAAAGGAATGGGCAAAATGGTAGGACTATGGACTGTCACATATGATCAGGCTGGCACACCTGATCACACAGACATGAGTATCAAACTCTTTGGAAAAACCTGTACAAGCCCACAAACATTGAGAGAGTACACGATACCCTGCTATCAGCAATGCCTCAGGAACTGGTAAGAATTAGCTGCGCTAGACTCTATAAATGAGCCCATTTCTAATCTTACAAATCTCCTGTCCCAGATCATAAACGCTGGCATCAAGCTATGCAGGTCAGTCACTTCAGGTGAAAAAAAAAACCACTCTGTATCAAACTTCTACCTCAAAGTACACATCTTGCTTGGCATCATCCTCTCCCATCCACCACCCCCATGGTTACATGAGTCTTAAACAATATAACCATGAAGTACTCCACAAGAAACAATATAGCTATGAAACATTGCACCTGATTTTTCTCATCCCAGATAGTTAGGGCACAAGTACCACAAAACAAACAAACAAAAAGGACATTCCCATGGAATAATTACAGCTACGCACACTCCTTCACCTACAGCTTTTCAGAAAATGAATTTCTTCCCAAAATTTTCTGCCTATAAATGCAAGTCTGTTCGCTTAATGAAATTATCCTTTTCCTTGTTCCAGGGAGGGAATAAGGAAGCCCGTGTGTAACTGTGATTCTTACTGTCACAGCACACACACACACGACACTCAAGTTGTGCACGTATCATACAAAAGAGCAGACCGATTACACAGGCTTCCACGAAGCTTTTCAGCCACGCAGGAATGAGCCCTTTAAAAAACATCCATACTAATGCTTTCATGTGCCCAAACAAAATCTGGGTTTAGATCACCGAGACGTCACTCCATCTGAAGTCTCTGCTAAGAATGGGAACGCAAGCTTAGAAAACCTTGCTGTCTTTCCTCAAGCTACTTTGCTTTTGTCCACCTCTTTTCAAACTAAAACCTAAATCCGCTGCAATACACCTATCCGGTTTTTGGCAGGAGAGCAGGATCAAATCAGGCTGCGCATCGACACGAACTCCCTTCTGCGAAGTTTTGTGGCTGGCTGGGAGTCAGCCAGAGATCTACTTATCTCCGCACGTAGGGAGGCACGTGCAACAGGGCCAGCCTCTCCCCAGTGTAAAATCCGGGCCCTGGATGCCAACACATGTTCACATGTTCGGGCCGCCAAGAGAACGGGAGCTATCGGGGAGCTCGGCCCGCAGCTTCTGCGGCAGCAGCCACACGGCTTAATCTGCGTACAGTCGGAAGTCAGGAAGGGAAAAAGAACTAAAAATCAACAAAACCCCCTACACGAGGAAGTATGAAGTGAAAACCTAGCTCTAATGGACTTTGGAAGCTGCTCATCTCACCTTCTTCCCAATTTCACCTACTTTAGGAATTTGTTAACTCCTGATGCCATCAGGGACACCCTCTGCTCTGGCCCAGATTACGCTGTGTTGTTTCTGGAACTGGCGCAGCACCACAGCAGCAGAAGCTGCAGGGAACACAACGAATGCAAACAGAAGCGTGACTTCAGCGAAACCCAGACCCTCACCGAAGCTACCTGCAGAAGGGACCACAGTCCAGGGGCCCCGAACGCCTCCAGCTGTGCTGCTGCTCCATTCAGGCACGTTTTTCCCGACCAGCCCAAGACCAGCTCGAGAACGCCGCCAGGTCTCTGTATATTCTGCTGAAGGACCAATGCCAGCAATGTACAAAATAATCACAACACTCAGTGTTAAAATAACACACTGCCATAAGCAAAGTTACTGTAATTCTACTTTTTGTAGGAGTCCCTTGTTTATTCTGCGGCGCTGGATGAGAACGTCTCGCAACAGCCACAGAGGAGACAAATGTTTAGGTATGAAAACGCCTGTGTATCCAATAAAGCAGTAATTAGACAAAAGCACTACTCCTACCTGACTAGACAAGGAAAAATCTTTCCCACGGACATTTTACCACAGGAGTCAGCTCGTTCAATACGGCCCAGCAATGGCAAGCGAAGTTAACAGCCAGGAGTCTTAACCTTCCTTATTGATACAAAGAGCATCGGGGCGACTGCAAAATGGGACTATCGTGAAACTTAACGATGGTCACAGCACCCATTTCTGTTATCCTTTCATCTCTGCTCCCTTCTGCAAGATCAGACACTGGATTTAGCTGCTTAGGTTTAACAGAAAAGGCTGTATTTTCAGAAGGTAAGCAGACCAATTTCAACGGCACAAACTTTGCCCCGGTAAGCTGAGGAGCTATTTTTATCAGAAAGATTAAAGGCAGCTAAAACTTACCCTGACAAAAGGAGTTGCTTAACATCACCGCATCAAAGCATCAAGAGAAATATAAACAAGGAGGAGAGCAGTTGCTTTCTGCCCAATGTTCGGGCCTGCCATCAGAGCCTCGGGTGGGAGCATTTGCAGGCTTGAGCCGAACTGTTCAGCCGGGCCCAATGCGGCGGCTGTGAAGGCACGTCCCCCTCACGGCAGCCGCAGCACCCACCAGCGTGGGGCTACCACTGCAACTACAATTCTGTTCAACAGAACAGAATTCTGTTCAACTCACTGCTCATCCAGGGCAAAAGCCCCAGATCCATCTCCCCAAGGCTCCCCCCATCACAAAGGCCACTTTTCCAGGTTGCAACAGAACTTTTTCATTTAAGCCCCAGCACCAGGGAGCAGCCTGGTTTAGTGCCAGGAGCAGGCATTTGACAGCAAACACTACTCAAACTATTTGTATCGCCTGCCACAATACACAGAAACCTTCAGCGATCCTTCACCAAGCAGTATTAACTGCTGGCAACAAACCTAGAAGCGCTTTTCCTAAAAACAACCCCTCTCTTTAAGTGCACAAACATTACCCGCACCCTTGGCAGAGAGGTATTTTTTGCCTGTGGAACACCAGGACGACGACGGAACTCCATGGACACCCTTGTCCAGAATACAACTCGGGGTTTGCCATCCCAGTGCCCACAGGCCCCCTGAGCCCCGCAGAACTTTCTGCAGATGCTGGAGTTCACACATCTAGCAACGCACAGAGCTCCCCGAGACACACGAGAACTTGCTGAACAGGACATAATTAAGACTGAAGCATTCCAGAACAGCCCAAGTGAACTTCAAAAAAGGAAAAAAAAAAAAAACCAAGAAAACCCCCAAGACACTGCTTCAAACACCTCTCGCTGGCTACCAGGAGAGTGTAAAATGTATATCTGAAGGATTAAAGAAAAACTGTATTTGTCCTGAGTTACAAAGAGCATTTCGCAGCAACTTGTGTATCAGCCTTCCATGTATTCCAGCGCTTCCACAAAAGGGATTAACGCAGCTCAATCACACGACCTCACGACCTCACCTAGATATTCCTTGACAATTTTTACTCGATACTGTTTCTTTCTCGCTTGTTTCATTTATTTGCAGGCTGAGAAGAAAAGGTTTCCATGAAAAACCCCTAAAGTACCGAAGCATATGTAAACTGTTGCCAAATGCAGATTGAGCAAGACGAAAAACCCACAGAATTTATCAGCTCAATTATAGTAATATTTTTTTTTTCAGTCTATGAAAACACAGCAGGCATAGCATGATTAACTTATCACTATCCCTTCCACAAGATTCATTAATCTCTGAAAGCAGAAATTCAAGTCCAACAGACTTCGTGTTCTTCTGAAACCACTCTTTCAGGGACTGAAACAGCCGAGACACCGGGAGAGGCCGGTCCAGGCACACATGCTCTTGTGCACACACGTGTGTATTTACAACGGGCACATGCTGGCTGGAAACGAGACATTTTGATGCGTTTTATTATCGACAAATCCATCACAATTGAAGAAAAAGGCACGCCAGAGACACTACGCGACACAGACAAGTCGCAGCGACTGCCAGGCTGCCGGGCATTTCGGCATATAAGCAACCCCGCAACTTCAATTATTATCTGCAAACCGTTTGGGGTTTAAAGGAAAAATGCTTGGAACAATTTAAGCCAAATGCCTTAAAACCTTGGTCACAGGTTGGGAGGTGAAAAAAAAGCACAAAGTATTAACTGGAGGGTAGAACTAGATGGTCTGCAAGGTCCTTTCCAACCCAAATCATTCCATGACTAAGAAGCTATTAAGGAGTTTTTATTCCGTAGTGTGTCCCACAGAGGGGCACAGTGAAAGAGCCTGTATAGGGCTACTAGTTGTGGGTAATCTGTGGGGTTTAAGGAGTAGATAGAAACCTCGACTACCCTTCCGAGAAGGCACCTTCAGCTTTAAGCTGAGGGAGGGTAGATTTAGATTCGGTATCGGGGAGAAATCTCTTCCTTTGACGGCGGCGAGGCCCTGGCACAGGCTGCCCAGAGAAGCTGTGGCTGCCCCATCCCTGGAAGCGTCCAAGGCCAGGCTGGACGGAGCTTGAGCAACCTGGGACAGCGGAAGGTGGTCCCCATGGCAGGGGATGGAACAAGACGGGCTTTAAGGTCCCTTCCAACCCGAACCATTCCACGATTGTACGATAAGCAGGATGGTCGGTGCTTCCCATGCCTGGCCCTTCTCCTTCGCTACCCGCACCCCACTCACCTGTGCCCCCCCATCACCCAACCCGAGGCATTAAAAACGAAGATGACGGACGAAAAGAAGGGAAACCCAACTCAAAAAACGTCTCTTTCCAACCGCTATTTATAGCCGGGACGGTACTTGGCGTACGGGTCCCGCCCGGTAACTTCGACTGCAGGAGGCCCAACCCACCCCCGCCAGGAACCGCGGCA
>VZTA01029300.1:0-42733 GCA_013398855.1 Mohoua ochrocephala
TGCCAGTCCTCACCAGCACCCTCAAACCCTCCCCTGGAGTCATTGAGGCTGGAAAAGACCTTTAATATCAAGTCCAACCATCAACCACCACCGCCACCATGTTNCCACCATGTTTACCACTAAAACAAGTCCTCGAGTGCCACATCCACACGTTTTTCAAACAAATCCAAGGGTGTGACTCCAGAGCTTCCCTGGGCACCCTGTTCCAACGCTTCACAACCCTTTCCATGAAGAAATTTTTCCTAATATTTAATCTAAACCTCCCCTGGCAGAACTTGAGGCCATTTCCTCGTTGTTTGGCACACAAAGCACATGCCAGGGGTTTAAATCCTGGTGGGATCTTGGATTGAGTGAAACAGGAACAAGCATCTCTTGAAAGAATAATTCAGTATTAAATATCTTATGGCAAAATACCTGTTTGCAAAAAGACTGCAAACTGATTTCAATGCACGTGCAAGCCAACATCTTTTTAAAAGTGAACATTTTAAGTGAAGATTTCTCTTTCTGAAGGTCTGGCAGAATTTCTGGTACTAATGGAGGAGCTAAGGACACACCAGAAGTCTTTGCATACCTGTAAAGAACTCAGCTGGATTTTTATTTTCATGCTTTCTCATCCTTTCCTTTAACCATTCTCTCTTTGTTCTTCCAACTGCCATCTCCCTCCTAATTGTACTCATAACTCTTCCTTGTATGGGATAAATTTTATTTCTTTTAAAAGTGCCATCTATTCCAACATTATGAAGTCCATATCTCCTTCCTCTTTTTTGATGTTCCATTAACTTGAATTATTTCTCATCTGGTAAAAAATTGTTATATTTTCAGAGCTTTTGTTGTCTCTGACTCATATACGCCAAGGTAAGGTCTGAGATATTTCTGGGTTTTTTTTTTTCACTGGTTTCTTTTTTTTATTGTGGTCTTTGGGTTGGAAAAAGAAATCTTCCTGTGTGGTGCAGAGGATCTGACTCATGCTCCTGCTCCTTAATAGATAATAATAATAATACTGCCTGTGGCCAGGATTTTCAAGACAGGTAAATTACACCCCCAGCTCCCATCAGCTTTCCTTGGATCCTTCCTGACCTTTGAAGAAACTTGAGCATGAATTATTTTTTATTGTCTTGCTTTGAGAGCGTTACTCTCACAATAACCATGGCGGCCACCAACGCAGGGAGAAGCAAATGTTTATTTAAAGAAAGGTGAGCGAGCAGGAGAGCAACAGGGCAGAGAATGTTTCCTCTGAGAGAGAAAAGAGTTACAGAAAAGATTAAAAAGAACAGCAGCAGAAATTCTCGGAGCAGTAGGAATTATTACAGGATGAGATCGAGAAAGAGAAGAAATGTTCACCTTAACATAAATATGGTGAGGAAATCAAACAAAAATATCTCTGCAAAACTCTCTAAGAAGCTGAAAATGTTTGGGGGGGAGGGGAATTTAAAGGTTTGCGGTCTCAACAGCAGCATTTGTTGGTTGTTAATTCGTTTGGGGGTCTTAAAGCAATTTCATTCCTTGAATTCTCTGAGTTAACACCAGGCATTTTTGTGAAAGATCAGGTTTAGCTCTTCAGTGTTGAGCCAAAATTGTTGGTTGTGCTGTTTAGAGGTCAGACTGGGTGATCTGAAAGGACTCTGTGAAATAAAATAAAATAAAATAAAATAAAACAAAATAAAACAAAATAAAATAAAATAAAGTNAAAATAAAATAAAATAAAATAAAATAAAATAAAACAAAATAAGAAAATAATTTTATCCCATCATGATAATACTACATATACATCTAAAAAAATAGTTTTATTTTACAAAAATAATAATAGAGAGATTTATACCACTATTGGCCAGACAGAACTCTGGACAACTCTACCAAGCAGCTTAAGGAAATGGAAGCAAAAGTGAGAAACCTTTTGCACTGTCTTCGTGTTTATCACACTCCTCAAGGCAAGAGAGAGGAAGAAATAAATAAGGTGGCAGCTCGGGGGAAGTGTCTCTAGGAGAGATGTCATTGTCATTGGGGCAATAAATGAGCAAGGCTGACGTGCAGGGGAAGAATTAGCAGAACAGCTCTTGATATTTATTAGGGAGAAAAGAGCTCCCAGCAGCTGCAGACAATGCAATACCTCAGCACACCAGAGGAACTGAGGATCTGGTAACTCCCACTGGCAAAAAAAAGGTGAGGATTTTAAAAAAAAAGAAAAGTTTTCGCTGCGTTAAATAAATAAATTTCAAATTTCTCCCGGTTACGTTTTGCGGTTTGTTGTTACTTCTGAAATGTGTCTCAGGGAGAACCAAAGGAAAGTCTCCAGCTGTAAAGCAGAACAAGCTGAATGTGGCTTAGGGGCATCGTAGGTGACAAATTGCAGCATCAGCTCGGCAATAAAACTTAGTTTGGAACCTCCAGAGCCTTTTCCAGACAGAAAATGCTGTTCCTGTGACTCTCGGAATTCGCGTTTGCCTTTGAGGGCTGCAGAGGGACGGAGAAGTTCAGGGCTGGGATCGGTTCTCCTGCTGCCCTTGGAGACCTTTGGTTCTGCTCGTGTGTCTCTGGGTTATACTGGGCAGTCAGAGCTTGAAAAGAACATCCTGCCAAGGAGCAGAGATGGGGGGGAAAATGATGGAAAAAACCCCAGAATCTGACAGATTCAGGTGTGAGTTCTGGCAAGTCACTGGTCTAAATATTCATAGGAAAAATGAGTATTTGATTACTTTTAAATTGAATCCTCAGTCTCTGTGGACCTCTTATGTTCTGACGGAAAGGGGCTTAGGAGGTATAAAATTACATCTTTTAAGCACTTAAAACTATTTAGAGAAAACATTTTCACTTAGGCACAGGAGGAGAGAAAAAAAAAAGGAAAAAAAGTTTAGAAATAGGTACCGGTTCAATTTAAAGCAAAAAGAGAGAACTTTGGAGACTGCAATTCATTTTATTCATGGAGGACTCGTTGAGATTTATATTGGAGCTCATAAAAGCCAGAACCAGTGTTCCAGCTTTTCCAACAGCCGGGGAGAAGCAGCCACTTTTCAGTTTGGGATTTACTTTAAGTGCCTAAAGTCTCACAAAGGAAATTAAGTGCAGTGGAGCAGACAGTGCTGCTTTGGTCACCACTTCTGCACTCGTATTTCAGCTGCATTTGCCTCCTGACCAGCTTACCCTGGCAAATGGAAAAGTTTATGGGTACAAAATCCCTTGGAAAAGTTTCCTTTGTGCTCAACGATGGCAGAGATGGAAATTCAAGTCTCCCGACTCATTTTGTTTCCACAAATTGAACAGCTGGGTGTGAAATGCCATCACCAAAAGCTCAGCAAATATTTGTGAATAACTCTCGTAGCACCAGGATAAATATTTTTGGTCTTTATTTTACCGAAATCTAACACAGTGAGAGGCATCACCTCCTCCTACTTACAGAATTAAGGATATTTCCAGAATTCCGGGGGAAAATCCCTTGTATTTTATCATTTTGTGTTTCCTAGGAAGCCAATACGTGTTCTACATCCTCATGAGTTGCTATTTGGGCTGGGTTTTAGAGGAGGGAAGAAAAAAAATATCCAGATTTTCACGTTTCTTTTTCAGGTCTGTGTTTTCCAGCCACCCGATGCAAACTCCTGGGTTAAAGGATGTATTTTCCTGGAGGCTTTTCTCTGTGAAAAGAAGAAAGTCAGCTACACTGGGAAGCAGAATACATGGGAAAGGGATGTTTGGAAGCAGAAAATTCCAGTGATCCGTTCAGGTCAAGCCCCAGTGTCCCACCAGGGCCGTGGTGGGGAGCAGAAGGTCCTGGACAGCACAAGTGGTCCTGGCAAAAGGTCTCTCCCAGCTGCCCAATTTCCCAGGCAAACATATGGGAACCAAATGGATCTCGTAAATATTTGTTTCCAAAATCAGTTAATGACAGGCTACAGAGAAGCTCATGAAATTTTAATTTGATGGGATGTTATTCTGAGCTCTCCAGAAAGCGCAGACGTGTGGAGCCAGTGGAGATGGAGTCCAGTACAGATGAACTTTGCTCCTCAGGGAGAAAACAAACAAACAAGTGAACAAATGAACAAACAAAAACCCAAACAATCAAAAAAAAAAGCCCCTCAAAAACCCAAACAAAGCCCCAGATGTGGAGGATGAGCCGTAGATATTAGGCAAGGTTTTTAATTTATGGGAAATAGCGCACGCAGTGAAAACCTTTGCTTTGATGATATTACCAGAGCACCAGAGTGCAAATAGACTCTAATCCATTATGTTTTAAACTTATCAAATTTATTAGCCCTGAACTGTGATCTTTATTCATGCCAAGCTCTCTTCCGAATTTCTGGTGTTTGTGCAATCGTTACTCAGCCTGGATGGAATCATATATTTCTATGAATTAAACTGAGAAGCGGTTTGCTAATTAGCATTACAAGTGCTAATGAAATGAAAGATCACATGAGTTGCAGGGAACAGAGAGACTTAACATCGTCAGGCATTTGAGTCAGACACAGCTAAAACATCCTCCTCCTATTTCCTGAAATTCCCACTCCCAGAAGTCTCTGGAGTTTAGCGAGATCATAAAACTGGAGCAGCATTTCATGGAGTCCCTTTTAGTTAATATCACTGTATTAAATAAGATCTCTCCTGCAAAGGAAAGAAAATGATTGTTCTCTCCCCTAAGCCGACTGTGTAAAATGTTCTTCAATAAAATCCAAGAAATTAATATTCAATGATTTACAGTAAATCTCTTGAGCACAGGAGGTTTGCTCGAGACAGGAAAAGCAAACACTTAACGGGGTACATTATTATGATGGCTTATGCTAATTAAATTGAAGCAGAAATCCTTAATTTATGCTTCACCATCAAGTGCAAAGGGGAAAATTCTTTCTTGGTTCAAGCTTTATCTTGTTAAGAAGATTTACCTCCTTATTTCCTAGAATAAAGAGCTATTTTTGAGGCTCTACTGAGAAAGCAGAGGCTCGCAGAGCTTTTCTCCATGTTGCCATGACACTTTAGATCTCAACCTACAGTTCAATACAATGGCTGCAATTAGGTTAATTAGAACATTATCTCCAAGTACACAGCTATTGTATAAAAGAAGAAACATTCTCACCCAATCTGCTGCTTACTCACCAATAAATGATTTTTTTTTTTTTAAATCACATTTTTCTAATTACAAAGAATAATTTATTTCTCCTGCGGACGCTTGACATTTAAATATTGGTACTCGTGAAATAAACCATCCAACATCAGCTTAGGACAGGAGAAATTTTTCTGACCTTTCACTTGTTTTCCTTCCATAAAATAATGAGAGAAAAAGAACACCTATAATAAGGGATTCTATTATTTTGCCTCATTAGTTATTTCCAAATTCAAAGGCCTTAAGGAAAAAACCCCATGCAGGTGTGGTGCTTAGGAACAGGGTTTAGTGGTGGCCCTGCAGGGCTGGGTTAATGGGTGGACTTGTTGATCTCAGAGGTCTTCTCCAACCTGAGGGACTCTCTGATTCAAATAAACAAAGCTTTTAGTCTGCACACACACAAAATGACAGGCAGGTGTAGACTAGAAAATACAAGAAATTAAGAATAAAAATGATTAACCTGATGAGATGGGGCGTGAGGCCACCAGGAGCCAGCTTCTTTTCTTGTTGGTTTTTTATGATAATTAAGAAAAGAAAAGCTTTGAGGAGAAAAATGAGATGTTGATTCATTTTCTAAAACTCAGCTGAAGCACAGAAGGAAAAGGTACCAGGAGCGCGTGGATGAAACGCGGCTCTGTGAGAATCCACAGGAATTTGGTCACTGATGGCAGGAGAGGCAGATCCAGGTCAGTTGTTGACTTTAACCCATTAAAGTTCTGAGATAAACACTCAACTCCCTAAAACTGCTTTGTCTGGCTGCTCCCAAGGGACGCCGGTGGCACTCAGACCATGCGGGTGACAAACCAGGACCCCGTGCCCCAGGATGTGACCAGCCAAGGCTCCAACCTTCCCCAAGGAAGCAGAAAATTCCTGCTCTGCAGCCTCCAAAACACATCTGAGTTCGGTTCCCATTCCTGGAGAGCTGCACGTGCTGGCCAAAGCTGCTGTGGGCAGTGCCTTCCCAACATACATCTCATGAATGTCACCGCTGTCGCCGGGAAATATCAGATGCCAACATCCCCATAATTTATTTCCGCCCATTTGACAGGCGGGGACTTTTTGAGGGCAGAACTCTAAATCGGAACATTTGTTTCTGCCGTTTTGTGTCTCGCATTTGTTCCCATTCCCCACCCCGTTTATCAATCACTTTCACCGATCAGTGCTGCCTGTATTTATCTTCCGTAATCACCAACCCTCTTCCAGCAACGTCTGGAAGATAAGAAAGTTGCTGTCAGATGTTATGCAAACTAGGAACAGCTCTGGGGCGAAAAGATGGAACACCAGTCCCCAGGAAATGACTGCAAAACTCCCTTAACTGCAGGAAAATGATGTTTTCACTGATTGGAAAAGTTATCAACCAGGTACCTGGGGATAACTCACCCAAGAGCCAACTTTGGTACTTTCAGCTTCCAGGATGTTTCCCCAAAATCAAGGAGCATGGTTCACTTTTTCAAGGAATTTCATTTGATATTTACACCAGTTCAAACCTCTCGAGTCCATTCTTTTTTTTTTCTTATTTCTTCATTGCTATGCAAAGGATGATGTTTATTTTAACCCAATTCTTTGCTCCTGTGAGGCAATTACAAGTTTGATGACCTGGTACTTCAGGGATATCTGACACAAGTTAGAAACAAACTCAGAGATAAACACAAATGCACGCAAATTGCACCTAACAAAAGTTCTCATTTCATACAGAACAGGTGCACCACTGAATTCCAACTGGAGCCCCCAAGAAATTATTTTACACTGTGAAGAGCCCTGAGGACTCACAGAGCAAATTATTTCGGACCACAGGGTGCAGCATTTTTATCAAAATGAGGACTTTTGGTTTCTTTGTTTAAAGAAGGAGAGAAAATAAAATGAAATATTTTGTAAGGTCTGTGTAGGATGCCTGCATTTAAAAGAGATCCTCAGTGGCCTTGTGCTCCATGGCTGTGCCATGCAACTCCTCCTAGAACCAAATGTGATTCAAATTCCTCGTTTTCTGTGTCTGTTTCTTCATCTTCTCCTTTCCCACTGTTTCCCTGTTCAGGAGTGCCTGTCCCACATATTTACGGGACACGTGTGCAAGTGCATCCTCCATAACACAGCACAGGGCGTTGTTTGAGTGAATCACAGAAGAAAAATTAAAGTTAAAATCTCCTTCCTGCACTTAATCAAGCAACAGAGCCATAATCAATCGGGAAAGGCTGGAAAGCTGCCACGGCAGGCGCTTCCCATCTCAACCTGCAGCGTTTTGTCCTCTCAGCAACTTTCATGTCCCCACCCTGAGAGCCAAAACCATCACAGTCACCTCAAGTTTGAACTCAAAGTAGCATTGGTCTGAAAGTCTCTAAAACAAATAAACAAAGAAAGAATCTTAGACTGTGCTTGCCCAGGCAGTGAAATTAGCAGGGGAGACAAGGATATGGTGATAAAATGTGGCTGTGGGGAGATTCACAAAGATCAAAGAGAGCAAAATGTTGATTTTCCGACGCTGCTGTTTTGTTCTCTTCTGCTTTCATTACATTTCAACAAAATCTACCTCCTCTTCTTCCTGGCAGCTCTGGCTGCTGCTGCCAGCCCAGACTGCCATCACTGGGATGGGGAGAGATTGGGAAATCTCTCACCTTTCCCTATTTCTGCTCATGCTCATTTTCAAAGCCGCCCCACCAGAGGTGAGAAAGAACATCCTCGCCTCGTCCAACGCCTTGTCTCCCTCTTCTCTCCCCCTGCCACTCTCCCTGGGCCCTTTCTCACCTTTTTCCTTCTCTCCAGCCAAACCCTGCTCATTCCCCTGAAGAACCTGACAAGCTGAAACCCCTCAGTCCACGGCAGGAACATCTTTTGCCACTTGTGATCTGGAAACCATCAGACCTTATCTTGTCTTTTTTTATATCGCAGATTCTTCACCGGGGAAATTATCCACTTGTTCTGCATCTGGTGCAAATGGAAACCTGCTCCCCAGGGGTCTTTTGGCAAGAAATGGAGAAAGGAAAATCCACCTGTGTGTCCCTGAGAGTTGGTGACATCCTTGCAAGATGTGAAAGATTTATTTGGATTAGTTTTTCCCGACCTTCAGCTGGTTTCTCCTGCAGTGTCTGTTCGTAATGTCACCCATCACCCTGCAACAGGAGCTCTCCCTGAAGGTCTTTTGCTGATGATGATCCAGCACCTCCTTCCTCCACAGAGCTGCCTCCTCCCCCAGAGACACTTCCCTCATCCTGCTGCTCTTCGGAGAATTAATTAGGAGCAAAGGATGGATGGTGCCCAGGACAGGGGAGATACAAAGGACAGGGACAGAGGAAGAGAAGACAGAGCTTTGAATCATCAGCAGCAGTAGCAATCTGGGTATGGAAATAGAAATTGGGCAATGCACCTCTGCAGCCCAATCCTTGGTTTCACAGAGTTTTAGATACCCAACCTCAGCCTACCAAAACACAGCCAATTTCAAAGCCATTTATAGCAAATGCTTCATTAAGAAACAGGAATATTTAACCCCACCAAGGTGATAATGGGAATTTTTACCAGAATATCCAAATCAATTTCCATTTTCTTCAGGCAAACAACAATTTCTTCCTTGTCTTACAACCAGTAGTGGGTATGACTTTCAAAATTAAGGTTTCTGCCCACCAATTCTCCAAAAATCTGGGTTTCCTACAAAACTGTAGAGGAAGTTACAGGTTCCTCACAACTGTAGTCATCTACAACACCTTTGAACGGATGTCAACGTTCTTGAGCAGGTTTTTTGATCCCTGGTCACTGAGCCCCATCTATTTGTATTAAAAAACGTTGTATTATATTTATTGTATCTTGTTTATATATATGAAATCAATATAATGCCATATATCGATACTTACAGGAGCACTTCATATTTTTTTCTTGAGTACTCTTTAATTCACTGATGCAATGCAGCAATTATTGATTTCCCCCCCCCCCCTAAATTTAGTAGCAGCAAAAGTTACTTCATTAGCATGTCCACCTAGGGTTCTTTTCACAATAAATTCTGCATCAAGGCTGCAGCCAGGACACACAAAGTGTTTTTATTTATACCAGGGTTCCACCCAGAGGCAATAAAAAGCACCAGGGTCTTCCGAGGATTGCCTGGATTTTGTTCCCTATTTTTTCCTTGGGTTTGTTCATCCCCAGTCCGAGCTCACTTCGAGGTTAAAATGAAGTTCAGCCTAGAGGGAGGCATGAGAATGGTTAAAACTGGGATTAGAGAGGGAGAAATCCAAGCAAGGGATAAAATTCTCGCCATCAGTTCATTGCTTCCTGACCTATCACTTGTTCCTTGAGAGTTTTATGTGGGGACTGATTTGTGGGGTGCATCAGCCACTGTGGCAAAAGAAAGAAACCTGTCCTTAAAGCTGCCCCTCTCTCTGGGGCAGCAACGGGCAGCAGGGATAAAGATTGAGTGCAGAGTCCTTGGCTTTAAAGGTTTATATTAAAATTAAAAAGAAATAGAAACGAAACTGGAAATCAAACCCCATTCAGAACACAAACAAGAGGAACAAACCTTGAAACGTTTGGCAAAACCGTTAAAAAACCCCCTAAATAGCTACTCATTAAAAGTTGCCTCTGCCCCATGAACACGGTTTGTTGCATGTAGGTACTGGGAAAAGGGGAATTAGTTAATCTTTGTGTGTATCAGAGTAAAAATAGACATTTTAAGAGGCATTTTGCTCCCTATGGGAAAAACAGAAATACTTAGAGGGCAAATTTAGGGCAAAAGCTTGAACTGCACACCAAGAGGCAGCACAGGTTCCAGCAGCAAAGCCTTCCCCAAGACATAGAGCATTAAACTGAAACAAATTAATTCATAATGGAGGGGGTTTTCCATCCAGGACTATTTTATTTCATTTAAAGCAGGGAGTTGAGATTATATTATTCCTATATAAATTTTAAACTACCTTCCTACCAGAGGCTTTAAGAGATTTGGGTGCCCACGAGGAATATCTGGAGGGGCAGATGGACACGAGCACTCGAGTGCTGTCAGCTGGCACAGAAACAGAGAGGAGAAATCACTAAACTGAGATTTCTTCCTCTGCTAAGAGAACAGGCTGGATTTCATTATCCAAGGCCTGCTCAGGGTAAGAGCTTTAATGGCTTCACTGAACTCAGTAGGAAGGGACGGCGAAAGCAAAGGAAACCTCTGGTGGCTTTAAGTACTTTAATTTTTATCCCATAAACAATTCAAATGAGACGAGCTATGTAATAGCTTTTTTATGATAATTGTGTCTATTTGTTTGGTCTTTTACCAGATCATTAAAGCTACTGAGGTTGCTGGAGAGCCTTTTTTTTTTTTCTTTCTTGAACTGTTTTAACTGTTCTTATTCGATTACTGGAGTTTAGTGATGATAAAGATTTATAAGCAGCCAAGAAAAGCTATTTTTAAAAAGCTTTTCTTCTGAATATAAACAGTCCCTTCGTCTGGAAATAGTTTCAGTGACAGTTTTTGCTTTATTAAAAAGAAGAAAACAATAGAAAAGAAAATAGAAAATATTTATCTAGAAAATATTATCCAGAAAATATCACGAAGAAAAATAAGGTTTTTTTCTCTGCCATATTACAGTGAACTGGGGAAGGCAAGAAGAAAGAAAAACATTTTAGCAATGAGGTCTGGCACAAATTCAAGCATAAATTTGCTTCATGCAGTGGGAATGCAGGATCAGGTCACAGGGATGAAATTAAGAATAACTTTGTTCTGCCCTAAAATTCAGCTCCCTTGGCATGGGATTGGTGTTGTAAAGCCATGGGATGGGGTGGGTGGAGAAGGGGAAGAGATGGAGGGACACAGACACATAAAAGTTCTTCCACCAGAACTCTGAACTCAAGTTTTAATCCCATCTCCAACAGAACACAGTCCGAGGGCTGGTTCAGAGAACTCGAGCTCTGAGACACCTTCTAGAGCAAGAATTTCACCATTTGACAGCGTGAAGAATCCAAATATGACAGAAAAATACCAATTTAGTGACGCATAAACTGATTTAAACAGACAATTTTAGGTTTCTCTAATTGTTTTCTGAGTCTGAGCAGTTTTCCGCAGCTCACCGAGTCCAGCGAGAGCCATGTGCGTTGAGATTCTCAGGAATTCCATTACGACCCCGTGCAGCTTTGGCATCAATTACTCCACTACCACTACGATGTTATTTATTGGACCTGCTTAACCTTTGTACTTCCCAAGAGGTTTTTGAAGTGGTTTCACAGGAGCTGCTTGGTGTGCTTCGTGTCCCGTGTGTTTCTGGCGCGGCGGCCGCGGATTTAACAGACGTTTGCGCAATTCTTCGAGGTGTAAACCGAGCTTCCACGAGCTGTTAAATATCATCCACCTGCACACCACTCTCTTCTTTTCCAAAGTCTCAATCACATCCATCTGCAATTTGATTTTCAGGGAGCAGAAGCTCCTATAATTGATTTCTTCCCATATCAAACTTTCATTTATGTTTTTAATACCGCGGATTTTTTCAGAAATTAATGCATTTAAAATATAGCATGTATTAGATGACTATTGTTAAAAAAGGTGTGGTTTGAGGGTTTTTTTGGGAGGTTTTTTATGCAGAAATATTGTATATGACCAGTTATTCCTCGACTGAGGTGAGTTTTCAGGATCTGCATTGGCAGAACCACAGGGCTCTGGTTTGCTTTGACACAACTCTGGAAATTTGTCCTCTGCTGGAGCACAAACCATGCCATGAAAGGCAGTCCCACGCAAAACGTTCACCTGAGAAACTGCTGTTGATTTTTGCCTCTATTACCTTCATAAAAAATCCCACCGAGCATCAGTCAATAAAAGCAGCAAGCTGGGGTTTTTTTCTGGTTCTTTTAATAAAACCAGCAGCTCTTGAGAACTAGAGGAACACCAATGTTTATCCCTACTGTGAGTCAAAAAGGAAAATACTCGACTTCACGGAATTAATTGTCCTTAGGAAATGAAAGATTTTAGTACAGAAAGTAAAAAACCAGCCACTGTACAAACCAGGATGAAATTACTATTATTATTATTATTATTATTATTATCATTATTATTATTATTAATTATTACATTGCGGTTTGAGTTTAGCATGGCTGCACCACCCTGCTGACACTGCTCCTCTTTGTGGTGCCCCCAAGGGAAATTCCTGGAGGATCCAGACAATCATGAGCTCCTTCAGCTGGAGTTTGGGGGGGTTTAAGGCAGCAGGGGCCAAGGAAATTTGTTCTACAGGATCATTTGAGCTCTTTAATCCAGGTCCTCTGGGGAACTTTACACACAACTCCACCAGACACTCCTCTCTCCAGTCTGATCTACAGATCCGCAATTCTTCCCAAAGCCCCACACTTAAAAAAGAAAATAAAATCGTATCTGCCACTGCTTTAACAGATCTGCCTCAAACCCCGTGGCTTTCCAACTGAGTTCCCCAACTGCTTTTATGGAGAATTTGAGAAAAGGTGGGAAGTATGTGAAAAGCACAGAAAGTAAATGCAACTCAGTGTTGACCCAATACTTTAATGAAATCAAATTAAAAAGAAAAAAAGAAAACACAAATAAACCAAACCAAACAAACTAAAAACCTCCAAAAAACCACAACACAACCAACCAAAAAAACAACACCCTCCCCAAAAAAAAGCAAATTAAAAAACCCCAAAATACAAGTTCTGGTGCATGGCATCTATAAACTTCCACCAAAACATTTTCATCCATTTTATTTTACTTTTTTTTTTCAGAATTTGGCTGAAACAACATATCCTGAATATCTCCAAGAAAGATCTAGAATGTGGTACAACAGCCTATATCCAGGCATTAACTTCAGACTTCCTAAACTAACTCTCCCTACAGGAATTTTATTAGGTTAGAAATAATTATTGACAAAAAAACCCACGCTCAAGATCAAGACCCAGGACTGTGGAACTCATTTCAACCTCCAGGCAAGTGTGCAGAATTTCCAAGAGATGCTCATATCCTTTCCCTGACCCAGGAAACCGCCCATGGAAAAAGCTCCAGGGCTGCTTTCAGTTCCAAACTGTGTGAAGGGGGAGAAATTAGGAATTAATGTAAACAGAAGAGAAGGGAAATAAACAAGCAAGGTGTGTTCCAACCTGCAGCACTTCCACTTGGGCACCAAAACCAGCTCGTGGAGACCTCATCTCACACACCTGAGTGACGTGAACCAGCCCATCAAATCTGCTCCTCCTGGGGATGTTTCATCTGACACAGCAGCTGCTGGATCTCCCTTGGCCTGGCAGGCACAGGATCCCAGAGGCTGGAACAGCAAAATTTGATTTCTGCAGGAAGAGCTATCAGTGCTGAGAGGGGTCATGTGGAAAAGGTGCTTGAACTGCACAGGAAAGGAGGAGATTTGGCATATTTGGGACCCATCCCCAGCACAGACACAAGGTTTGGGTTCCACCAGGTGCTCCAGGCCAGAATCCGACCCCTATTATCTGCCCTGTGGGAATAAACATCCGGATTTTCCCCGCCCTCCTCCGAACTCTAACAACTTACACCATTTTTTAGATTTTTCACGCATAAGAACAAGAACTGAGGCGCCCCAGAAATGGCTGAACTCAAAGCATTTGCCCTTAACGCCGTTTTGACAGCAAAGGACCCATGAGCGCGACGTGTGCTGACAAAGGGCTCGCTAATGATGAGTGGAAAAAGAAATGACATTGTTGGTTCTGCAGGATTCTGCACTGGAAAACCGCCTGTTCCAGCTCTGGCACGGATTTCACATCTTTAACTCTCCCCCTTGTTTGCCGTTATAAAGCTAATATTTGTCAAATCCCTGGACTCTGAAGTTTCCCAGGGCTTCGGGCAGAGATTTCTCTGCTGCCTCACTGATGTGTCGGAGGAGGCCGCAGGAATTCGGAGCAGAAGATGGGAGGTCAGGCCTAGGTGGGAAAGGAAAAGGATCTGAAGGGTTTAAATCTGACCTGAGGCAAGGACTGGCTCGGTCAGCAGGTCTGTGGGCATCACCTGGAGCGACTGGAGCGGGGACAGAGAGGTTTGGGGGCACTTCCCAGGCTGGGGCAGGGTCAGTTCTCTCGGGAGATCAATCAAAAGGGGATTGAAAGTGCAGATTTTTGGTTAATTTTATAAATCTCAGAATGGTTTGGGTCGAATGGATGCAGAGATCGCCAATTCCAACATCCCCACCATGGGCAGGGACAGTTTTTTTCTGTTTGGGCATTTCCATCTGGCAGCAGACTCTCAAACACCACGATGTGCCTTCCCCCACCACCTGCAGCTCCCCAAAAACCCAATTTCGCAATAAATCACCTCTACAACACCCTCACAAATGACTCCCATGTCACCAGAGGGTCACTTGTGATTCTAAAATATCAACCCACGTTTATTTTATGTTTGCTTACAGCTGGGATTCAGAAGTGAAACAAAGAAATTCAAAACCAAATCAAAAATTTGGAGACTTCCCACTCATTTTGGTATTAAAAATATCCAATTGGCTTTCAAACACGTTTTACTGACTTCAGCAAGTTCTGCTCTGGTCACTGATGTGGCTTAAAACACCTCTGAAAATCAGAGCTGTTCCCATTTACTATTTTGTTTCTTTTTACCTAGAAGTGTTTTGTCATTTTCAGAATTTCCTCCCTTGTTTGCTTGCAGTAAAGGCAGGGGTTGGGAGCCAGAGTGACCAACAAATTTAAAAAACAAAGAAAAGATCAAGGAGAGAAAAGATGTAAAAAGTTAAAAAAAAATTTAAAATCTGTGCGTCAAAGTTTTCAAAAATGTAGATTTACACTACCTGGAAAGCAAAACATTTGCATTTGAAATTACACAAAAGAGAATTAGAAAGTAAATGAATTACCAGGATGGCTCAAATTGTGTTTGCCAGTATTTCCTGCTTTATTCCAATTAGCCATAACTTTATAATTTGACTTTTTTGCTTTGCACCACTCTTTCCAAGACAATGTCAGCGCTGAGTCCATAAGCATTTCGAGAATTAATTAAAATGTCATGAAATAGTTCTTTCATTAGCATATATATGGTCATAAAAATAATTATAATTACTTCTTAGAGGTGGAGGAGAGTTAAGTTTGATTGATGGAATTAATGAAAACGGGGACAGCTCCACCATACTAAACAGCAGAAGCTCGGAGTATTAACTATCCACTGTGTGAAGTTCCAATAATTACAGCAAGAGCTAAAAAGATTAGTATTCACAAAGAATAATGTACCTTAGAGCCTAAAATACCCATTGCAAATTATGAATGTATTTTCAACTGTTTATAACATTCTCAGAAGAAAAAATATCATTTTGATTAACTTCCAAAGGCCCCCAGATTAATAGGTATTTGCAATCTTACAGAGAGTACAATCAATCCCTCTAATCTTGTTATCAGATGCTAAGCAGCTGGGTGACCTGATTTAAGTGCTGTGATTTTAAGGAAGTAATAATGGATAATAGTTTCCAAATGCCTGCTAAGAATTCGCAAGCTGTAGAATACACCCAAAGATATGCAAATAAACGGCATTAAAAGGAACATTATAATTAGCAGCCGAATGCACAGAAACTGCTGGTGCAGCCATAAGCGACCTGATCTTCTTTCAGTTGTGCTGCTTTTTAATTTAGCCTCCCTTAAAGACTGGAGTGATGGTCTGGGAGGCTCAGGTGAGCATCCAAAACACCCAAAACCAGAACTGAGTGGCACTGAACTCACTCTGCAGGGTCCAGGCCGTGAGCAGCCCCCTTGGAGAGGTGGAAGTGGCCAAAGAATAATTTTTCATGCAGAAACAATTCTTTTTTGGATACATTTAATTCCTTTGTCACTCACACCCCCCATTACTGTAAGTTATTTCCGGATGGCAGGTGGCTGATTTTTAACTTTTTTTTTTTAAGAGCAACTGCCATGTTTGTGAAGAATTATTTTGCAGAAGCATGAACTGCATTTAAAGGTCTTGTCTTTTTTTTTACAAGACATTTCTAATCTCACATTCTTCCCCCCTCTCTAATCACACAAACAGTTTAGGCTAAAAAAAGCACTCCCTGGTAGGAAGGAGAGGGAGGGAGTGGGTACCCACAGCTGTGCCTGCTGCTGCCAGGGAGTTTGTTTTCCACTCTTGTATTGACAGAGATGCTCCGACAATTGTGGTGCCAGATTCTCACAAATGCCATGTTTTGCAAACTGCCAAATTAAGGAGGGAAGATCTTGGGTTTCGAGCATCATGTTTTCAATATTTCCCTTTATTTTTCTGCTGAGGGACCATATGGTGGAAGGCAACACATTTCAAATGGTCTGGCTGATGCCAGGGAAGGATCACTCTGTTAACAGGAGAATGTGCTGCCTGGAATTATCGGTCAACAGGGGGAAACTTCCACTAAACAGCAGAAATTCCTGCAGTGTTTCACTGCAAAAATTGCATCCCCTTGAGCCATGGTCCTCGTGCTGGCACTTGGAGGGATGAAATTTTATTTTCCCACTCTCAGACTGGGTTTACAGCTCCTTGTAGCTAAACCACACCTCTACTTCAGTAGGACTGAGTTATCTTCAGTGAGTAAAGGAATAGGATGAACCTGGAATGGAGTGTGGATATTTCTGAGTCAAACAGCAGCAAGAGGACAATGACAGCGTCCCAAGGTCTGTCCTAGGGCTCATTCTATCTTGAACACTCCCTGATTCCGTGAGGAGTCTGGGGTGTAGGGAGTGCTTGGTCATTCCAGGGACTGTTCACAGCTGAGTTGCAAAGGACGACTGGAGAATTCTCCCTCACACCAAAGACATCTCTGCAGCACTTCGCTGTCCCTAAGCTGCATCTTCACCTCTGTCTGGTGCCTTGCACGTGGGCAGGACTGTCCTTGGGCATGGATCTGATCCATGAAAGGATCCATGAAGGAGATGGAGCTCCTTTCCCTGCAGGATACCTGACCCAGTACAGGGGGACTCCCACGATTTATATTAATTTATTTCTCTTTCCCCATTCTGTGACCGGAGCGCCGAACCCAGGAGTTCCTTCCCTTCCACCAATTGCGCTCCCGCTGCGAGTTGAGCACAGGGCTTTCATCAATTATTCACCGCTCTGAAGATGTGAGAACTTATCTCAGGGCAAATTTGAGTTTCTCCTCACTCCTCAGAAGCGGGAGCTGGAAGCTTGTGCACCTCAGCCCAGAGCAGATGGGAGCTCCACTCGCTTTTAAGGAGAGGAAAAATCCACCTCCAGCAAACCCTCCTTGCACGTGGGAACGAGGACCTCCAGCTCAACGGCATCCCAGGCTCATAAATAGGGATGTTGGAAGAGACTGACATTTTTCAAGTAGAAACTGTCAGAATTATTTGGTATTAACTTTACCTTTCTTTATTCCTATTCATATTTAATCATCCTCCTTAGAGGGTTCCTACCTTTGAAATTAAGGAGAAGAAATGCAGGTATAGAAATGAACTGAATTACTTTTTTTTTTTAAGTGAACACTTTGCATTTCCATCTCTTTGGTTTTCGCTCCCAACCTCAGCTTGGTTGCAGTGGCTCAAATGAAGACGTTTAAAAGGTTTTTATATGATGCTGCTTTCACATGAAATACTCCTTTATGGAATGAGGTAGATTATTTAAATTTGGCATAGAAAATAATGCATTTATTAGCATGCCATGAGTTAGATTTTCCAAAATCTCTCAACCCTCCTACAGTATTTGTTCCTAATATCACCACTGATAAACTTTTCACTATGTCAGAGGAATTAGGCTAAATTTAAGCTTTTCTGATAATCCTAAATAATGCTGCGATCTCACTGTTTACCTTTGAAAGTATTTACCATGAAATAAGAAGAGTGAGGCTCAGAAGAGTAGAACTGTGTTCCTTAATTTAAAATAAATTTGGGTTTTTTCCCCATTTCTCCGCTTCTCTCTCCATCCTAGGGAAAACAAACCTGGAAGCAACAAAGTCCTGGAAATGGTCCTTATAAGTACAACTTATCCTGTTGAGATTTCTACACACATCTTTTACTGAAAATCATTAAAAACTAACACTGACTACAGAAAAATGAAGGTCTAAGGAGATTATGAATAAAAGCTACTGCTGGCTTTGTTTTTAATGAGATACCGAAAGCATTTTTATTCTCACCCATATTTTTGCTCACATTTAATGTAACCCAAGTTATTTTCAAACTAACTCTGTTAAACAGGACAAAACCCTCATATCTCCTGCCAGTTTAGAAATGTGCAGGTGCTTGCATCTTTCGGAGCCTTTGTGAATATTGTACAACTTTCAAGTCTAACCTACTTTTCCTTCTTGTATTTTTTTTTTTTCCTAGAAATGTTCTATAGTCCCTTATGAATGTTGCAAAAGATTCACAAATTCCGAGTGCTGCATAAAGTGGCAAAAATTAACATCGCCGAGAATGTCGTGGAGATGGGCAGATGTGTCCCCCCAGCCTTGGTAGGCTCGACTTTGATGAGACAGGCTTTAAAAGGAATTTTTAAACCTCTCCAAACCTATAGGAAAAACATAATGCAAGTGATGTGTTTGCTGCAAATTTACCTGTGGATCAAAACGTGTTGGAATAGACTGAAAAACACCACTTTGTACCCCATTAGGTTTATTATGCTCTGCATCCCCGAAGTTTCGTGTTTCCCAAATGGCTGGGTGGAGGAATTCTTTGGATGATACTGGGGTTTGGTTTTCAGCTTTCTCCTGTCTCCAGCCAAGTAAATAAGGCCATAAATAAAACATTCGGTACCTCCATGAGAGGTCCAGACTGGGTTTGGAACGCACTGAGTTTATTGACTGCACTGGGAGGGGGCAGCTGTGTCTGATGTGCTGAGAACCAGGGCTCTGTTCCATTCACACCTTCTAACACAGCTGAATTCTTACAGATAGAAGAGAAATTGTGGCTGCCCCATCCCTGGAGGTGTCCAAGGCCAGGCTTGGTGGGGCTTGGAGCAGCCTGGTCTATGGAAGAGTTCCCTGCCCACAGCAGGGGTGGAATGAGATGAGCTTTAATGTCCCTTCCAACTCAAACCAGTCCATGATTCCATGAATTGAAAAATGCCCCTTATCACCTTTCAGCCCTTGAAGGAGAACACAACAAAATTCTATCCCTGTTATGGAATTTGGAGGGGTGAGAAGAAGATCCAGCCCCAGAAGAGGAAACCAGTCCCACAGAATCCTGCAGAGGTTTAACTTGTGCATCTCAGAATTGCACCTGGCCAATCAGAAGGATAAAAGTAATCCTTCGAATGAAAGCCATAAATCTCCCAGCAAAATCCCATCATAAAATCTACTTTGCTTATAAAAACACAAAGAACGTTCCCGTCCAAAGATCCGGTGACGAATGGAGGGGGGAAAAACATTCATGGCTTCAGAGTGGCTGACATTTAATTACCAGAGGCTGCTGCTCGCAGAAGATGTACAGCAAACTGCGTGGCCTTGGCTGCAGCACATGAAACTATTATATTATCAAAGATTTATTTCTTAAAAGTGCATCAATTCCAGCCAAAAGAAGCCTAAAGTAGCCCGTGGTACAATCCATGTCTGACAGGTGACTTAATGGTGTTACTACAGAAAATAACAGGCTTTTTGGGCTCCAACAAATCCGGCGTTCCCTGCTCGTGAGCACTCAGGATGTGACAAGTCATTAGCTTCAGCCCCTGTTCCTTCACTGCATATTCCCCCTCCAAAGGCAAGTTTTTCCTTTCAAAGGTAACCAGCACTCAGGGCCAAACTCCAGACTAAAATTTCCCAGTCTTCCCCCAGAAGTGCAAAGTGTCCCCATTTATACAAAGAGAGCCATAAAGGAAAAGTTTAGGAGTGAGATATTAAGCTTTTTCCTCAAAAAAAAAAAAAAAAAAATCCAAAATAATTGCTTGTTTTTCTTTAGAGGATAGAAGGTCAAAGAGGTGAAAAAATTGTTTTCCTAGATTAAAATGCGGGAACATGGGAGCTGTGATTTCCTGCTTTGAGGGAAGTGCTGGGACTTTAATCATGGCACTTCTATAACTTTTCTTGAGAATTTAGATCCAAGCAGCAAGTCCTTGAACACCAGAATTTTGCCAAAGACTTGAAAGAGATGGCTGACTCCTGTTCTGGCTGTAATACTCCATTGGTAAAGCAATTCTTTCCCTCATTTCTATAAAAAAAACCCCAAATGATAAACTTTTATTTGCATTTTCTACCTTAACAACACTTCTTTTACTAACTCACCCAGATACCAGATTGTGCCATAAAGTGTTGACACACACAAAATAAAAAAAAAAACCAAAAAAACCCAAACATAAAACTCCAGTTTATGACACACAGAGTCTTTGCTAAAATATAAGCAGACTCCTTTTTCGGGCCACTGCTCCAGGATATATATTTTTTACTCAACATCTTTGATTATGCTGCCACCAGCAGCTTTTAAGACATAAAAAGGCAAATGACAGGTGCTGTCAGTGACTCGAACAAAAGCTGTGGAAATTCACTGAGCGTGTAATACGGTGGATTTTAGCAAAGCTAAAAACCCACGGTAGCTTTGACTAACTTGATCTTTCAGAAAGCTGTTTGAGGGAGAGAGGCACAAAATAATGAATTGGATGGAGCGTTACATAACAAAGAACTCCTCGGGGTCTTGTCTGCTGCCTTATCTCATAAATTGTAATGATTTTCATGTTAGATCAAAGAAGAGCATAAAACAAAATTGAGATGAAAACAACTCTTCATTGCCCTCGAGTGTATAGCTTTTGTTTTAAGACACTCATAAGCAGCACCGTGGAAGGTATTTCTTTCTCTACACAAATCACTGCTCTGTAATCTTCCCTGTGACAGCAGGAGCAGCTCCACTGGAGGAGGCACACACCTCCCAAAGCAGCTCCATCCCGCTTTCCTCTCGACTTACGGGCAGCCAGGTGGAGCCGTTATTCCCTCTTGGATTTATTTTTAATTTTTTTGGGGGGAAAAGAAGAAAGGAATTGTCACCACAATAAAAACAGTAGAAAAATACATCTGGGGATTTGAAAATCAGAACTTGCAGCTGTGAGAGTCTGCACAAGAAAAAAGGGGCGGGAATAGATCAAAGTTCACAGAGGCAGCAAGAGAAATGTTTGCTGCCGTGGATGCTCACCAGAAGATCCTTGGCTTGGGGAGAACACCATGGAACAAGGGCACATGGAAAGGTTTTCCCCTTCTCAGAGCACTAAAAGAAAATTATGGGAAACAGAAGAACAATCATGGTGCAGCCTGGTTGATAGAGCATCACCACCCCTGGCTGGGCAGATCTGGAATGTTCTGGTTCCCATTTATCTCAGGAAATAGAAATTTCGGGAGACTAATTCATGCTTAGAAGAACATTTACATCATCAACACACCATCAGTTCCTAAGGAAACATTTTCAGCAGAGATTAATCCTACCAAAATTCAAATATTGGTAAATTTCACCGGCCCAAAAGGTCAGTTGGATTTATCAAGTTGCATTAAGCAGCAATGAAGAGAGATCTTATCCCTGTTCTATGAACTCCAAGCAGGGTCCAAAACAACACTGAAATCAGATCCAGTCAAAAGGAACTTTTAAAAGCTCAAGTCTAGGATGCTCCTTTTCATTCACACCACAATTGTGTATTTACAGCAAAGTAACTCTTAAATTTTATTTATAATTAAATTAAATTATCACACAGGGATACAGTGATATGGAGAGGGGATTGTGAGGAATTATCTACTAAAAAAAATAAATCAGAAATTATTTTTCAAACTCAAAGACAAGTAAATTTTTTTTCCCTTCCTCGTGCATTATGAATGAATTAATTCCCCAAAAAATTCTTTGTGGAGAAATATTTTATTGTAGTTCAGGGATAAAAATCTCATGAAACCTAAAATGAAAATATTTATTATCAGAAGTGGAAAAATAATAATTTGTCAAATTTAGCTTGATCTTCAGTTCATTAAATATTCACGAGCAGATCTCAAGTCCTTTAAATTTGCTATTTGGAGAGATACAATATTTGTTCTTTCCAAAGTGTTTTGCTTATTGATCACTCCAGTGATCCTCACTCTGGATCTGCCTGGGATCCTCCAGCTGTGGACAATCCCATTTCATTCCTGTCATCTCCCTTCCTTGATCAGATTAATCTCATTCTCCAAACCAGAACTTCGTGGTCTTGTCTCCGGGGCTTTGAAACACTCGGAGAGGGATGGAGGATAAGTGGGTTGGGAAGTGACAGAAAACACTGAAGCTTTTTCTTCCTGGCTCACTGAGGCCTCAGAGCCACAGCTCCCATCAGGCTGATGTAAAATTTATTGGCTGCTTACAGGATTTGAATTTCATTTTCTTTTTCCCGTGGTCATATATGTGCATGGGCTGAGAGATATGAAGAAGTGAAGCAGATATTTTTCACTCGTGGTCATTCCATCGCCAGGGATCTCCTTTGCTGGGGTGAGTTATGCACTGTCAGTATTGACACATATTTTCTTCAGTTCGCATGAGATTAAAAAACATTTAATGAATTATTTTGATTTTTTTCCTAATAGTCACCACATCTCTTGCAATATTTACCTGTTACCACTCCAAACTCCTACCAATGACTATAAATAATAGCAGAAAAATTGCTATTCCAAGAACTTAAAGACAATTTTGTCAAGAATTGAATACTGCAGGCAGAGTGCTCAGAATGGATCCGTCTGATAAAAACAGATAAAACCACACTCAAGTTATCCTCAAAATTAAGATCTATACATGGAAGGAAGGAAAAGGGAAGAGTATAGGGTGTGACAGAGAGGGTAAAGAAAATATAAGGTGTTTTCCCTGCTACAGGCCCAGAATTAGATTTACAATTTCTTTGAGAATGTTTAATTAAAAATAGACATCATCACAAGAAGTCTTAAAAGCCAGACTACTTCCCATCACCCCTGGTACTCCTGATGAATTATTAGACAGCAGCTGAATAATCCATAGAACGAAAAGAGAGTAAAAGAATTCCTTTTGTTAAGGATATAAATAACTCAGACCAGGGTGAATTCTCAGTAAATACAAAGGAAAGTCGTGTTCAGAGTTGAAGGCTGTGACTTGATCGTACAGAGAAATCTCCCTCAGATTTGTCATCTTGTGCATGAGAGATCCTGGAGACCACTTCAAGCGCCAGACGTGGAATTGTTTGAAGACCATTTTGCCAAAGGTAAGTGAAGAATTGATTAGGGAAGGAAATGACACCGAGTGTCTCCTTTCAAGTTGCAGTCCCATTCTTTAACGTTGGTGAAAAGTCTGTCTGGGACTGTTTTGTTTGTTTTCCCTCCTCTCCTCAATTTTTAGAGAGTGAAATATTTCAATAGTCAATATTCACAGTTACAGCACTGCCCCCAGAGGACACAGAGCACAGCTCATCCCATTCTGGAGAACCAAAGACAATTTGGAAGTCATCGTCACATTCATTCCTATTTGTGGAAAACATTCATCCAATCTGAAATTGCCTTTTTTTCATCCCCCTCCAAATTCTTTGCCACCAACACGTCAAATCTTCGTTAATGTTACCCAAATGAGTTTCCAGTACAACAAAATCAGGCAGTACCATCCATTCCAATCATTCTTTCTGAGCTACCAGGGTGTTGATTCATGACCCCAAACAGCAGAGGAAATAAGGGTGAGAAACGAGGGGTGAAAGAGAATTTCCAAGACATATCAATATTAAAATAAAGTATAAAAATTACTGCAGAGAACCCATAAAATTAACAATGACAAAAAGACAAAAAACCTATTTTGACTTTGGAAAAAACTTTTATGATTATGGAATGATTGCTTTGTCTCAGACCATTTTCAGGTGGTTTTCCTCCCCTTCCTCCCTCCCAGTGGTGATTATTTCTAAGTGCATTTTGGAAAGTGAGTGGAGTATTAGGCTTTCAGAGCAGTCTGAAATGAGGATATCTGATCCAATAATCTGGAGATTTAGTCTCATCATGAAGGCTTCCTAATTGTACTCTCCTCAGATAGACCCGAATTAATTCTTGCCATTCATCCCCTGAAATGTATCTGGGCTGATACACTGATAATAATTTTCTTATCTCAGAGACAGACAGTTAAGGGAAGAGCCTGGAAAAATAAAGGGAAATGTTGAAGGTGATTATCATAATGAGAATGTTAATTAGCTCCATTTCAGACGCCAATTGTTGGCACATGAATCAGCAAGCAACTCTCCAAGTGTTTTCATAAGATTTTCCTATTTCTAATCTTTTCCCATTTCTAATCTTCTTCCATTTCTTCTCTTTCTCTTGCTGTCATTATAGTCATGAGGAACCTTCTTGATAAGGAAAATAAAAGTTGATTTCAGCAGTTGAAAAACGTGTGTAGTTGAGAAAGACCTGCACAATCTGATCCTCTGCTCCCTCAGATGGTTTCTGTACATGACCAAGAGCACTTGGCAATTAATGCAGTTGAAGGGAGGCCCAAACGTGAATTATTTCTTCTGTTCAATGGCCAGGGGATGTGGTGCGTGCTTGAGCAATGGTTGTGCACGGTCAGTACCCGAAATCCAGATTTCAACCTCATCTGTGGGTTTTTTCACAAAGGAAAAAGCAGAGGAAGAACCTTAACTCTTTTTGTTTTTCCAGGTTTTTCACATCCTCTTTTTCCAGAGCTCTGCCTTCTCTGGGCACCCCCAAAACCTCTCTTTTTGGAATTTGTTATAAATAGAAAATCACCACCACACCAGGATGCAGCTGATGCTCTAGAGAGAAAATACTTTTCCCACTGCTCTCATGTCTGTGGTAAACAAGGACTTTGGGGGAATATTGGCATTATTTTTACAAACCACTTTGCAGTGTGGATTCAGCTTCTCTGAGCCTCACTCATGGCACTGCTCTCTCAGCCTCCCACCACCCATTCTGAGTCTGCTGTAAATTGTTTATATCAGGAGGGTAATTTTGGTTTTCTCCCCTGCGTCTGATCTCCCTGGCTTTTACATTAATTCCCTGTTTCGGGGGCAGGAGCTCTCCATTTTAATATCAGGTTAGAAATTCAACAAGCTGACATTTACTCCCACTGCCCAGACAAGTCATGAAATTCCCAAGTTTAAGCTCCCATCTCCTGGGACTTCTCTGAGCACGGCAGGCTCCAGTGCTCAATTTAGGCTGCTTGCAGGAGACAGGTTAGCCCCGTGCTAATTTGGGTTGGATGTTCCAGCAAATTTCCATGGCGTGCATCGAGTGCTTGTTAAACTCTGATTAGTTACACCCACTTGTAGCTCTGCCCACTCAGAGCTCACCCAAAGAACACAACTGAATTTATCTTCAAAACTGCTCGGGTGGTCAAGCTGGTCGTTATGAAGAACTTTTTTATCAGTTTTTGGGTTTCAGCTCCCTGAAAATTGGCCGAGAGTGAATCAGAAGGAGCGGCTTGGCCATGCCCACAGCAAATACAGTGATAGAGAAACAAAACAGAGGTTTGAAGGAGGGTTTGTAAGAAACATGGAAAGATGCAAAACATGGGCTTTGAAGAAATAGGTGGAGCTGTGTTTTCATTCTCCAGGGGCTTTTCAGAGCTGTAAGAATCATCCATGTTTTCCCTCACAGTCCTGGCTCTGAGTACAAAGCTTTACCTCCATTACCCTTCTGTTAGAACCCCCAGAGCAGAGCATTCTCCATCCCTCCACCTCTGCTACTCCAGCACCTCTCCCCAGCAGCATTTTCTTTCCCTCTGGCTTTTCTTCTTCTCACTCAGCTCCACAACATCTCATGACCAGTATCCCACTTCCCACTTTCAAAGCCTCCCCAGGGCCAGGCACACCTGATCCCACAGCCGATCCCAGAGAGGAGGTACCCAGTGCCAGGACATCAATTCCTCAGCTTTCCTGGCCTCTTGAGGCAAAGCTCCTATGTTTTCCTTTCCATGTTTTTAAATAATAGTAATTTTTGCATTTTTCTGATTTTTTTTTTAAATTATGTATAAGTACACATACAATTATTAGTTTATTAATAAAATATATTTACTGAAGAGTTTCATGGTTAGGTATATGTATAGAGTTAAAATTAATAGCATGGATTTTTCCTGGGCTTTCCCATCACTCTCTTCCCAGCAGCAGCACTTCCATAAGAAAACAACTACAATTAAAAATATGCTGTGAATCAAAAGTAAAAGTCCCTGATTCTTAATACCATTATTCTCCTATTTATTCAATTTGTGAATCACAGCAGCCCCTGCAAGCTGCGTGGCTGGGGAATATGTAAACACAGACAAAAATTAGGAAAGAGGTCTATAAATCCACAGTGACAAGTGTTTTATTCCTCTAAATCAGTGTAAGGAACACATCCACCTACAAATATAAATTGTAGACGCTGCAGGACCTTGCAGCTCCACTAATCTATTAAATAATGGTACAAAGTGCTCCATGTCTCTGGGAACGTTCACCTGTTGTATTTAGGGTGTGTTCCCACAGGACTTGGCCCATGCATCCCGACACTCCAAAGCCCTGTAACCATCTGGTGTTATCCAAAGGTAATTATTAATTTGGGTTGTTGTGCTAATGGAGTCATGGAGGATTCGCTCAGTTCCGTGTTGGCACAGCCCATAATAAAATCTTTATCTTCCCTCAAGAGCGAGTTAAAACACCTGAGTTCCGCCATTTTGAAGAACAAGCTTTATAAAACAAGTTTGAATGATCTTTTGAGGTTTTTTAAATTTTTTTATTTATATTTGCACACTTTTAAAAATCCCCATGCTTGGTCTGCATTCAGCATTATTTCCTACTCATTCAGCATTATTTCCTACTCATTCTTGGGCCCTCTCCACTCAAACTCGTTGTGATATTTACTCCCCACTCTTTGTAAGCAGGGATGGCACTGCCCACCCCGCTCACACACCCACAGAGCTCTCCCTGTGACTGAGGGACGTGGGGTCTTCAGGAGAATTGTTTCTGAGAGCAGTCACAAGCTGTTACCCTAACAAGCAGCACGCAGACGGCTTTTCCTCCCGCTCTTCCACAATCCCTCATGTCAGCTGGAATTACGAGTCCCACAAACCACCCCATTCCAGCAGCCTATTTATAACTGCAGGAGAATGTCTCAGGGCTCAGACCCGGAACGTGAATTCTCTGTTTTTCTTTGTTTCTCCTGGTTTTGATTAAGGAAATTGTATCTCTTCAATGGATTTGGTGCCACTTGTCAGATGTTTTTAGGAATTTATACGGTCTTCAGACATCACTCATGGTAATGTTTATCATCATTTATCATACGCTTTCCCAATTAAGACAATAAAAGCTCTTCCATTTTTATTTTCTATGGACTTCTCTCTTTCCACACTTGATTTTCACCTTTCGTTTTTTCCATATTTGCTCATGATCTTGTTTTTTATGGTGTCAGGGAATCCATGATTCCTCATGGAGGAGGTCCCTTCAGGTTACCTGTTTCCGTGGAATTTAGCTGTTCCCATTATTGCCTTACCCAATATAAGGTGCTGGATTTCTAGAGTTAAGTTGCATTTTTCTTAGAAAGAACCAATAAAAGATTTAAATGCTGCCCTGTCAGTCTAATCCTGAGCTCCTGCACCCTCTTGAGCTTCCCCTCATCATCATCCTCTTCCCTCTCTTCCCTCTGTTCATGTGGCCATTATTAAGATTAATATGTAAAGAGATGATTAAATTTCTCAGTGAAAAGCACCATTATTAAATCTATTTGAGTATTAATTCACTACCATCAGAAAAATTTTGGTATCTCTGTGAGGGAAAAGATGCCAGGAAATGTAATTCATGTGTTGGGGGGCAGACGAAACCCAGGTTTTCTTTGTGATTTGTTGTCTTTGCAGCACCATGTGACCTCTTTAAGAGGTAAAGCCTGATCTCCACAGCCATCCAAAATAAAGCTGGGTTTAAATTACTGCTGTGAGCACCTCTTTGTGTTCCAAAGAGGAATCTCCAGTGTGGATGATTCTGCATAAAGGTCTAGGCAGGCTGGACAGGACTTGGAGCAACCTGGTCCAGTGGCGTGGAACTGAGCGATCCTTAATGTCCCTTCCAACCCAAACCACTCCAACATTCTGTGATCATTCTATGACCATTTCACAGATGATATTTTCTTTCTCTCCATCTTCTCCCATGTGTAACCCCGGCTCTGCCCTCTGCAAGAGGGCACGGACCCCCTCAAACTGCTGCAGGACTGGTTGGGAGCCTCCCACCACAGGAAGACACAGCCATGCTGGTGTATTTTCAGAATAAAATAATGTTTGAGATCTTAATGGTGGCCAGAGCACTTGAACCTCTGGCAGCCATCTGCGGATAACAGGAGAGTCGTGCTATTTCATTTCAGTGATTTATTAAGCAGCAGAAGATGAGCACTGGACTTCATCCTTTTATGAAGAAATCTGCAGCTCCTGCTGCTGGAATTTGAACTGAAGGATGGTTCCCTGGTAATTTGTAACGGCTTGGGAGATAGGGCTGCCTCAACTGGGCAGGGCTGCAGATGAATCTGCAGCAGCAGCATCTTCCCCAGGTGAAAATAGCCGTGTGCCTTTTAAATTTTTAATGGAGATTAACACTTTGCCACCGCAGTGCATCACTCAGTGCAACGGGTGGAGAAATGCTCTGTGCTGGGGAAGGCGGCGTGAGGAGACGAAGCTCCGAGCAGGTACAATGACAAATCCCCGACATAAAGCCTGTCCTTGTTTGAACCAGCATTTGCCTTTCCAAAATAAAGGCAGACACATTCCCATGACGGAGGACATGGGATGGCTTTCCATTTATTTGTTAGTGGATGTATAAATCCGAAGGAGAAAGTTAATTAGACTCCCCGTGTGCAAGGCAGTGGAGTACACTCTGATTGCTAATTATTTTAATATAGGTAAACAGCTATTGACAGTACAAGTAATTTTCCCCCATCTCCAGTTAAGAGGCTGCCAGGTATCAGTCTAACAGCTCCGAGCGAACCTGAGGCAATTTAAATTATGGGTTTTAATCAATATGTAAATTGTTATCGTAGAACCCATCTATGATAGTTTGCTGCAGCTGCCCCACCACTCCTCAGACCCGGCAGCTGCTGGCTCACGTTGGGCTGGAATCACTGCTCCTCGTCCTGATGGCCCAGCTTTCGGAGCTGACACTTCTTTTTCTACACACTCACTACTCAGAGGATCTCTTACTCGACATAGTTGCTCAGGCCAACGCAGCTGAAAGATGCAAAACCCCTCCCCACACTCAGCCCTCCTTGTCTGTAGGTTTGAGGAGGGGATTTGGGGAGACCAATGGTCAAAAAAGTCCAAACGTGTTTGTTTGCCTTTGGCATTGTCACCCAGAGGTAGCTCTGCCTCAGAGCTTTTGAAAAGTCTTCCAGCTCATCTCTCCTAGCAGCCAGCTCACCTTGTACTGACCTCTAACTTTCAATTTACTCGTTACCTTAGTAATAATAACAAAAATTAATAACTCCCCCAAACGTATTATCTTGTAATTTCCTACACTACAGCCTTTAAGGCATAACCTAATTTAAAACTGTCCAGTTCCCAGTGTTTTGTACTTAATATTTGAGATGTAGCAAATGATGGCTCATTTGTTCTTGCAACTCTGTCAGAAAGCTGTGCAATATCTTCCATTTTAGGGAGCATGTTTCTCTTTCAATTTAATTACCATGCTGTACATTTTCCTTTGGTGAAATTAGATTTCACACTGATTTGGTGAATGATAACTGAGATTCTTTTCTTTTTTATTTAGTTGGAAATGTTCCTTGGGAGCCATTTCTGATACCCTCTGATATACTCAGAAGTGGCAAACAGAGAAGTTCTCCAATATTGCTCCTTCCAGCTGCCCTCAAAAACATATTTCTCTAAAACAGGACCAAAAATTTATGGTTTGATCAACTCTGGATTGAGAAAGGCCAAAAAAAATATGGTTTGCTTGCAGCAATTAATATTTTCCCTCCTGCTAGAGACCTGCAGAATCTGGCACAAAGTAATTGGTCATATTTTTCAGCCCCAGAGGTGTCCAAGTTGCTTGCTAAAGTAAAGAATAAACACAAAACCACTTCAGAAGCGAGTGAGAGGCAGAGAAATTAGCAAAGAATTAGTCTGAGAAGAAATACAGAATGAGAAGCCCGGTGGACAGAGGAAGAGCCTGTCCCTTAGCCTGAAGGTGCCTGTTTTATTGTGGAGGGCTGTCCTGGGGCAGCAGCAGGGGGAAATCTGAGTGAATTAAAGCCTTGGCACCCACCACTGGCCCTGGGCACAGTGAAGTGGCCACTCAAGGATCTGCACAAGGGGCCACCTTGGCCGTGGTTGGCACTGGAGGGAATTCATGACTCAACTTGGAAGATTTCAGAATCCCTCCATTAATCACCGCCCTGCTTTGAGTAAATTTGGTGAATTGCTGCAGTTATTACCCAACCCCTGCCTGGCTCAACCCGTGAGGCGCTGTTTGTGCTGGGTTCTGTTGGGTTTCTCCTCATGGGCAGCACCGGCGTCACTCACCTCCCACCTCCACGAACCTGCAGGGTTGGCCTTCAGTCCCTACAATTTCCCTTCCAATTTGAACCAGGAGCCGGCTGTGTTCCTGAGCCTTCAACACATCCTCTGGCCTTTTTGGGGGAAAAATTACTTGAAACCATCAAAAAACATCTCCTTCCAACGAATTTTCCGTAATATCGTGCCCTTGTCGCCCCCTGTTCTTCTGCAGCCTTGAAACTGCCCTGAATTCATCGTAGACCCAGAAATTGGTTCTTCTTTACCTCCGGAACACCCAGAATGCTTTGGGCAGGAAAAAAATAAGTAAGAATAACACAGTGAAAAGTTGCAGCTCTTTGGCTTAGTTTCGAGAGGCCGATTCCGCCGGGATCTTTGGACGGTTATTTTTATGCATTCATTGCTCATTGACCAGGATAATCAAATAGAATATTCCATTTGCTTCCTGCTGTTTAAGTGCCTAATTCCGAGCTAATTGAAGTCAATGGGCAGATATTCACAGGCTTTAATGGACCAGCCATAATCTTATGTCTACCCTTATTGTGTAAGTTATTTTATTTATCCTAATTATTTTCATCTTCCCATGCATGCACGACCAATTATTTATTTTACGTGCATAATCATCATCTGTAAGTGGAAGTGTTTTAAAGTAGTTATTAAAAGGTATTTCAAGGCCCATATTTGCACAGACCTGTGGCTATGATAATGGCTCGGAGAGAGATTTTAGCAGAGGATTACTTTGGTGTCCACGATAACAGTTATCACTGTAAAAATGTGTTTAAATTACCAGGTTTTTTTGTTGCTGCAGCTCCATGGGCAGAAGTTGAGCCACTAATGTGATTATACTAACAACCTATACATATTTATGCCCTAATGGCACAACTCTTCAGCTGCTGGGAGCAGAATATACCCTGAACAAGAGCCAAAGTTTGAGATCCCTGGGAAAAAAAAAAAAAAGCTTTAGAATATCTCATTAGTGTTTCCCAGGAAAAACAAACAAACAAACAAAACCAAAAGAAAGCAACATAAAAACAAAACCAAAAGAAAGCAACATAAAAAACCCCATAGGCAAAAAAAAACCCCAAAACCAACAAACCCACACAATGAAAAACAAATGAACAAAACAAAGCAAAACAAATACAAAAGAAAAAAAACCCGAAACACAACAGAACAACAAACCTCCAAAACCACAAAATAAAACCCATATGTCGAAATCTGTGGTGGTTTCTCTTCACATGAAAGCATTTTCATTTAAAAATAAAATTTCAAAAACTCACGCATATTTTTCAGCTTTTCATGAATCTCCAGGTGAGACAGGGATTGAAATCAATACATTCTCTTAGTGCTGATGTCTCTGAAGCTGGAATGATTCTGGAAGCACGATGTGAATCAGGATAACCAATGACATGCGCTGATAATTCATATTCCCTTCTATTTTCTCAGCTTTTGAGCATTCCCAAAGCCCTCAGGGTGCTGCAAAGTCTCGTATCACTTGTTGTGAAGGTCTGGATCTTGTGTGAAAGGTTACAATCTGCCTTCCCACCTTCCTCAGAGGTTTCTTTTGGTAGGGTTACGTTTTCAGGAACGTCGGTATGTGCTGTAAAAACTCCTGTTATGAGTTATATTAACCAGGACAAAACAAAACCCTGCTCAGTTCTATTTGGTCATCGACTCCTGCCAGGGTAAAGACAGGTCAGCCTCAAGTGTTTGGAAAAAATCTGATTTTCTCTTGCCGCATAATCAGTACAGAACCCAAGCATATAATTACAATTCCATACGCACAATATTTGGACACTTAATAGTGCATTAAGCAAGTTACATTGAATGTTTTGATATCATTTAATCTCGCTGTGTGTCAATATTTAGCTCCTAATTAATAGCATATTTACTTCTCTGCCATACCTTGGTGCGCCAATTATGAGCTTAAACGCCCTCCCCCAGCTCAGCACTCGCCGTGGAGATGAAACACACCGAGCCCAGCCTGGCTGGGGAGGAACTTCATCAAAGGCAAGGAGTTTACTTCCAGAAAACCTTTGATCCACTGCACGGTGTTCATGCAATCTGAAGGTGTTTTAGGGATTGTGTTTTCCTTCTGTGGTTGGTGTTGCTTCTGCGGGTGTTGTTCACCCCCAAGAAACACAGACCTGCGTTAGGAGGACTTTGGCTGTAACCTCTTGTTTCCTACCTGTGGATTATTTCCAGTTCATCTCCCTTTCAGGTTTATTTGCGCAATAAATTTACAATTAACTCGGGCCCATCAAGTACTGCAAAAAACTGAAATTGTGCCTGACACGCTATTTTTTTGTTCCAGAACTGATTAATTAAGAGGTTTAGGCAGTCATTTTTCATCCAACATTTGAGGAAGAATTTTGACAGACCTACATTCAATTAAAGTGTCTTCCATCTCATTTCACCTTTCCCCATTTAGCCCTTGGTCTCTGCAGAATAACTCTGTTATGTAGTGTCCGTGAAGAATTTATAAATATTCCAGCCTGTCTTTTTTTCTTGGATCAGGATAGGGGAGTTTTACCCTTACAGACATTTTCTTTGAGGTTTTTAGTTCTGAAGAAATTCCTCTGCATTGTTGTCCTATCTGTAGAGATATATATGCAATAATATTATAAATGTAGAACTTTAAAGTAGAAGATTTGGCAAAATTAGAAAACTTACATGGTTTTTATATAGAATCATGTATAATTATATATTGTTACATTTGCTTGTATATTATTCTTGTATTAAAATATTATATTATTTTCTAGGAGTTTGGAGATTCTTCAGACAAAAAAATCCAATCCCACTGTTACCTCGCTACTGGACTGTGATAAAACATAATATAAAACTGCTAAATGAGCTACAAAAGAGCTCAAAAAGAGTGGATGTATCCAGAGGAATTAAACATTTTCGCTGTGGTTTCTCAGCACTGCCCACACCTCATGGATCCCAGGAAGCCTTGCCCAAGCCGGTGTCCGTGTGTGGAATGTTGTGGATGGCTGGTCCTGCCCCTCCTGCTTGGCTTCAGGACGTATTTCTTCAGGAAGAACATGGATTTCATCAGAGCACGAGCACAGCTTTGATGGCTGGTCTGTGCCCTTGCTCCTCTTCTCTCTCCACACTTCATCAAATGCTCTGTGAGTCAGGGAACACGAAGGGGAAAAACCAAACTCACACCCACCCATGCAGGGAAAGGATGGAGCAGATCACGTCAGGGATCACGGCTGTTCTCAACAGAGCCTTCACTTCAGAAACTGTGGCTCTTTTGTTCCCCAGCGTTTCTGTTTCTAGAAAATTTTCAGCAATTTCACCGAGTTTTTCACGCACAAGGAAAGTAATAACAGAGCAGAACCAGAGAAAGCACAGACAGGAAGGAAAATAAATACATGCAGTCTTCAGCCAGGTAATAGAAGAGATGTAGACAACAGAACCAAACCTTTAAAAAGGCACCATTTATTCCACAGTACCTGATAAATCTAAGCTGTGCTATCAGGAGAGAATTCAGCTGGACACAGGTTGACGAGAATTCAGCTAAATCCCAAGTGAAAGATAAGACTAAATTATTTTTGGCATACGATTTTAAATGTTAGCTCTGGATAATAAAATAGAGTGTAATGACTCTAGTAACTATTTCTGTTAGGATTAAGGAAAGTTTGACCACAGAAGGAGGTGCCAAGGGAAGTGCGTGATTTCAACACAGCTGATGCCTTAAGTGGCCACCTAAAACACAGAGACCAGGCAAGAATGAAGAGAATAAAAGGAGGGATTTATTTGAAGGCCTTCAAAGGCTCACCCTGGGCACTCCAGAGGCTCCACCCCAGATGGGCCCTGGCTCACGGGTTCTTCCCACTTTGATAAGTTGGGTTCATTTGCATCTCAGGGTTCATTCTCCAGTGATCACCTCAGTCCATGATGGAATTACCCCGAGTTTGCCCCCCTTTAGGGGCTTTGAGTTGACACATTTGGGGCCCGGTGTCCTTGGAGTGGGAGCCTGCAGAGGTTTGTTGTGTGTGAGCAGCAGGAGAGAACAGCAGCTCCCAGGGCACAAGGAACTGCAGAGTCACACACCAGGCAGGGCAGGGGTTGGAAAATATCAAAGTTCAAACCTCAGGCATCACAGCCACACTACCACAAAGTAAATATTGGCACAGCAGTTCTTTACTTTCGCTATTCTAAAAGAATATTTGGAACAGCAGATGTCCTGTTCCGCTCTAATTAAGAGGGAAATATTTTCTCCTGAAAAAACCCCATTTCCTAACTCACAAAGTCCTGGCTTTCTTTAATAAACTTTTCTCCACTTGACACTGTCTTCCAGCCCATCCCTTCGGAGACCTGCACAGAGAGAAGCACTCGGTGAAAGCCTTTCACCACAAATTAACACCCCTCAAATGCTAAATATCCGGGATCAGGCATGCAGTTAATTGCTGACAGTTAATCCACAAAGGGAAACAACTCACCAAAGTTCAGCCTGATCGTGATTGTAATCTACTCATGATGGTTCCATGTTGAGAAACAGCCTCTGGGCTCAGCGAGAGAATTATTCAGAGTGGATTGTCTGCAAGTGCCACAGTCACAGATTGCAGCCATAGATTTTTCCTGGCAGGCCACTGAAAGAAATGCAATTGCATTTCCCTGCAAATGCAAATGGCAATGCACATCCAAATGCAAATGCAATTGCAGAAACGAGATCAGAACCAGCCATGGCTGCCATTAAAGTGCAATTGATCTTTGGCTTAAAAATAAAGTGCTTGTCTACAGACCAACATCAGGAAATGCACAGGGAGGCTGCAGCCTGTGGCTAAATGTTCATCTTCGATGGAAAATATGGCCCCAGTGGTCAGAAACTGAGCCCAAACCAGCAGCTCCTCACTGGCCTATTAATCACGGAGAAATAGGATCAATGGTTTTCATTTCCCAGGCTTTCCCAGAAGGTTTCCCCGTGTCCAAAAGGATGTACTACGTTACCTTCTTTTTCCTCTCAAACTCTGAGCAGCCGTCCTGATATTAAATTCTGTCCTATAAAACTACTTATCAATATTAAAACAAAAACGAGTTAATATCTTTTTAAGAAACCCAACTACACCTCCAACGAAAATAGACTTATTTTCCCCCCAAAAATATTAGAAAAAATAGACTCTAGCCTTGTGTTTTTAAGTTCAGAAAAAGAAATCCTTCTGAGCCAGAGCTTCTTGAAGCTTGGAGTAGTTGCTGAATACGGGAACAACCTACAGGAAAAATAGTCAAGGGGTTTTGAGGAAAGCACAAAGCAGGGAGGGAAGCAGCACCGTTTCTCCAGCAGCTCCCATTATTTTTTCAGGAGGTGGATGGGGGTTAATGCAGCGTGGAAGGAGCTGTTTGAAAATCAGAGTAATGCCCAGCCATCCCCACCAAGGCTTAAATGGTTCCTTTCCTTATTCCCAGAGGAAAAGGAGGCTGATGGCACTCGTCTGATGGAAGTTCTTTTCCCCTCTGATTATTCACAAACATGACTGGGGATCAAAAGCCAGCCTAATTCAAAAACAAACTCAAACCCCCCTAAAACCACACTTGCCTTCAGTGGTTGAACTCCAAGGCCTCAAAATACATTAATGTGAAACGTTTTTCAGTATCTCCTGTGTTTATTTCTGTTGTTACTTTGAACAAAACCCAAGTTCCCATCCAATGTATATTTTTCCCAAATTATTTTCATTTCCACCATCTCTTTCATCAAGCACACCATGGCAGTGTTAGTCTGTTTTTTCATGGTTATTTCTTCTAAAACATTAAACACAAACAAGTAAAATAATCTTATAAAGTAATTAAAACAAACCTACTGAAATATTTATTTTTGTTTAATTTTTCTTTCTATAGCTGCCTGGGACCTTTCAGTAGAACAAACTTGGGGAAAGGGAATCTGGTGTCGAGCGGTTATAAATAAATTAAGATTTCGTGAAAAATGCAGAACGTTTTTTCAAGCACGTGTGGTGAGAGAATTTCCAGACCTTTGAGCTCAGGGTCTGGCACGCTTCTAGCTGGAAATATGGGATTTCTCTGGCCCACTTCTCCTGGCCTCTCACTAAATACCTTTTGAAATAGGTTTATTCCTGGAGCCACTCAGGGCCTTTTCTGTCCTGCTCGCTCAGAGCCAGGATTTATTTGCTGGTGTGGAATGGTCCTGCTGGAATGGGCTGATTCGGCAGAACCAGGGTGAGACCATCAGTGTTTCCCATCAGACTCACACAAAATCACATCACTGAGAATGCAAAATAATCTTGATGTTCCTACTCTGGATTTTTTAAGGTTTTTAGAACTGCCTTCCCAGGCAATTTGGCTTTCCAGGACAGCTTTTCTCTTCTTCCTAGAATTAATTTAAATGGTTCAAACCCAGGCTGGGCCAATCCATTCCTAGAAATAAAGTTCACCCCTAAGAAGAAAAAAATGTGCTGTAAACTGTATTTTTCAGCCAATTTTCCATGTGAGTATCAGGAGATAAAAGGAAATAGATATGTTTTTTTGGCTTCAGCATGGTCTGTTGTATAAAAGCTCTCCCAAGCCTTTCCAAAATATGGAATATATGGAACATATTCCTGAGTGGGGGAATTATTCATGTAAATAGTCTATTTTCTTAATATGTTTAATACTATATACTATGGGGTTTGTATATNNNNTTATAGATATGTAAAACTCATAGTATATATATTAAAATATATATATTATATATACATTATATAAATAAAATATATATATTTATATTTATATTCCAATTTCACACTAAAATAAATATAATGCAATATTGGACATATTAGAAGCTAAATAATTTATAACAAGCATCTATTTTAAAATATAATACCTTCTGCATATATTTACATCTATGCATTGCATGAAATTCTGGTTCTATGGGAAACAACTGCCCCACAAACATTCCTCAGTGTCTCTGGCACCTTTTAATGTAACAGCCTCTGTGTTTAGAGAGTCCACTTTAAACATGTGAAGTATTTTAAGACAGCAGATGAAAGAGAAGCCCCTGTTAAAAACTCTGTTAAATCGAAGACAAAAGTGCCTATGGGGCTACGCTCAAGGAAGAATTTTAATTTCAAGAACAAATGTGCCACTCCTGCTCTGAAAATTTTTTCCCCAGAATGTTCACGTTTATAGTTCCATGCTCAGTTTTTTCATAGCCTTGCCTTGTTGGAGATGATCAGTAAATGAAGCAGAAAACTAAGAAAAGAGAAAGATTATTTTTCTGTGATGAAGCCATTAGACAGAGACTGAGAGCAGCTACAAAAGAGATCTCTGATGGAAATACTCTTGAGGCTGAAAAACATTAATTTTCTACTTTATTTTTGCCTGTTAAGTATTGAACTTTTCCTTTCGTCTTTTTCTCCCCAGAGTGTCTGATTCACTCACCCCATTTTCAGTTTGAATGGAGTTACATGTCATGACTGTTTGCAGTTTTTAATTAATTTTCCATTCTACTTAACAAAACAATTTAAATACCTAGAAACTTGAATTAATAAAGTTTTGTCTCTATTAGTTACTCCCCTACCCATCACCTCTCATTCACCTGGCTGACTCATTGTTTCACTGCTGTTGATATTTGCTTTACACTTAAGCTGATTCACAATTTTTGCCATTTTTTCCTTCTCAAATATAAATCCGATTATTGCCTCTATCGTTTTTCAGATTCTCTTCCAGAAATATTTAATTTAAACATTTAATTGAGTCACACTTGTGTCGTTTTACCCATTAGGGCTGGGATTGACTGACTGTATTTTCAATATGGACAAGTTTTGTCTTTGAAGAAAGAAGAAGACTCTTGCTATCAAAAAGAGCAATTGAAACGTTGGCTGGAAGGTACAACAGAGCAGAAATGAGCTGAAGTTGTCTCTGATTTCGCTTCTCTGTCTGGTTGGTGCTATCCTTGCAGGTTAAATAATGAACCAGTGCTAAACTGAGTCATAACGAGGCTTAGTGGGTCCGATCCCCACCTGATTAAAGAGTGACACGAAACTCTCAGGCTCACACCATGACTCATAATTATCTGTAATCTGGTTAAAACAACTTATTACTCAGAGCTCAAGGGTGAAACTCAGACTTTTTCTGTTGCTTCATGCCGTGATTAATTTCTTCCTGCATGCAATAAAATGATAAATAACCCAGAAGGTTTATTTTACAGTGGAGGCATTAAGGCTGTCAGTCATTGACCATTTTTATGTCAGAACTTGAAATCAAGTTCATTCTTATGTTTGTTGCCTGATGAGAAAATTGATCAAGGTGATAAAAGGTGATAAAAATGATAAAAAGCAGATGTTTTCAAGCTGCACTTCACTGGTAACAAATGTTGTCTCTTAAAATTTTATATTGAATCTCCCAGAACCGCAGATAAATCATGCGTCTTGCCTCTTAGTGCTTTGAAACATTTGCATCGAACAGAAAGTTAAAGACAAATCAAGAATGAAATTAATTATAAAATGTTCACCTTGAATTTGTACAGCTTTTATACACGGTCTGTTCCAGGTAGGCATTTTTGGAGGCTGGTTCTCTCGGAACTGGTACTGGAAAATATCGCAGGAGTAAGGAGAGGATCTGCCCGAGTGTCTGCTGGGGGGAATCTGACAACATCCTGAATTTACACCAAATTACAACCAAAACCAAGGAAGGAACTTCTGCACAGAGCACTGATAACAACATCACTTTATTTAACATAGTTGCCATTAATATTATTTAAACCACTACTGCTAATCAGCTTCAAATTTGCATGAGAATACCAGTGTTCATTCTACACTGAATGCTATTCCAAATTTTGTTACTGAAGTTTGGCATCAATGGAACTTGAAAGACACACAAGATTCTTATGAATCTTCTCTCAAGGTTTATTTGTCTGTAAATTCAAATGGTTCTCATGTAAACGAGATTAAAGTGCTTGGGAAGAAGGGAGCTGAAAAAATGCCTTGCTTGGTCTGCTTTCAAACATATCTGAAGAGTGAGCTGAGTTGTGCAAACAGGACTTCAGCAGAGCTGGATGAGAAAAGGCACCGGGCATTTTTATAATGCCAAGAACACAGAATCATTGGATTATGGAATGGTTTGGGTTGGAAAGGACCCTAAAAATCATCTCATTCCCCCCCCTGCCATGGGCAGGGACACCTTCCACTATCCCAGGCTGCTCCAGCCCTGTCCAACCTGGCCCTGGACACTTTGAGGGAATGAGTTGTCTTTATATTCTGGCTTCTTTCTGCCACTCTGGTTGTACAAAATAACCACAGACTTAACTGAGCAGTTAAAGGAAAATAATGAGCTGCTCTTCCACCTGTTCAGGTCAGCAGGGCTGGGCAGGTCCAGGCACCAGCACATCCCAAAATCTGAGAGGTGACACCCCCACAAAGAGTTTTATCATCTTCCTCATGTCCTAGGGATGCCTCATCTGCATCCCACTGGAATACAAACAGGGCTATGTTGTTTGAAAGAGCAAAGCTGGAATTCTGTGGAAATCAAGGAGTGGCTGAATCTACTCCTCTGTCTCCCGAGCACAGGCACTGCGTTTTTTGGGGCTACAGAGGGAACAGTGGATTAAAACTTCTCCTTTTTGTTGTCAAAAAGACATTTCGACACTTTATTTGAAACTTCTTTGCAGAACCTACTTTTATTTCAGCCAGGTACTGGATGCTTGGAAAACCTGCTAATTCAAGGAAGCACTCAGGAGCGCGAGTTCCGTTAGAAATCCTTATCGCAACAAAGATCAAATCGACGGCCTTTTCTGTCTCGTTGCTCCGTTTGAAACTGCAAAGGGTTCTTGAGCTGCTGCTGCTCACGATTAAATTTGCTTTCTGTCATGCAATTACATGTTTAAAATTCTGTTCAGTAAAATATTTCTAGCTCCATTACAATAAATTGAACCCGGTGTCACACGGACACATGAGTCACATTAACCACTGCTGCTGCTGCCGCTGCCTGCCTGTTGATGAGCTTCCAGCAGCAAGTGGCGACTTGGCTGGAGCTTTTTTCCCCTCTCCTTCAGAGTTACATCCATCCCCACGTTGGGAAGATGAAACTGCCATAAGATAGAGGAAATAAAGCTATTGTGGGTGGTCTACTGAGCCTTGGCTCGTCCCTGTTATCAGACCACAGGTTTGCTCCTTTAGCCGTCGTTGATGTGTTTGACACCTGTCACAAAGGGCCCATCGGCTCTTTGAAGATCTCTTAAGCTGCTCTTGTTTTCTTGCAAGCTGCTCCCACCAGAAACACATTTCTAAACAGGAGGAGAAGGTGAAAAACAAAGGGAAATAGCCCAAATATACCCAACAAACCGCCTGGCAAAATCTGCTGGTGGGTGTTAAAATCAAGAACATCAAAACAGAGCCCGAGCACCTGCTCTGGGGGGTTAAGTGACAAGTATCACACTCAATCCCCTCCCTCACCTGCTTCATCTGACATTTTTCTGTGGAGAAGCCAGATGCTCAGTTAGAAAAATAAGATCTTTTATTAATAATCAAGAAAATGTCTGCCTACTGGTTTGAATCAATATTCCTTCACCTGGTTGTGCCCTTTAAACTGTTCATGTGCTGAACTTTACCAGCTTCTAATTATTCTGCATTTACAACAATTTGGCTTATCAGAGTCAATATAAAGATATTACAGATAACGTATGGATAAAACATAGCAGGGGAAAAAAAATCAGGCCATTTATGAACCCAAGGGGTTCTTAGAAAAAACTCACCAGGAAGTAATTTAGCACCAAGGTTTGCAGAAGTTCGGGCAAAGGAGTTTTTGCTCTTTGTTTGCAGGGGAATATTAGATTACAACACACTCCTGAGCAAACCTGCAGGGTCCATCAGAGGCAAAGAAAGCCTTGGATTTCCATCTTATCCTGCAAAGACCATTACAAAAGTGATCAGCTTCTTATTCTTCCCTTTCTGCATTTAGTGGGTCTCTTTCAGAAGATTCAACCTGAAATTTCTCTATTTGCGGACTTGCATTCAAAATGAAAGTTTAAAATTTAGATTCATGTTTATAAATAAAATTTATGTCATTTTCTGACTACATAATTGTCAGAAAGGAAGTCAATTTAAAAAAAAAATGTAATACTTGCTGCGACTCATGCAAATTTACACCAGCAAATGGATTTTTTCCCATAGTCTGACTGTTCAGATATTCTATTCCTTTATCATAATCAAAAGAAAGGTAGGCTTTTAATTCCTTCAATGAGATAAATCTTAGCAGGCAAAAGTTAAAATGAGATAAAGCAACAGAGCTGAATTAAAAAGGAAGAAAAAAAAAATCCCTTTCCTTTCAATCCAGACCCAACTAGAAGCACAATTTTTTCTACTCTTCACATTGCTTTGCATTGATTGCATGGAGAGGGGAATTTGTCCTGCTCATTTGGTGAATTTATGCCCCGTGGTCACGCAAACGAAACAAGAAGTTGTTTCTGGAGCCTGATTCCCCGCAGGGGCCAGGATGTGACCTGCCAGCTGTTCCTGCCCACTGCCCGTGTATTGCTTCTCTCTTAATGACCTTTCAGAAGTGTAGAACATCTAAAGTTTCTTTATCCAATTATTACTTGCAATATTCAAGTCGTTTCTCTGTGAACAGTATTAAATCCTCCGAGCATCTGCCCTTTTGTGTTAAATGAATTTAATCAACCCTACTTCGACTAAAATGGATTTTTTGATTAGAGGCAAGATTGCTGAAAGCAGTTATTTATTTATTTTTATAGTCAAAAATTATTTACTCTGCGATCCTAACATTTGTTTTTTAAGGGGCCTGAATAACAAGAGATTAGAGACAGGGTGTTTGAGGGGATAGGGACAGTTCATGTCTGTACATCAAGTTAGGGTCTGCAATGTTAGAGACTGATCAAGTATAAATGTTAAACTTCTGAATAAAAAACCTGAAGTGAATAAGAGTTACGGATCCAACATCAAAGAGTGAGCTCCAGGAGAAATTCCATCTTTTTCCCTTTTCAGTGCTCTGATGTATGACACCACTGGTACCTAAATCAGAAAAAGTGAGCAAATGGTTGTTCTTGTCACAACCTAACTCGGATTGTGATGCACAGAGATTTAAAAGGAAAGAGATTATACACACAGTTATTTGAAATTAAATAGTCAAATGGAGGCAGACTGGTTTTAAAAGCACAGATTTACAGAGAATTTCCCACAAGAATTCCACGACAAAACTGGAAACTCTGTAAACCTTTCCTTGTTACCAGCACATAAATTCGAGAGGATATAGTCTTTTCTTTCTCGTGACATGAATAATGCTGCAAATCTTTACCAAACCAGTGGTCAGACAGGTCAGAAGGGAAAGCAGAGCTGAAAATAAATAAATTCATACAAACCCACGAACATTTGGCCACTTCCAAAAAAAAAAAAA